>JANJXV010000751.1:0-398987 GCA_024803745.1 Megascapheus bottae | reverse complement strand
GTGAAGTCACAGAATGGAGGTGTGTGAACTCAGAATGGAGGTGTGTGAAGTCACAGAACGGAGGTGTGTGAAGTCATAGAATGGATGTGTGTGAAGTCATAATGGAGGTGTGTGAAGTCACAGAATTGAGGTGTGTGAAGTCAGAGAATGGAGGTGTGGGAAGTCATAGAATGGAGTTGTGTGAAGTCACAGAATGGAGGTGTGTGAATTAATAGAATGGAGGTGTGAGAAATCATAGAATGGAGGTGTGTGAAGTCACAGAATGGAGGTTTGTGAAGTCAAAGAATGGAGGTGTGTGAATTCACAGAATGGAGGTGTGTGAACTCACAATGGAGGTGTGTGAAGTCATAGAATGGAGGTGTGTGAAGTCATAGAATGGAGGTGTGTGAAGTCATAGAATGGATGTTTATTAAGTAAGAATGAAGGTGTGTTAAGTCATAGAATGGAGGTGTGTGAAGGCACAGAATGGAGGTGTGTGAAGTCAT
This sequence comes from Megascapheus bottae, assembly GCA_024803745.1. Lineage (NCBI taxonomy): Eukaryota > Metazoa > Chordata > Mammalia > Rodentia > Geomyidae > Megascapheus > Megascapheus bottae. The sequence continues at coordinate 398,502 of JANJXV010000751.1, read as the reverse complement.
AGAATGGAGCTGTGTGAAGTCAGAATGGGGGTGTGTGAAGTCACAGAATGGAGGTGTGCGAACTCAGAATGGAGGTGTGTGAAGGCACAGAATGGAGGTGTGTTAAGTCACAGAACGGAGGTGTTTGAACTCAGAATCGAGGTGTGTGAAGTCACAGAATGGAGGTGTGTGAAGTCATAGAATGGAGGTGTGTGAAATCATAGAATGGAGGTGTGGGAAGTCAGAGAATGGAGCTGTGTGAAGTCAGAATGGAGGTGTGCGAAGTCACGGAATGGAGGTGTGTGAAGTCATTATATGGAGCTCTGTAAAGTCTGAATGGAGGTGTGTGAAGTCACAGAATGGAGGTGTGTGAACTCAGAATGGAGGTGTGTTAAGTCACAGAATCTAGGTGTGTGAAGTCATAGAATGGAGGTGTGTGAAGTCATAGAATGGAGGTGTGTGAAATCATAATGGAGGCATGTGAAGTCACAGAATTCAGGTGTGTGAAGTCACAGAATGGAGGTGTGTGAAGTCATAGAATGGAGGTGTGTGAAGTCAGAACGGAGGTGTGTGAACTCAGATTGGAGGTGTGGGAAGTCACAATGGAGGTGTGTGAAGTTATAGAATGGACGTGTGTGAAGTCACAGAATGGAGGGGTGTGAAGTGAAAGACTGGAGGTGTGTGAAGCCATAGTATGGAGGTGTGTGAACTCATAGAATGGAGGTGTGTGAAGTCATAGAATGGAGGTGTGTGAAGTCACAGAATGAAGGTGCGTTAAGTCACAGAATGGAGGTTTGTGAACTCAGAATGGAGGTGTGTGAAGTCACAGAATGGAGGTGTGGGAAGTTATAGAATGGAGTTGTGTGAAGTCACAGAATAGAAGTGTGTGAATTAATAGAATGGAGGTGTGAGAAATCATAGAATGGAGGTGTGTGAAGTCACAGAATGGAGGTGTGTGAAGTCACAGAATGGACGTGTGTGAACTCACAATGGAGGTGTGTGAAGTCAAAAATGGAGGTGTGTGAAGTCATAGAATGGATGTCTGTGAAGTCACACAATGGTGGTGTGTGAAGTCATAGAATGGAGGTGTGTGAAGTCATAGAATGGAGGTGTGTGACGTCACAGAATGGAGGTGTTTGAAGTCAGAGAATGGAGGTGTGTGAAATCAGAATGGAGGTGTGTGAAGTCACAGAATGGAGGTGTGTGAAGTCAGAATTGATGTGTGCGAAGTCATAGAATGGAGCTGTGTGAAGTCAGAATGGAGCTGTGTGAAGTCATAGAATGGAGGTTAGTGAAGTCAGAATGGCGGTGTGTGAACTCATAGAATGATGGTGTGTGAAGTCACAATGGAGGTGTGTGAAGTCATAGAATGGAGGTTTTTCAAGTCACAGAATGGAAGTGTGTGAAGTCATAAAATGGAGGTGTGTGAAGTCAGATTGGAGGTGTGTGAAGTCATAGAATGGAAGTGTGTCAACTCAGAAAGGAGGTGTGTGAAGTCATAGAATGGAGGTGTGTGAAGTCATAGAATGGAGGTGTGTGAAATCATAGAATGGAGTTGTGTGAAGTCACAGAATTGAGGTGTGTGAAGTCACAGAATTGAGGTGTGTGAAGTCAGAATAGAGGTGTGTGAAGTCACAATGTACGTGTGTGAAGTCACAGAATAGAGGTGTGTGAAGTCATAGAATGGAGGTGTGTGAAGTCACAGAATGGAGGTGTGTGAAGTCATATAATGGAGGTGTGTGAACTCACAGAATGGAGGTGTGTGAAGTCAGAATGGAGTTGTGTGAAGTCATAGAATGGAGGTGTGTGAAGTCACAGAACGGAGGTGTTTGAACTCAGAATCGAGGTGTGTGAAGTCACAGAATGGAGGTGTGTGAAGTCATAGAATGGAGGTGTGTGAAATCATAGAATGGAGGTGTGGGAAGTCAGAGAATGGAGCTGTGTGAAGTCAGAATGGAGGTGTGCGAAGTCACGGAATGGAGGTGTGTGAAGTCATTTTATGGAGCTCTGTAAAGTCTGAATGGAGGTGTGTGAAGTCACAGAATGGAGGTGTGTGAAGTCAGATGGAGATGTGTGAAGTCATAGAATGGAGGTGTGTGAAGTCAGAATGGAGGTGTGTGAAGTCATATAATGGAGTTGTGTGAAGCCTGAATGGAGGTGTGTGAACTCATAGAATGGAGGTGTGTGAAGTCACAATGCAGGTGGGCGAAGTCATAGAATGGAGGTGTGTGAGGTCATAGAATGCAGATGTGTGAAGTCACAGAATGGAGGTGTGTGAAGTCATAGAATGGAGGTGTTTGAAGTCACAGAATGGAGGTGTGTGAAGCCATATAATGGAGATGTGTGAAGTCACAGAATGGAGGTGTGTGAAGTCATAGAATGGAGGTGTGTGAACTCATAGAATGGAGGTTCATGAAGACAAAGAATGGAGGTGTGTGAATTCATCGAATGGAGGTGTGTGAAGTCATGGAATGGAGGTGTGTGAAGTCACAATGGAGGTGTGTGAAGTCATAAAATAGAGGTGTGTGAAGTCACAGAATGTAGGTGTGTGAAGTCATGGAATGGAGCTGTGGGAAGTCAGATTGGAGGTGTGTGAAGTCACAGAATGGAGTTGTGTGAACTCAGAATGGAGGTGTGTGAAGTCATAGAATGGAGGTGTGTGAAGTCATAGAATGGATGTGTGTGAAGTCATAATGGAGGTGTGTGAAGTCACAGAATTGAGGTGTGTGAAGTCACAGAATGGAGGTGTGTGAAGTCATAGAATGGAGGTGTGTGAAGTCATAGAATGGAGGTGTGTGAAGTCATAGAATGGATGTTTATTAAGTAAGAATGAAGGTGTGTTAAGTCATAGAATGGAGGTGTGTGAAGGCACAGAATGGAGGTGTGTGAAGTCATAGAATGGAGCTGTGTGAAGTCAGAATGGGGGTGTGTGAAGTCACAGAATGGAGGTGTGCGAACTCAGAATGGAGGTGTGTGAAGGCACAGAATGGAGGTGTGTTAAGTCACAGAACGGAGGTGTTTGAACTCAGAATCGAGGTGTGTGAAGTCACAGAATGGAGGTGTGTGAAGTCATAGAATGGAGGTGTGTGAAATCATAGAATGGAGGTGTGGGAAGTCAGAGAATGGAGCTGTGTGAAGTCAGAATGGAGGTGTGCGAAGTCACGGAATGGAGGTGTGTGAAGTCATTATATGGAGCTCTGTAAAGTCTGAATGGAGGTGTGTGAAGTCACAGAATGGAGGTGTGTGAACTCAGAATGGAGGTGTGTTAAGTCACAGAATCTAGGTGTGTGAAGTCATAGAATGGAGGTGTGTGAAGTCATAGAATGGAGGTGTGTGAAATCATAATGGAGGCATGTGAAGTCACAGAATTCAGGTGTGTGAAGTCACAGAATGGAGGTGTGTGAAGTCATAGAATGGAGGTGTGTGAAGTCAGAACGGAGGTGTGTGAACTCAGATTGGAGGTGTGGGAAGTCACAATGGAGGTGTGTGAAGTTATAGAATGGACGTGTGTGAAGTCACAGAATGGAGGGGTGTGAAGTGAAAGACTGGAGGTGTGTGAAGCCATAGTATGGAGGTGTGTGAACTCATAGAATGGAGGTGTGTGAAGTCATAGAATGGAGGTGTGTGAAGTCACAGAATGAAGGTGCGTTAAGTCACAGAATGGAGGTTTGTGAACTCAGAATGGAGGTGTGTGAAGTCACAGAATGGAGGTGTGGGAAGTTATAGAATGGAGTTGTGTGAAGTCACAGAATAGAAGTGTGTGAATTAATAGAATGGAGGTGTGAGAAATCATAGAATGGAGGTGTGTGAAGTCACAGAATGGAGGTGTGTGAAGTCACAGAATGGACGTGTGTGAACTCACAATGGAGGTGTGTGAAGTCAAAAATGGAGGTGTGTGAAGTCATAGAATGGATGTCTGTGAAGTCACACAATGGGGGGTGTGTGAAGTCATAGAATGGAGGTGTGTGAAGTCATAGAATGGAGGTGTGTGACGTCACAGAATGGAGGTGTTTGAAGTCAGAGAATGGAGGTGTGTGAAATCAGAATGGAGGTGTGTGAAGTCACAGAATGGAGGTGTGTGAAGTCAGAATTGATGTGTGCGAAGTCATAGAATGGAGCTGTGTGAAGTCAGAATGGAGCTGTGTGAAGTCATAGAATGGAGGTGAGTGAAGTCAGAATGGCGGTGTGTGAACTCATAGAATGATGGTGTGTGAAGTCACAATGGAGGTGTGTGAAGTCATAGAATGGAGGTTTTTCAAGTCACAGAATGGAAGTGTGTGAAGTCATAAAATGGAGGTGTGTGAAGTCAGATTGGAGGTGTGTGAAGTCATAGAATGGAAGTGTGTCAACTCAGAAAGGAGGTGTGTGAAGTCATAGAATGGAGGTGTGTGAAGTCATAGAATGGAGGTGTGTGAAATCATAGAATGGAGTTGTGTGAAGTCACAGAATTGAGGTGTGTGAAGTCACAGAATTGAGGTGTGTGAAGTCAGAATAGAGGTGTGTGAAGTCACAATGTACGTGTGTGAAGTCACAGAATAGAGGTGTGTGAAGTCATAGAATGGAGGTGTGTGAAGTCACAGAATGGAGGTGTGTGAAGTCATATAATGGAGGTGTGTGAACTCACAGAATGGAGGTGTGTGAAGTCAGAATGGAGTTGTGTGAAGTCATAGAATGGAGGTGTGTGAAGTCACAGAACGGAGGTGTTTGAACTCAGAATCGAGGTGTGTGAAGTCACAGAATGGAGGTGTGTGAAGTCATAGAATGGAGGTGGGTGAAATCATAGAATGGAGGTGTGGGAAGTCAGAGAATGGAGCTGTGTGAAGTCAGAATGGAGGTGTGCGAAGTCACGGAATGGAGGTGTGTGAAGTCATTTTATGGAGCTCTGTAAAGTCTGAATGGAGGTGTGTGAAGTCACAGAATGGAGGTGTGTGAAGTCAGATGGAGATGTGTGAAGTCATAGAATGGAGGTGTGTGAAGTCAGAATGGAGGTGTGTGAAGTCATATAATGGAGTTGTGTGAAGCCTGAATGGAGGTGTGTGAACTCATAGAATGGAGGTGTGTGAAGTCACAATGCAGGTGGGCGAAGTCATAGAATGGAGGTGTGTGAGGTCATAGAATGCAGATGTGTGAAGTCACAGAATGGAGGTGTGTGAAGTCATAGAATGGAGGTGTTTGAAGTCACAGAATGGAGGTGTGTGAAGCCATATAATGGAGATGTGTGAAGTCACAGAATGGAGGTGTGTGAAGTCATAGAATGGAGGTGTGTGAACTCATAGAATGGAGGTTCATGAAGACAAAGAATGGAGGTGTGTGAATTCATCGAATGGAGGTGTGTGAAGTCATGGAATGGAGGTGTGTGAAGTCAGATGGAGTTGTGTGAAGTCATACAATGGAGGTGTGTGAAGTCAAATTGGAGGAGTGTGAAGTCATAGAATGGAGGTGTGTGAAGTCAGAATGGAGGTGTGTGAACTCATAGAATGGAGGTGTGTGAAGTCACAATGCAGGTGTGCGAAGTCATAAAATGGAGGTGTGTGAGGTCATAGAATGCAGGTGTGTGAAGTCACAGAATGGAGGTGTGTGAAGTCATAGAATGGAGGTGTGTGAAGTCACAATGGAGGTGTGTGAAGTCATAGAATGGAGGTTTTTGAAGTCATAGACTTTAGGTGTGTAAAATCGTAGAATGGAGGTGTGTGAACTCACAGAATGGAGGTGTGTGAAATCACAAATGGAGGTGTGTGAACTCAGAATGGAGGTGTGTGAAGTCAGAGAATGGAGGTGTGTGAAGTCATAGAATGGAGGTGTGTAAAGTCACACAATGGGGGTGTGGGAAGTCATAGAATGGAGGTGTGTGAAGTCATAGAATGGAGGTGTGTGAAGTCACAGAATGGAGGTGTTTGACGTCAGAGAATGGAGGTGTTTGAAATCAGAATGGAGGTGTGTGAAGTCACAGAATGGAGGTGTGTGAAGTCAGAATAGATGTGTGCAAAGTCATTGAATGGAGCTGTGTGAAGTCATACAATGGAGGTGAGTGAAGTCAGAATGGCGGTGTGTGAACTCATAGAATGATGGTGTGTGAAGTCATAATGGAGGTGTGTGAAGTCATAGAATATAGGTTTTTGAAGTCCCAGAATGGAAGTGTATGAAGTCACAAAATAAAGGTGTGTGAACTCAGAATGGAGGTGTGTGAAGTCACAGAATGGAGGTGTGTGAAGTCATAGAATGGATGTTTCTGAAGTAAGAATGAAGGTGTGTGAAGTCATAGAATGGAGGTGTGTGAAGTCAAAATGGTGGTGTGTGAACTCATAGAATGGAGGTGTGTGAACTCATGGAATGGAGGTGTGTGAAGTCACAGAATGGAGGTGTGTGAATTCACAATGCATTTGTGTGAACTCATAGAATGGAGGTCTGTGAAGACACAATGTACGTGTGTGAAGTCACAGAATGGAGGTGTGTGAAGTCATAGAATGGAGGTGTGTGAAGTCACAGAATGGAGGTGTGTGAAGTCAGAATGGAGTTGTGTGAAGTCATAGAATGGAGGTGTGTGAAGTCAGAATGGAGGTGTGTGAAGTCATAGAATGGAGGTGTGTGAAGTCAGAATGGAGGTGTGTGAACTCAGAGAATGGAGGTGTGTGAAGTCACAATGGAGGTGTCTGAAGTCATAGAATGGAGGTGTGTGAAGTCACAGAATGGAGGTGTGTGAAGTCATAGAATGGAGCTGTGTGAAGTCAGATTGGAGGTGTGTGAAGTCACAGAATGGAGGTGTGTGAACTCAGAATGGAGGTGTGTGAAGTCACAGAATGGAGGTGTGTGAAGTCATAGAATGGAAGTGTGTGAAGTCATAGAATGGATGTGTGTGAAGTCATAATGGATGTGTGTGAAGTCACAGAATTGAGGTGTGTGAAGTCACAGAATGGAGGTGTGTGAAGTCAGAATTGATGTGTGCGAAGTCATAGAATGGAGCTGTGTGAAGTCAGAATTGAGCTGTGTGAAGTCATAGAATGGAGGTCAGTGAAGTCAGAATGGCGGTGGGTGAACTCATAGAATGATGGTATGTGAAGTCACAATGGAGGTGTGTGAAGTCAAAGAATGGAGGTTTTTCAAGTCACAGAATGGAAGTGTGTGAAGTCATAAAATGGAGGTGTGTGAAGTCAGATTGGAGGTGTGTGAAGTCACTGAATGGAGGTGTGTCAACTCAGAAAGGAGGTGTGTGAAGTCATAGAATGGAGGTGTGTGAAATCATAGAATGGAGTTGTGTGAAGTCACAGATTTGAGGTGTGTGAAGTCACAGAATTGAGGTGTGTGAAGTAAGAATGGAGGTGTGTGAAGTCACAATGTACGTGTGTGAAGTCACAGAATGGAGGTCTGTGAAGTCATAGAATGGAGGTGTGTGAAGTCACAGAATGGAGGTGTGTGAAGTCATATAATGGAGGTGTGTGAACTCACAGAATGGAGGTGTGTGAAGTCAGAATGGAGTTGTGTGAAGTCATAGAATGGAGGTGTGTGAAGTCAGAATGGAGGTGTGTGAAGTCATAGAATGGAGGTGTGTGAAGTCAGAATGGAGGTGTGTAAACTCATAGAATGGAGGTGTGTGAACTCACAATGGAGGTGTGTGAAGTCATAAAATGGAGGTGTGTGAAGTCACAGAATGTAGGTGTGTGAAGTCATGGAATGGAGCTGTGGGAAGTCAGATTGGAGGTGTGTGAAGTCACAGAATGGAGTTGTGTGAACTCAGAATGGAGGTGTGTGAAGTCATAGAATGGAGGTGTGTGAAGTCATAGAATGGATGTGTGTGAAGTCATAACGGAGGTGTGTGAAGTCACAGAATTGAGGTGTGTGAAGTCACAGAATGGAGGTGTGTGAAGTCATAGAATGGAGGTGTGTGAAGTCATAGAATGGAGGTGTGTTAAGTCATAGAATGGATGTTTATTAAGTAAGAATGAAGGTGTGTTAAGTCATAGAATGGAGGTGTGTGAAGGCACAGAATGGAGGTGTGTGAAGTCATAGAATGGAGCTGTGTGAAGTCAGAATGGGGGTGTGTGAAGTCACAGAATGGAGGTGTGAGAACTCAGAATGGAGGTGTGAGAAGGCACAGAATGGAGGTGTGTTAAGTCACAGAACGGAGGTGTTTGAACTCAGAATCGAGGTGTGTGAAGTCACAGAATGGAGGTGTGTGAAGTCATAGAATGGAGGTGTGTGAAATCATACAATGGAGGTGTGGGAAGTCAGAGAATGGAGCTGTGTGAAGTCAGAATGGAGGTGTGCGAAGTCACGGAATGGAGGTGTGTGAAGTCATTTTATGGAGCTCTGTAAAGTCTGAATGGAGGTGTGTGAAGTCACAGAATGGAGGTGTGTGAAGTCAGATGGAGATGTGTGAAGTCATAGAATGGAGGTGTGTGAAGTCAGAATGGAGGTGTGTGAAGTCATATAATGGAGTTGTGTGAAGCCTGAATGGAGGTGTGTGAACTCATAGAATGGAGGTGTGTGAAGTCACAATGCAGGTGGGCGAAGTCATAGAATGGAGGTGTGTGAGGTCATAGAATGCAGATGTGTGAAGTCACAGAATGGAGGTGTGTGAAGTCATAGAATGGAGGTCTGTGAAGTCACAATGTAGGTGTGTGAAGTCACAGAATGGAGGTGTGTGAAGTCATAGAATGGAGGTGTTTGAAGTCACAGAATGGAGGTGTGTGAAGCCATATAATGGAGATGTGTGAAGTCACAGAATGGAGGTGTGTGAAGTCATAGAATGGAGGTGTGTGAACTCATAGAATGGAGGTTCATGAAGACAAAGAATGGAGGTGTGTGAATTCATCGAATGGAGGTATGTGAAGTCATGGAATGGAGGTGTGTGAAGTCAGATGGAGTTGTGTGAAGTCATACAATGGAGGTGTGTGAAGTCAATATGGAGGAGTGTGAAGTCATAGAATGGAGGTGTGTGAAGTCAGAATGGAGGTGTGTGAACTCATAGAATGGAGGTGTGTGAAGTCACAATGCAGGTGTGCGAAGTCATAAAATGGAGGTGTGTGAGGTCATAGAATGCAGGTGTGTGAAGTCACAGAATGGAGGTGTGTGAAGTCATAGAATGGAGGTGTGTGAAGTCACAATGGAGGTGTGTGAAGTCATAGAATGGAGGTTTTTGAAGTCATAGACTTTAGGTGTGTAAAATCATAGAATGGAGGTGTGTGAACTCACAGAATGGAGGTGTGTGAAATCACAAATGGAGGTGTGTGAACTCAGAATGGAGGTGTGTGAAGTCAGAGAATGGAGGTGTGTGAAGTCATAGAATGGAGGTGTGTAAAGTCACACAATGGGGGTGTGGGAAGTCATAGAATGGAGGTGTGTGAAGTCATAGAATGGAGGTGTGTGAAGTCACAGAATGGAGGTGTTTGACGTCAGAGAATGGAGGTGTTTGAAATCAGAATGGAGGTGTGTGAAGTCACAGAATGGAGGTGTGTGAAGTCAGAATAGATGTGTGCAAAGTCATAGAATGGAGCTGTGTGAAGTCAGAATGGAGCTGTGTGAAGTCATAGAATGGAGGTGAGTGAAGTCAGAATGGCGGTGTGTGAACTCATAGAATGATGGTGTGTGAAGTCATAATGGAGGTGTGTGAAGTCATAGAATATAGGTTTTTGAAGTCCCAGAATGGAAGTGTATGAAGTCACAAAATAAAGGTGTGTGAACTCAGAATGGAGGTGTGTGAAGTCACAGAATGGAGGTGTGTGAAGTCATAGAATGGATGTTTCTGAAGTAAGAATGAAGGTGTGTGAAGTCATAGAATGGAGGTGTGTGAAGTCAAAATGGTGGTGTGTGAACTCATAGAATGGAGGTGTGTGAACTCATGGAATGGAGGTGTGTGAAGTCACAGAATGGAGGTGTGTGAATTCACAATGCATTTGTGTGAACTCATAGAATGGAGGTCTGTGAAGACACAATGTACGTGTGTGAAGTCACAGAATGGAGGTGTGTGAAGTCATAGAATGGAGGTGTGTGAAGTCACAGAATGGAGGTGTGTGAAGTCAGAATGGAGGTGTGTGAAGTCATAGAATGGAGGTGTGTGAAGTCAGATTGGAGGTGTGTGAAGTCACAGAATGGAGGTGTGTGAACTCAGAATGGAGGTGTGTGAAGTCACAGAATGGAGGTGTGTGAAGTCATAGAATGGAGGTGTGTGAAGTCATAGAATGGATGTGTGTGAAGTCATAATGGATGTGTGTGAAGTCACAGAATTGAGGTGTGTGAAGTCACAGAATGGAGGTGTGTGAAGTCATAGAATGGAGGTGTGTGAAGTCATAGAATGGAGGTGTGTGAAGTCATAGAATGGATGTTTCTTAAGAAAGAATGAATTTGTGTTAAGTCATAGAATGGAGGTGTGTGAAGGCACAGAATGTAGGTGTGTGAAGTCATAGAATGGAGCTGTGTGAAGTCAGAATGGAGGTGTGTGAAGTCACAGAATGGAGGTGTTTGAACTCAGAATGGAGGTGTTTGAAGTCACAGAATGGAGGTGTGTTAAGTCACAGAGTGGAGGTGTGTGAACTCAGAATGGAGGTGTGTGAAGTCACAGAATCTAGGTGTGTGAAGTCATAGATTGGAGGTGTGTGAAGTCATAGAATGGAGGTGTGTGAAGTCATAATGGAGGCGTGTGAAGTCACAGAATTAAGGTGTGTGAAGTCACAGAACGGAGGTGTGTGAAGTCATAGAATGGAAGTGTGTGAAGTCAGAACGGAGGTGTGTGAACTCAGATTGGATGTGTGGGAAGTCACAATAGAGGTGTGTGAAGCTATAGAATGGAGGTTTGTGAAGTCACAGAATGGAGGGGTGTGAAGTCAAAGACTGGAGGTGTGTGAAGTCATAGAATGGAGGTGTGTGAACTCATAGATTGGAGGTGTGTGAAGTCACAGAATGAAGGTGCGTTAAGTCACAGAATGGAGGTTTGTGAACTCAGAATGGAGGTGTGTGAAGTCACAGAATGGAGGTGTGGGAAGTCATAGAATGGAGTTGTGTGAAGTCACAGAATGGAGGTGTGTGAATTAATAGAATGGAGGTGTGAGAAATCATAGAATGGAGGTGTGTGAAGTCACAGAATGGAGGTGTGTGAAGTCACAGAATGGAGGTGTGTGAACTCACCGAATGGAGGTGTGTGAACTCACAATGGAGGTGTGTGAAGTCAAAGAATGGAGGCGTGTGAAGTCATAGAATGGAATTGTGTGAAGTCATAGAATGGAGGTGTGTGAAGTGAGAATTGAGGTGTGTGAAGTCACGGAATTGAGGTGTCTGAACTCAGAATGGAGGTGTGTGAAGTCACAGAACAGAGGTGTGTGAAGTCATAGAATGGAGGTGTGTGAAGTCATAGAATGGATGTTTCTGAAGTAGAATGAAGGTGTGTGAAGTCATAGAATGGAGGTGTGTGAAGTCAAAATGGAGGTGTGTGAACTCATATAATGGAGATGTGTGAAGTCATGGAATGGAGGTGTGTGAAGTCATAGAATGGAGGTGTGTGAAGTCACACAATGGGGGTGTGTGAAATCATAGAATGGAGGTGTGTGAAGTCATAGAATGGAGGTGTGTGAAGTCACAGAATGGAGGTGTTTGACGTCAGAGAATGGAGGTGTGTGAAGTCACAGAATCGAGGTGTGTGAAGTCAGATGGAGATGTGTGAAGTCATAGAATGGAGGTGTGTGAAGTCAGAATGGAGGTGTGTGAAGTCATATAATGGAGTTGTGTGAAGCCTGAATGGAGGTGTGTGAACTCATAGAATGGAGGTGTGTGAAGTCACAATGCAGGTGGGCGAAGTCATAGAATGGAGGTGTGTGAGGTCATAGAATGCAGATGTGTGAAGTCACAGAATGGAGGTGTGTGAAGTCATAGAATGGAGGTCTGTGAAGTCACAATGTAGGTGTGTGAAGTCACAGAATGGAGGTGTGTGAAGTCATAGAATGGAGGTGTTTGAAGTCACAGAATGGAGGTGTGTGAAGCCATATAATGGAGATGTGTGAAGTCACAGAATGGAGGTGTGTGAAGTCATAGAATGGAGGTGTGTGAACTCATAGAATGGAGGTTCATGAAGACAAAGAATGGAGGTGTGTGAATTCATCGAATGGAGGTATGTGAAGTCATGGAATGGAGGTGTGTGAAGTCAGATGGAGTTGTGTGAAGTCATACAATGGAGGTGTGTGAAGTCAATATGGAGGAGTGTGAAGTCATAGAATGGAGGTGTGTGAAGTCAGAATGGAGGTGTGTGAACTCATAGAATGGAGGTGTGTGAAGTCACAATGCAGGTGTGCGAAGTCATAAAATGGAGGTGTGTGAGGTCATAGAATGCAGGTGTGTGAAGTCACAGAATGGAGGTGTGTGAAGTCATAGAATGGAGGTGTGTGAAGTCACAATGGAGGTGTGTGAAGTCATAGGATGGAGGTTTTTGAAGTCATAGACTTTAGGTGTGTGAAGTCATAGAATGGAGGTGTGTGAACTCACAGAATGGAGGTGTGTGAAATCACAAATGGAGGTGTGTGAACTCAGAATGGAGGTGTGTGAAGTCAGAGAATGGAGGTGTGTGAAGTCATAGAATGGAGGTGTGTAAAGTCACACAATGGGGGTGTGGGAAGTCATAGAATGGAGGTGTGTGAAGTCATAGAATGGAGGTGTGTGAAGTCACAGAATGGAGGTGTTTGACGTCAGAGAATGGAGGTGTTTGAAATCAGAATGGAGGTGTGTGAAGTCACAGAATGGAGGTGTGTGAAGTCAGAATAGATGTGTGCAAAGTCATAGAATGGAGCTGTGTGAAGTCAGAATGGAGCTGTGTGAAGTCATAGAATGGAGGTGAGTGAAGTCAGAATGGCGGTGTGTGAACTCATAGAATGATGGTGTGTGAAGTCACAATGGAGGTGTGTGAAGTCATAGAATATAGGTTTTTGAAGTCCCAGAATGGAAGTGTATGAAGTCACAAAATAAAGGTGTGTGAACTCAGAATGGAGGTGTGTGAAGTCACAGAATGGAGGTGTGTGAAGTCATAGAATGGATGTTTCTGAAGTAAGAATGAAGGTGTGTGAAGTCATAGAATGGAGGTGTGTGAAGTCAAAATGGTGGTGTGTGAACTCATAGAATGGAGGTGTGTGAACTCATGGAATGGAGGTGTGTGAAGTCACAGAATGGAGGTGTGTGAATTCACAATGCATTTGTGTGAACTCATAGAATGGAGGTCTGTGAAGACACAATGTACATGTATGAAGTCACAGAATGGAGGTGTGTGAAGTCATAGAATGGAGGTGTGTGAAGTCACAGAATGGAGGTGTGTGAAGTCAGAATGGAGTTGTGTGAAGTCATAGAATGGAGGTGTGTGAAGTCAGAATGGAGGTGTGTGAAGTCATAGAATGGAGGTGTGTGAAGTCAGAATGGAGGTGTGTGAACTCATAGAATGGAGGTGTGTGAAGTCACAATGGAGGTGTGTGAAGTCATACAATGGAGGTGTGTGAAGTCACCGAATGGAGGTGTGTGAAGTCATAGAATGGAGCTGTGTGAAGTCAGATTGGAGGTGTGTGAAGTCACAGAATGGAGGTGTGTGAACTCAGAATGGAGGTGTGTGAAGTCACAGAATGGAGGTGTGTGAAGTCATAGAATGGAGGTGTGTGAAGTCATAGAATGGATGTGTGTGAAGTCATAATGGATGTGTGTGAAGTCACAGAATTGAGGTGTGTGAAGTCACAGAATGGAGGTGTGTGAAGTCATAGAATGGAGGTGTGTGAAGTCATAGAATGGAGGTGTGTGAAGTCATAGAATGGATGTTTCTTAAGAAAGAATGAATTTGTGTTAAGTCATAGAATGGAGGTGTGTGAAGGCACAGAATGTAGGTGTGTGAAGTCATAGAATGGAGCTGTGTGAAGTCAGAATGGAGGTGTGTGAAGTCACAGAATGGAGGTGTTTGAACTCAGAATGGAGGTGTTTGAAGTCACAGAATGGAGGTGTGTTAAGTCACAGAGTGGAGGTGTGTGAACTCAGAATGGAGGTGTGTGAAGTCACAGAATCTAGGTGTGTGAAGTCATAGATTGGAGGTGTGTGAAGTCATAGAATGGAGGTGTGTGAAGTCATAATGGAGGCGTGTGAAGTCACAGAATTAAGGTGTGTGAAGTCACAGAACGGAGGTGTGTGAAGTCATAGAATGGAAGTGTGTGAAGTCAGAACGGAGGTGTGTGAACTCAGATTGGATGTGTGGGAAGTCACAATAGAGGTGTGTGAAGCTATAGAATGGAGGTTTGTGAAGTCACAGAATGGAGGGGTGTGAAGTCAAAGACTGGAGGTGTGTGAAGTCATAGAATGGAGGTGTGTGAACTCATAGATTGGAGGTGTGTGAAGTCACAGAATGAAGGTGCGTTAAGTCACAGAATGGAGGTTTGTGAACTCAGAATGGAGGTGTGTGAAGTCACAGAATGGAGGTGTGGGAAGTCATAGAATGGAGTTGTGTGAAGTCACAGAATGGAGGTGTGTGAATTAATAGAATGGAGGTGTGAGAAATCATAGAATGGAGGTGTGTGAAGTCACAGAATGGAGGTGTGTGAAGTCACAGAATGGAGGTGTGTGAACTCACCGAATGGAGGTGTGTGAACTCACAATGGAGGTGTGTGAAGTCAAAGAATGGAGGCGTTTGAAGTCATAGAATGGAATTGTGTGAAGTCATAGAATGGAGGTGTGTGAAGTGAGAATTGAGGTGTGTGAAGTCACGGAATTGAGGTGTCTGAACTCAGAATGGAGGTGTGTGAAGTCACAGAACAGAGGCGTGTGAAGTCATAGAATGGAGGTGTGTGAAGTCATAGAATGGATGTTTCTGAAGTAGAATGAAGGTGTGTGAAGTCATAGAATGGAGGTGTGTGAAGTCAAAATGGAGGTGTGTGAACTCATATAATGGAGATGTGTGAAGTCATGGAATGGAGGTGTGTGAAGTCATAGAATGGAGGTGTGTGAAGTCCCACAATGGGGGTGTGTGAAGTCATAGAATGGAGGTGTGTGAAGCCATAGAATGGAGGTGTGTGAAGTCACAGAATGGAGGTGTGTGAAGTCAGAATTGATGTGTGCGAAGTCATAGAATGGAGCTGTGTGAAGTCAGAATTGAGCTGTGTGAAGTCATAGAATGGAGGTGAGTGAAGTCAGAATGGCGGTGTGTGAACTCATAGATTGGAGGTGTGTGAAGTCACAGAATGAAGGTGCGTTAAGTCACAGAATGGAGGTTTGTGAACTCAGAATGGAGGTGTGTGAAGTCACAGAATCGAGGTGTGTGAAGTCATAGAATGGAGGTGTGTGAAGTCATAGAATGGAGGTGTGTGAAGTCATAATGGAGGCATGTGAAGTCACAGAATTCAGGTGTGTGAAGTCACAGAATGGAGGTGTGTGAAGTCATAGAATGGAGGTGTGTGAAGTCAGAACGGAGGTGTGTGAACTCAGATTGGAGGTGTGGGAAGTCACAATGGAGGTGTGTGAAGTTATAGAATGGACGTGTGTGAAGTCACAGAATCGAGGGGTGTGAAGTCAAAGACTGGAGGTGTGTGAAGTCATAGTATGGAGGTGTGTGAACTCATAGAATGGAGGTGTGTGAAGTCATAGAATGGAGGTGTGTGAAGTCACAGAATGAAGGTGCGTTAAGTCACAGAATGGAGGTTTATGAACTCAGAATGGAGGTGTGTG
This sequence comes from Megascapheus bottae, assembly GCA_024803745.1. NCBI lineage: Eukaryota > Metazoa > Chordata > Mammalia > Rodentia > Geomyidae > Megascapheus > Megascapheus bottae. Next base: position 382,860 of record JANJXV010000751.1, on the reverse strand, counting down.
AAGTCACAGAATGGAGGTGTGGGAAGTTATAGAATGGAGTTGTGTGAAGTCACAGAATAGAAGTGTGTGAATTAATAGAATGGAGGTGTGAGAAATCATAGAATGGAGGTGTGTGAAGCCACAGAATGGAGGTGTGTGAAGTCACAGAATGGACGTGTGTGAACTCACAATGGAGGTGTGTGAAGTCAAAAATGGAGGTGTGTGAAGTCATAGAATGGAGGTCTGTGAAGAAACACAATGGGGGTGTGTGAAGTCATAGAATGGAGGTGTGTGAAGTCATAGAATGGAGGTGTGTGAAGTCATAGAATGGATGTTTATTAAGTAAGAATGAAGGTGTGTTAAGTCACAGAATGGAGGTGTGTGAAGGCACAGAATGGAGGTGTTTGAAGTCAGAGAATGGAGGTGTGTGAAGTCAGAGAATGGAGGTGTGTGAAGTCATAGAATGGAGGTGTGTGAAGTCATAGAATGGATGTTTATTAAGTAAGAATGAAGGTGTGTTAAGTCACAGAATGGAGGTGTGTGAAGGCACAGAATGGAGGTGTGTGAAGTCATAGAATGGAGCTGTGTGAAGTCAGAATGGGGGTGTGTGAAGTCACAGAATGGAGGTGTGCGAACTCAGAATGGAGGTGTGTGAAGGCACAGAATGGAGGTGTGTTAAGTCACAGAACGGAGGTGTTTGAACTCAGAATCGAGGTGTGTGAAGTCACAGAATGGAGGTGTGTGTAGTCATAGAATGGAGGTGTGTGATGTCACAGAATGGAGGTGTGGGAAGTTATAGAATGGAGTTGTGTGAAGTCACAGAATAGAAGTGTGTGAATTAATAGAATGGAGGTGTGAGAAATCATAGAATGGAGGTGTGTGAAGTCACAGAATGGAGGTGTGTGAAGTCACAGAATGGACGTGTGTGAACTCACAATGGAGGTGTGTGAAGTCAAATATGGAGGTGTGTGAAGTCATAGAATGGAGGTCTGTGAAGTCACACAATGGGGGTGTGTGAAGTCATAGAATGGAGGTGTGTGAAGTCATAGAATGGAGGTGTGTGACGTCACAGAATGGAGGTGTTTGAAGTCAGAGAATGGAGGTGTATGAAATCAGAATGGAGGTGTGTGAAGTCACAGAATGGAGGTGTGTGAAGTCAGAATTGATGTGTGCGAAGTCATAGAATGGAGCTGTGTGAAGTCAGAATGGAGCTGTGTGAAGTCATAGAATGGAGGTGAGTGAAGTCAGAATGGCGGTGTGTGAACTCATAGAATGATGGTGTGTGAAGTCACAATGGAGGGGTGTGAAGTCATAGAATGGAGGTTTTTCAAGTCACAGAATGGAAGTGTGTGAAGTCATAAAATGGAGGTGTGTGAAGTCAGATTGGAGGTGTGTGAAGTCATAGAATGGAGGTGTGTCAACTCAGAAAGGAGGTGTGTGAAGTCATAGAATGGAGGTGTGTGAAGTCATAGAATGGAGGTGTGTGAAATCATAGAATGGAGTTGTGTGAAGTCACAGAATTGAGGGGTGTGAAGTCACAAAATTGAGGTGTGTGAAGTCAGAATAGAGGTGTGTGAAGTCACAATGTACGTGTGTGAAGTCACAGAATGGAGGTGTGTGAAGTCATAGAATGGAGGTGTGTGAAGTCACAGAATGGAGGTGTGTGAAGTCATATAATGGAGGTCTGTGAACTCATAGATTGGAGGTGTGTGAAGTCACAGAATGAAGGTGCGTTAAGTCACAGAATGGAGGTTTGTGAACTCAGAATGGAGGTGTGTGAAGTCACAGAATGGAGGTGTGGGAAGTCATAGAATGGAGTTGTGTGAAGTCACAGAATGGAGGTGTGTGAATTAATAGAATGGAGGTGTGAGAAATCATAGAATGGAGGTGTGTGAAGTCACAGAATGAAGGTGTGTGAAGTCACAGAATGGAGGGGTGTGAAGTCAAAGACTGGAGGTGTGTGAAGTCATATAATGGAGGTGTGTGAACTCATAGATTGGAGGTGTGTGAAGTCACAGAATGAAGGTGCGTTAAGTCACAGAATGGAGGTTTGTGAACTCAGAATGGAGGTGTGTGAAGTCACAGAATGGAGGTGTGGGAAGTCATAGAATGGAGTTGTGTGAAGTCACAGAATGGAGGTGTGTGAATTAATAGAATGGAGGTGTGAGAAATCATAGAATGGAGGTGTGTGAAGTCACAGAATGGAGGTGTGTGAAGTCACAGAATGGAGGTGTGTGAACTCACCGAATGGAGGTGTGTGAACTCACAATGTAGGTTTGTGAAGTCAAAGAATGGAGGCGTGTGAAGTCATAGAATGGAATTGTGTGAAGTCATAGAATGGAGGTGTGTGAAGTGAGAATTGAGGTGTGTTAAGTCACGGAATTCAGGTGTCTGAACTCAGAATGGAGGTGTGTGAAGTCACAGAACAGAGGTGTGTGAAGTCATAGAATGGAGGTGTGTGAAGTCATAGAATGGATGTTTCTGAAGTAGAATGAAGGTGTGTGAAGTCATAGAATGGAGGTGTGTGAAGTCAAAATGGAGGTGTGTGAACTCATATAATGGAGATGTGTGAAGTCATGGAATGGAGGTGTGTGAAGTCATAGAATGGAGGTGTGTGAAGTCACACAATGGGGGTGTGTGAAGTCATAGAATGGAGGTGTGTGAAGTCATAGAATGGAGGTGTGTGAAGTCACAGAATGGAGGTGTTTGACGTCAGGGAATGGAGGGGTGTGAAATCAGAATGGAGGTGTGTGAAGTCACAGAATGGAGGTGTGCGAAGTCAGAATTGATGTGTGCGAAGTCATAGAATGGAGCTGTGTGAAGTCAGAATTGAGCTGTGTGAAGTCATAGAATGGAGGTGAGTGAAGTCAGAATGGCGGTGTGTGAACTCATAGATTGGAGGTGTGTGAAGTCACAGAATGAAGGTGCGTTAAGTCACAGAATGGAGGTTTGTGAACTCAGAATGGAGGTGTGTGAAGTCACAGAATGGAGGTGTGGGAAGTCACAGAATGGAGGTGTGTGAAGTCACAGAATGGAGGTGTGTGAACTCACAGAATGGAGGTGTGTGAACTCACAATGGAGGTGTGTGAAGTCAAAGAATGGAGGTGTGTGAAGTCATAGAATGGAATTGTGTGAAGTCATAGAATGGAGGTGTGTGAAGTGAGAATTGAGGTGTGTGAAGTCACGGAATTGAGGTGTGTGAACTCAGAATGGAGGTGTGTGAAGTCACAGAACGAGGTGTGTGAAGTCATAGAATGGAGGTGTGTGAAGTCATAGAATGGATGTTTCTGAAGTAGAATGAAGGTGTGTGAAGTCATAGAATGGAGGTCTGTGAAGTCACACAATGGGGGTGTGTGAAGTCATAGAATGGAGGTGTGTGAAGTCATAGAATGGAGGTGTGTGAAGTCACAGAATGGAGGTGTTTGACGTCAGAGAATGGAGGTGTGTGAAATCAGAATGGAGGTGTGTGAAGTCACAGAATGGAGGTGTGTGAAGTCAGAATTGATGTGTGCGAAGTCATAGAATGGAGCTGTGTGAAGTCAGAATTGAGCTGTGTGAAGTCATAGAGTGGAGGTGAGTGAAGTCAGAATGGCGGTGTGTGAACTCATAGAATGATGGTGTGTGAAGTCACAATGGAGGTGTGTGAAGTCATAGAATGGAGGTTTTTCAAGTCACAGAATGGAAGTGTGTGAAGTCATAAAATGGAGGTGTGTGAAGTCAGATTGGAGGTGTGTGAAGTCATAGAATGGAGGTGTGTCAACTCAGAAAGGTGGTGTGTGAAGTCATAGAATGGAGGTGTGTGAAGTCAGAATGGAGCTGTGTGAAGTCATACAATGGAGGTGAGTGAAGTCAGAATGGCGGTGTGTGAACTCATAGAATGATGGTGTGTGAAGTCATAATGGAGGTGTGTGAAGTCATAGAATATAGGTTTTTGAAGTCCCAGAATGGAAGTGTATGAAGTCACAAAATAAAGGTGTGTGAACTCAGAATGGAGGTGTGTGAAGTCACAGAATGGAGGTGTGTGAAGTCATAGAATGGATGTTTCTGAAGTAAGAATGAAGGTGTGTGAAGTCATAGAATGGAGGTGTGTGAAGTCAAAATGGTGGTGTGTGAACTCATAGAATGGAGGTGTGTGAACTCATGGAATGGAGGTGTGTGAAGTCACAGAATGGAGGTGTGTGAATTCACAATGCATTTGTGTGAACTCATAGAATGGAGGTCTGTGAAGACACAATGTACGTGTGTGAAGTCACAGAATGGAGGTGTGTGAAGTCATAGAATGGAGGTGTGTGAAGTCACAGAATGGAGGTGTGTGAAGTCAGAATGGAGTTGTGTGAAGTCATAGAATGGAGGTGTGTGAAGTCAGAATGGAGGTGTGTGAAGTCATAGAATAGAGGTGTGTGAAGTCAGAATGGAGGTGTGTGAACTCATAGAATGGAGGTGTGTGAAGTCACAATGGAGGTGTGTGAAGTCATACAATGGAGGTGTGTGAAGTCACAGAATGGAGGTGTGTGAAGTCATAGAATGGAGCTGTGTGAAGTCATAGAATGGAGGTGTGTGAAGTCACAGAATGAAGGTGCGTTAAGTCACAGAATGGAGGTTTATGAACTCAGAATGGAGGTGTGTGAAGTCACAGAATGGAGGTGTGGGAAGTTATAGAATGGAGTTGTGTGAAGTCACAGAATAGAAGTGTGTGAATTAATAGAATGGAGGTGTGAGAAATCATAGAATGGAGGTGTGTGAAGCCACAGAATGGAGGTGTGTGAAGTCACAGAATGGACGTGTGTGAACTCACAATGGAGGTGTGTGAAGTCAAAAATGGAGGTGTGTGAAGTCATAGAATGGAGGTCTGTGAAGAAACACAATGGGGGTGTGTGAAGTCATAGAATGGAGGTGTGTGAAGTCATAGAATGGAGGTGTGTGAAGTCATAGAATGGATGTTTATTAAGTAAGAATGAAGGTGTGTTAAGTCACAGAATGGAGGTGTGTGAAGGCACAGAATGGAGGTGTTTGAAGTCAGAGAATGGAGGTGTGTGAAGTCAGAGAATGGAGGTGTGTGAAGTCATAGAATGGAGGTGTGTGAAGTCATAGAATGGATGTTTATTAAGTAAGAATGAAGGTGTGTTAAGTCACAGAATGGAGGTGTGTGAAGGCACAGAATGGAGGTGTGTGAAGTCATAGAATGGAGCTGTGTGAAGTCAGAATGGGGGTGTGTGAAGTCACAGAATGGAGGTGTGCGAACTCAGAATGGAGGTGTGTGAAGGCACAGAATGGAGGTGTGTTAAGTCACAGAACGGAGGTGTTTGAACTCAGAATCGAGGTGTGTGAAGTCACAGAATGGAGGTGTGTGTAGTCATAGAATGGAGGTGTGTGATGTCACAGAATGGAGGTGTGGGAAGTTATAGAATGGAGTTGTGTGAAGTCACAGAATAGAAGTGTGTGAATTAATAGAATGGAGGTGTGAGAAATCATAGAATGGAGGTGTGTGAAGTCACAGAATGGAGGTGTGTGAAGTCACAGAATGGACGTGTGTGAACTCACAATGGAGGTGTGTGAAGTCAAATATGGAGGTGTGTGAAGTCATAGAATGGAGGTCTGTGAAGTCACACAATGGGGGTGTGTGAAGTCATAGAATGGAGGTGTGTGAAGTCATAGAATGGAGGTGTGTGACGTCACAGAATGGAGGTGTTTGAAGTCAGAGAATGGAGGTGTATGAAATCAGAATGGAGGTGTGTGAAGTCACAGAATGGAGGTGTGTGAAGTCAGAATTGATGTGTGCGAAGTCATAGAATGGAGCTGTGTGAAGTCAGAATGGAGCTGTGTGAAGTCATAGAATGGAGGTGAGTGAAGTCAGAATGGCGGTGTGTGAACTCATAGAATGATGGTGTGTGAAGTCACAATGGAGGGGTGTGAAGTCATAGAATGGAGGTTTTTCAAGTCACAGAATGGAAGTGTGTGAAGTCATAAAATGGAGGTGTGTGAAGTCAGATTGGAGGTGTGTGAAGTCATAGAATGGAGGTGTGTCAACTCAGAAAGGAGGTGTGTGAAGTCATAGAATGGAGGTGTGTGAAGTCATAGAATGGAGGTGTGTGAAATCATAGAATGGAGTTGTGTGAAGTCACAGAATTGAGGGGTGTGAAGTCACAAAATTGAGGTGTGTGAAGTCAGAATAGAGGTGTGTGAAGTCACAATGTACGTGTGTGAAGTCACAGAATGGAGGTGTGTGAAGTCATAGAATGGAGGTGTGTGAAGTCACAGAATGGAGGTGTGTGAAGTCATATAATGGAGGTCTGTGAACTCATAGATTGGAGGTGTGTGAAGTCACAGAATGAAGGTGCGTTAAGTCACAGAATGGAGGTTTGTGAACTCAGAATGGAGGTGTGTGAAGTCACAGAATGGAGGTGTGGGAAGTCATAGAATGGAGTTGTGTGAAGTCACAGAATGGAGGTGTGTGAATTAATAGAATGGAGGTGTGAGAAATCATAGAATGGAGGTGTGTGAAGTCACAGAATGAAGGTGTGTGAAGTCACAGAATGGAGGGGTGTGAAGTCAAAGACTGGAGGTGTGTGAAGTCATATAATGGAGGTGTGTGAACTCATAGATTGGAGGTGTGTGAAGTCACAGAATGAAGGTGCGTTAAGTCACAGAATGGAGGTTTGTGAACTCAGAATGGAGGTGTGTGAAGTCACAGAATGGAGGTGTGGGAAGTCATAGAATGGAGTTGTGTGAAGTCACAGAATGGAGGTGTGTGAATTAATAGAATGGAGGTGTGAGAAATCATAGAATGGAGGTGTGTGAAGTCACAGAATGGAGGTGTGTGAAGTCACAGAATGGAGGTGTGTGAACTCACCGAATGGAGGTGTGTGAACTCACAATGTAGGTTTGTGAAGTCAAAGAATGGAGGCGTGTGAAGTCATAGAATGGAATTGTGTGAAGTCATAGAATGGAGGTGTGTGAAGTGAGAATTGAGGTGTGTTAAGTCACGGAATTCAGGTGTCTGAACTCAGAATGGAGGTGTGTGAAGTCACAGAACAGAGGTGTGTGAAGTCATAGAATGGAGGTGTGTGAAGTCATAGAATGGATGTTTCTGAAGTAGAATGAAGGTGTGTGAAGTCATAGAATGGAGGTGTGTGAAGTCAAAATGGAGGTGTGTGAACTCATATAATGGAGATGTGTGAAGTCATGGAATGGAGGTGTGTGAAGTCATAGAATGGAGGTGTGTGAAGTCACACAATGGGGGTGTGTGAAGTCATAGAATGGAGGTGTGTGAAGTCATAGAATGGAGGTGTGTGAAGTCACAGAATGGAGGTGTTTGACGTCAGGGAATGGAGGGGTGTGAAATCAGAATGGAGGTGTGTGAAGTCACAGAATGGAGGTGTGCGAAGTCAGAATTGATGTGTGCGAAGTCATAGAATGGAGCTGTGTGAAGTCAGAATTGAGCTGTGTGAAGTCATAGAATGGAGGTGAGTGAAGTCAGAATGGCGGTGTGTGAACTCATAGATTGGAGGTGTGTGAAGTCACAGAATGAAGGTGCGTTAAGTCACAGAATGGAGGTTTGTGAACTCAGAATGGAGGTGTGTGAAGTCACAGAATGGAGGTGTGGGAAGTCACAGAATGGAGGTGTGTGAAGTCACAGAATGGAGGTGTGTGAACTCACAGAATGGAGGTGTGTGAACTCACAATGGAGGTGTGTGAAGTCAAAGAATGGAGGTGTGTGAAGTCATAGAATGGAATTGTGTGAAGTCATAGAATGGAGGTGTGTGAAGTGAGAATTGAGGTGTGTGAAGTCACGGAATTGAGGTGTGTGAACTCAGAATGGAGGTGTGTGAAGTCACAGAACGAGGTGTGTGAAGTCATAGAATGGAGGTGTGTGAAGTCATAGAATGGATGTTTCTGAAGTAGAATGAAGGTGTGTGAAGTCATAGAATGGAGGTGTGTGAAGTCACACAATGGGGGTGTGTGAAGTCATAGAATGGAGGTGTGTGAAGTCATAGAATGGAGGTGTGTGAAGTCACAGAATGGAGGTGTTTGACGTCAGAGAATGGAGGTGTGTGAAATCAGAATGGAGGTGTGTGAAGTCACAGAATGGAGGTGTGTGAAGTCAGAATTGATGTGTGCGAAGTCATAGAATGGAGCTGTGTGAAGTCAGAATTGAGCTGTGTGAAGTCATAGAGTGGAGGTGAGTGAAGTCAGAATGGCGGTGTGTGAACTCATAGAATGATGGTGTGTGAAGTCACAATGGAGGTGTGTGAAGTCATAGAATGGAGGTTTTTCAAGTCACAGAATGGAAGTGTGTGAAGTCATAAAATGGAGGTGTGTGAAGTCAGATTGGAGGTGTGTGAAGTCATAGAATGGAGGTGTGTCAACTCAGAAAGGAGGTGTGTGAAGTCATAGAATGGAGGTGTGTGAAGTCAGAATGGAGCTGTGTGAAGTCATACAATGGAGGTGAGTGAAGTCAGAATGGCGGTGTGTGAACTCATAGAATGATGGTGTGTGAAGTCATAATGGAGGTGTGTGAAGTCATAGAATATAGGTTTTTGAAGTCCCAGAATGGAAGTGTATGAAGTCACAAAATAAAGGTGTGTGAACTCAGAATGGAGGTGTGTGAAGTCACAGAATGGAGGTGTGTGAAGTCATAGAATGGATGTTTCTGAAGTAAGAATGAAGGTGTGTGAAGTCATAGAATGGAGGTGTGTGAAGTCAAAATGGTGGTGTGTGAACTCATAGAATGGAGGTGTGTGAACTCATGGAATGGAGGTGTGTGAAGTCACAGAATGGAGGTGTGTGAATTCACAATGCATTTGTGTGAACTCATAGAATGGAGGTCTGTGAAGACACAATGTACGTGTGTGAAGTCACAGAATGGAGGTGTGTGAAGTCATAGAATGGAGGTGTGTGAAGTCACAGAATGGAGGTGTGTGAAGTCAGAATGGAGTTGTGTGAAGTCATAGAATGGAGGTGTGTGAAGTCAGAATGGAGGTGTGTGAAGTCATAGAATAGAGGTGTGTGAAGTCAGAATGGAGGTGTGTGAACTCATAGAATGGAGGTGTGTGAAGTCACAATGGAGGTGTGTGAAGTCATACAATGGAGGTGTGTGAAGTCACAGAATGGAGGTGTGTGAAGTCATAGAATGGAGCTGTGTGAAGTCAGATTGGAGGTGTGTGAAGTCACAGAATGGAGGTGTGTGAACTCAGAATGGAGGTGTGTGAAGTCACAGAATGGAGGTGTGTGAAGTCATAGAATGGAGGTGTGTGAAGTCATAGAATGGATGTGTGTGAAGTCATAATGGATGTGTGTGAAGTCACAGAATTGAGGTGTGTGAAGTCACAGAATGGAGGTGTGTGAAGTCATAGAATGGAGGTGTGAGAAGTCATAGAATGGAGGTGTGTGAAGTCATAGAATGGATGTTTCTTAAGAAAGAATGAATTTGTGTTAAGTCATAGAATGGAGGTGTGTGAAGGCACAGAATGTAGGTGTGTGAAGTCATAGAATGGAGCTGTGTGAAGTCAGAATGGAGGTGTGTGAAGTCACAGAATGGAGGTGTTTGAACTCAGAATGGAGGTGTTTGAAGTCACAGAATGGAGGTGTGTTAAGTCACAGAGTGGAGGTGTGTGAACTCAGAATGGAGGTGCGTGAAGTCACAGAATCTAGGTGTGTGAAGTCATAGATTGGAGGTGTGTGAAGTCATAGAATGGAGGTGTGTGAAGTCATAATGGAGGCGTGTGAAGTCACAGAATTAAGGTGTGTGAAGTCACAGAACGGAGGTGTGTGAAGTCATAGAATGGAAGTGTGTGAAGTCAGAACGGAGGTGTGTGAACTCAGATTGGATGTGTGGGAAGTCCCAATAGAGGTGTGTGAAGCTATAGAATGGAGGTTTGTGAAGTCACAGAATGGAGGGGTGTGAAGTCAAAGACTGGAGGTGTGTGAAGTCATAGAATGGAGGTGTGTGAACTCATAGATTGGAGGTGTGTGAAGTCACAGAATGAAGGTGCGTTAAGTCACAGAATGGAGGTTTGTGAACTCAGAATGGAGGTGTGTGAAGTCACAGAATGGAGGTGTGGGAAGTCATAGAATGGAGTTGTGTGAAGTCACAGAATGGAGGTGTGTGAATTAATAGAATGGAGGTGTGAGAAATCATAGAATGGAGGTGTGTGAAGTCACAGAATGGAGGTGTGTGAAGTCACAGAATGGAGGTGTGTGAACTCACCGAATGGAGGTGTGTGAACTCACAATGGAGGTGTGTGAAGTCAAAGAATGGAGGCGTGTGAAGTCATAGAATGGAATTGTGTGAAGTCATAGAATGGAGGTGTGTGAAGTGAGAATTGAGGTGTGTGAAGTCACGGAATTGAGGTGTCTGAACTCAGAATGGAGGTGTGTGAAGTCACAGAACAGAGGCGTGTGAAGTCATAGAATGGAGGTGTGTGAAGTCATAGAATGGATGTTTCTGAAGTAGAATGAAGGTGTGTGAAGTCATAGAATGGAGGTGTGTGAAGTCAAAATGGAGGTGTGTGAACTCATATAATGGAGATGTGTGAAGTCATGGAATGGAGGTGTGTGAAGTCATAGAATGGAGGTGTGTGAAGTCCCACAATGGGGGTGTGTGAAGTCATAGAATGGAGGTGTGTGAAGCCATAGAATGGAGGTGTGTGAAGTCACAGAATGGAGGTGTGTGAAGTCAGAATTGATGTGTGCGAAGTCATAGAATGGAGCTGTGTGAAGTCAGAATTGAGCTGTGTGAAGTCATAGAATGGAGGTGAGTGAAGTCAGAATGGCGGTGTGTGAACTCATAGATTGGAGGTGTGTGAAGTCACAGAATGAAGGTGCGTTAAGTCACAGAATGGAGGTTTGTGAACTCAGAATGGAGGTGTGTGAAGTCACAGAATCGAGGTGTGTGAAGTCATAGAATGGAGGTGTGTGAAGTCATAGAATGGAGGTGTGTGAAGTCATAATGGAGGCATGTGAAGTCACAGAATTCAGGTGTGTGAAGTCACAGAATGGAGGTGTGTGAAGTCATAGAATGGAGGTGTGTGAAGTCAGAACGGAGGTGTGTGAACTCAGATTGGAGTTGTGGGAAGTCACAATGGAGGTGTGTGAAGTTATAGAATGGACGTGTGTGAAGTCACAGAATCGAGGGGTGTGAAGTCAAAGACTGGAGGTGTGTGAAGTCATAGTATGGAGGTGTGTGAACTCATAGAATGGAGGTGTGTGAAGTCATAGAATGGAGGTGTGTGAAGTCACAGAATGAAGGTGCGTTAAGTCACAGAATGGAGGTGTATGAACTCAGAATGGAGGTGTGTGAAGTCACAGAATGGAGGTGTGGGAAGTTATAGAATGGAGTTGTGTGAAGTCACAGAATAGAAGTGTGTGAATTAATAGAATGGAGGTGTGAGAAATCATAGAATGGAGGTGTGTGAAGCCACAGAATGGAGGTGTGTGAAGTCACAGAATGGACGTGTGTGAACTCACAATGGAGGTGTGTGAAGTCAAAAATGGAGGTGTGTGAAGTCATAGAATGGAGGTCTGTGAAGAAACACAATGGGGGTGTGTGAAGTCATAGAATGGAGGTGTGTGAAGTCATAGAATGGAGGTGTGTGAAGTCATAGAATGGATGTTTATTAAGTAAGAATGAAGGTGTGTTAAGTCACAGAATGGAGGTGTGTGAAGGCACAGAATGGAGGTGTTTGAAGTCAGAGAATGGAGGTGTGTGAAGTCAGAGAATGGAGGTGTGTGAAGTCATAGAATGGAGGTGTGTGAAGTCATAGAATGGATGTTTATTAAGTAAGAATGAAGGTGTGTTAAGTCACAGAATGGAGGTGTGTGAAGGCACAGAATGGAGGTGTGTGAAGTCATAGAATGGAGCTGTGTGAAGTCAGAATGGGGGTGTGTGAAGTCACAGAATGGAGGTGTGCGAACTCAGAATGGAGGTGTGTGAAGGCACAGAATGGAGGTGTGTTAAGTCACAGAACGGAGGTGTTTGAACTCAGAATCGAGGTGTGTGAAGTCACAGAATGGAGGTGTGTGTAGTCATAGAATGGAGGTGTGTGATGTCACAGAATGGAGGTGTGGGAAGTTATAGAATGGAGTTGTGTGAAGTCACAGAATAGAAGTGTGTGAATTAATAGAATGGAGGTGTGAGAAATCATAGAATGGAGGTGTGTGAAGTCACAGAATGGAGGTGTGTGAAGTCACAGAATGGACGTGTGTGAACTCACAATGGAGGTGTGTGAAGTCAAATATGGAGGTGTGTGAAGTCATAGAATGGAGGTCTGTGAAGTCACACAATGGGGGTGTGTGAAGTCATAGAATGGAGGTGTGTGAAGTCATAGAATGGAGGTGTGTGACGTCACAGAATGGAGGTGTTTGAAGTCAGAGAATGGAGGTGTATGAAATCAGAATGGAGGTGTGTGAAGTCACAGAATGGAGGTGTGTGAAGTCAGAATTGATGTGTGCGAAGTCATAGAATGGAGCTGTGTGAAGTCAGAATGGAGCTGTGTGAAGTCATAGAATGGAGGTGAGTGAAGTCAGAATGACGGTGTGTGAACTCATAGAATGATGGTGTGTGAAGTCACAATGGAGGGGTGTGAAGTCATAGAATGGAGGTTTTTCAAGTCACAGAATGGAAGTGTGTGAAGTCATAAAATGGAAGTGTGTGAAGTCAGATTGGAGGTGTGTGAAGTCATAGAATGGAGGTGTGTCAACTCAGAAAGGAGGTGTGTGAAGTCATAGAATGGAGGTGTGTGAAGTCATAGAATGGAGGTGTGTGAAATCATAGAATGGAGTTGTGTGAAGTCACAGAATTGAGGGGTGTGAAGTCACAAAATTGAGGTGTGTGAAGTCAGAATAGAGGTGTGTGAAGTCACAATGTACGTGTGTGAAGTCACAGAATGGAGGTGTGTGAAGTCATAGAATGGAGGTGTGTGAAGTCACAGAATGGAGGTGTGTGAAGTCATATAATGGAGGTCTGTGAACTCATAGATTGGAGGTGTGTGAAGTCACAGAATGAAGGTGCGTTAAGTCACAGAATGGAGGTTTGTGAACTCAGAATGGAGGTGTGTGAAGTCACAGAATGGAGGTGTGGGAAGTCATAGAATGGAGTTGTGTGAAGTCACAGAATGGAGGTGTGTGAATTAATAGAATGGAGGTGTGAGAAATCATAGAATGGAGGTGTGTGAAGACACAGAATGAAGGTGTGTGAAGTCACAGAATGGAGGGGTGTGAAGTCAAAGACTGGAGGTGTGTGAAGTCATATAATGGAGGTGTGTGAACTCATAGATTGGAGGTGTGTGAAGTCACAGAATGAAGGTGCGTTAAGTCACAGAATGGAGGTTTGTGAACTCAGAATGGAGGTGTGTGAAGTCACAGAATGGAGGTGTGGGAAGTCATAGAATGGAGTTGTGTGAAGTCACAGAATGGAGGTGTGTGAATTAATAGAATGGAGGTGTGAGAAATCATAGAATGGAGGTGTGTGAAGTCACAGAATGGAGGTGTGTGAAGTCACAGAATGGAGGTGTGTGAACTCACCGAATGGAGGTGTGTGAACTCACAATGTAGGTTTGTGAAGTCAAAGAATGGAGGCGTGTGAAGTCATAGAATGGAATTGTGTGAAGTCATAGAATGGAGGTGTGTGAAGTGAGAATTGAGGTGTGTTAAGTCACGGAATTGAGGTGTCTGAACTCAGAATGGAGGTGTGTGAAGTCACAGAACAGAGGTGTGTGAAGTCATAGAATGGAGGTGTGTGAAGTCATAGAATGGATGTTTCTGAAGTAGAATGAAGGTGTGTGAAGTCATAGAATGGAGGTGTGTGAAGTCAAAATGGAGGTGTGTGAACTCATATAATGGAGATGTGTGAAGTCATGGAATGGAGGTGTGTGAAGTCATAGAATGGAGGTGTGTGAAGTCACACAATGGGGGTGTGTGAAGTCATAGAATGGAGGTGTGTGAAGTCATAGAATGGAGGTGTGTGAAGTCACAGAATGGAGGTGTTTGACGTCAGGGAATGGAGGGGTGTGAAATCAGAATGGAGGTGTGTGAAGTCACAGAATGGAGGTGTGCGAAGTCAGAATTGATGTGTGCGAAGTCATAGAATGGAGCTGTGTGAAGTCAGAATTGAGCTGTGTGAAGTCATAGAATGGAGGTGAGTGAAGTCAGAATGGCGGTGTGTGAACTCATAGATTGGAGGTGTGTGAAGTCACAGAATGAAGGTGCGTTAAGTCACAGAATGGAGGTTTGTGAACTCAGAATGGAGGTGTGTGAAGTCACAGAATGGAGGTGTGGGAAGTCACAGAATGGAGGTGTGTGAAGTCACAGAATGGAGGTGTGTGAACTCACAGAATGGAGGTGTGTGAACTCACAATGGAGGTGTGTGAAGTCAAAGAATGGAGGTGTGTGAAGTCATAGAATGGAATTGTGTGAAGTCATAGAATGGAGGTGTGTGAAGTGAGAATTGAGGTGTGTGAAGTCACGGAATTGAGGTGTGTGAACTCAGAATGGAGGTGTGTGAAGTCACAGAACGAGGTGTGTGAAGTCATAGAATGGAGGTGTGTGAAGTCATAGAATGGATGTTTCTGAAGTAGAATGAAGGTGTGTGAAGTCATAGAATGGAGGTGTGTGAAGTCACACAATGGGGGTGTGTGAAGTCATAGAATGGAGGTGTGTGAAGTCATAGAATGGAGGTGTGTGAAGTCACAGAATGGAGGTGTTTGACGTCAGAGAATGGAGGTGTGTGAAATCAGAATGGAGGTGTGTGAAGTCACAGAATGGAGGTGTGTGAAGTCAGAATTGATGTGTGCGAAGTCATAGAATGGAGCTGTGTGAAGTCAGAATTGAGCTGTGTGAAGTCATAGAGTGGAGGTGAGTGAAGTCAGGATGGCGGTGTGTGAACTCATAGAATGATGGTGTGTGAAGTCACAATGGAGGTGTGTGAAGTCATAGAATGGAGGTTTTTCAAGTCACAGAATGGAAGTGTGTGAAGTCATAAAATGGAGGTGTGTGAAGTCAGATTGGAGGTGTGTGAAGTCATAGAATGGAGGTGTGTCAACTCAGAAAGGAGGTGTGTGAAGTCATAGAATGGAGGTGTGTGAAGTCATAGAATGGAGGTGTGTGAAATCATAGAATGGAGTTGTGTGAAGTCACAGAATTGAGGTGTGTGAAGTCACAGAATTGAGGTGTGTGAAGTCAGAATAGAGGTGTGTGAAGTCACAATGTACGTGTGTGAAGTCACAGAATGGAGGTGTGTGAAGTCATAGAATGGAGGTGTGTGAAGTCACAGAATGGAGGTGTGTGAAGTCATATAATGGAGGTGTGTGAACTCACAGAATGGAGGTGTGTGAAGTCAGAATGGAGTTGTGTGAAGTCATAGAATGGAGGTGTGTGAAGTCAGAATGGAGGTGTGTGAAGTCATAGAATGGAGGTGTGTGAAGTCAGAATGGAGGTGTGTAAACTCATAGAATGGAGGTGTGTGAAGTCACAATGGAGGTGTGTGAAGTCATAAAATGGAGGTGTGTGAAGTCACAGAATGTAGGTGTGTGAAGTCATGGAATGGAGCTGTGGGAAGTCAGATTGGAGGTGTGTGAAGTCACAGAATGGAGGTGTGTGAACTCAGAATGGAGGTGTGTGAAGTCATAAAATGGAGGTGTGTGAAGTCATAGAATGGATGTGTGTGAAGTCATAATGGAGGTTTGTGAAGTCACAGAATTGAGCTGTGTGAAGTCACAGAATGGAGGTGTGTGAAGTCATAGGATGGAGGTGTGTGAAGTCATAGAATGGAGGTGTGTGAAGTCATAGAATGGATGTTTATTAAGTAAGAATGTAGGTGTGTTAAGTCATAGAATGGAGGTGTGTGAAGGCACAGAATGGAGGTGTGTGAAGTCATAGAATGGAGCTGTGTGAAGTCAGATTGGAGGTGTGTGAAGTCACAGAATGGAGGTGTGCGAACTCAGAATTGAGGTGTGTGAAGTCACAGAATGGAGGTGTGTTAAGTCACAGAACGGAGGTGTTTGAACTCAGAATCGAGGTGTGTGAAGTCACAGAATGGAGGTGTGTGAAGTCATTGACTGGAGGTGTGTGAAATCATAGAATGGAGGTGTGGGAAGTCAGAGAATGGAGCAGTGTGAAGTCAGAATGGAGGTGTGCGATGTCACGGAATGGAGGTGTGTGAAGTCATTTTATGGAGCTCTGTGAAGTCAGAATGGAGGTGTGTGAAGTCATAGAATGGAGGTGTGTGAACTCAGAATGGAGGTGTGTGAAGTCACAGAATCTAGGTGTGTGAAGTCATAGAATGGAGGTGTGTGAAGTCATAGAATGGAGGTGTGTGAAGTCATAATGGAGGCGTGTGAAGTCACAGAATTCAGGTGTGTGAAGTCACAGAATGGAGGTGTGTGAAGTCATAGAATGGAGGTGTGTGAAGTCAGAACGGATGTGTGTGAACTCAGATTGGAGGCGTGGGAAGTCACAATGGAGGTGTGTGAAGTTATAGAATGGACGTGTGTGAAGTCACAGAACGGAGGGGTGTGAAGTCAAAGACTGGAGGTGTGTGAAGTCATAGTATGGAGGTGTGTGAACTCATAGATTGGAGGTGTGTGAAGTCATAGAATGGAGGTGTGTGAAGTCACAGAATGAAGGTGCGTTAAGTCACAGAATGGAGGTTTGTGAACTCAGAATGGAGGTGTGTGAAGTCATTGAATGGAGGTGTGGGAAGTCATAGAATGGAGTTGTGTGAAGTCACAGAATAGAAGTGTGTGAATTAATAGAATGGAGGTGTGTGAAATCATAGAATGGAGGTGTGTGAAGTCACAGAATGGAGGTGTGTGAAGTCACAGAATGGAGGTGTGTGAACTCACAATAGAGGTGTGTGAAGTCAAAGAATGGAGGTGTGTGAAGTCATAGAATGGAATTGTGTGAAGTCATAGAATGGAGGTGTGTGAAGTGAGAACTGAGGTGTGTGATGTCACGGAATTGACGTGTGTGAACTCAGAATGGAGGTGTGTGAAGTCACAGAATGGAGGTTTGTGAAGTCATAGAATGGAGGTGTGTGAAGTCATAGAATGGATGTTTCTGAAGTAGAATGAAGGTGTGTGAACTCATAAAATGGAGATGTGTGAAGTCATGGAATGGAGGTGTGTGAAGTCCAAGAATATAGGTTGTGAAGTCAAACAATGGTGGTGTGTGAAGTCACAGAATGCAGGTGTGTTAAGTCACAGAATGGAAGTGTGTGAAGTCAAAGAATTGAGGTTTGTGAAGTCAGAATGGAGGTGTGTGAAGTCAGGATGGAGGTGAGTGAAGTCACAGAATGGAGGTGTGGGAACTCAGAATGGAGGTGTGTGGTCACAGAACGGAGGTTTGTGAAGTCAGAGAATGGAGGTGCCTGAAGTCATAGAATGGATGTTTCTGAAGTGAGAAGGAAGGTGTATGAAGTCAAAGAATGGAGGTGTGTGAAGTCAAAATGGAGGTGTGTGAATCATAGAATGGAGGTGTGTGAACTCATAGAATGGAGGTGTGTGAAGTCATGGAATGGAGGTGTGTGAAGTCAGAGAATGGAGGTGTGTGAAGTTAAACAATAAAGGTGTGTGAAGTCACAGAATGGAGGTGTGTGAACTCATAGAATGGAGGTGCATGTAGTCAAAGAATGGAGGTGTGTGAAGTCATCGAATGGAGGTGTGTGAAGTCACAGAATTGAGGTGTGTGAAGTCAGAATGGAGGTGTGTGAAGTCAGCATGGAGGTGTGTAAAGTCATAGAATGGAGGTGTGTGAATTCACAATGCCTTTGTGTGAACTCCTAGAATGGAGGTCTGTGAAGTCACAATGTAGGTGTGTGAAGTCACAGAATGGAGGTGTGTGAAGTCATAGAATGGAGGTGTGTGAAGTCACAGAATGGAGGTGTGTGAAGTCATAGAATGGAGGTGTGTGAAGTCAGAATGAAGGTGTGTGAACTCATAGAATGGAGGTGTGTGAAGTCACCATGGAGGTGTGTGAAGTCATAGAATGGAGATGTGTGAAGTCAGATTGGAGGTGTGTGAAATCACAGAATGGAGGTGTGTCAACTCAGAAATGAGGTGTGTGAAGTCATAGAATCTAGGTGTGTGAAGTCATAGAATGGAAGTGCGTGAAATCATAGAATGGAGGTGTGTGAAGTCACAGAACTGAGGTGTGTGAAGTCAAAATGGAGGTGTGTGAAGTCATATGCAGGTGTGTGAACTCATAGAATGGAGGTGTGAAGTCACAATGTAGGTGTGTTAAGTTATAGAATGGAGGTGTGTGAAGTCATAGAATGGAGGTGAACACATAGAATGGAGGTGTGTGAATTCACAGAATTAAGGTGTGTGAAGTCAGAATGGAGGTGTGTAGTCATAGATTGGAGGTGGTGAAGTCATAGAAAGGAGGTGTGGAAAGTCATAGAATTAGGAGTGTGAAGTCATAGAGTGCAGGTGAGTGAAGTCACAGATTCGAGGTCTGTGAAGTCATAGAATGGAGGTGTGTGAAGTCGGAGAATGGAGGTGTGTGAAGTCACAGAATGGAGGTGTGTGAAGCCACAGAATGGAGGTGTGTGAAGTCAAAGAATGGAGGTGTGTGAAGTCACAGAATGGAGGTGTGTGATGTCATAGAATGTATGTTTGTGAAGTAAGAATGAAGGTGTGTAAAGTCATAGAATGGAGGTGTGTGAAGTCACAGAATGGAGGTGTGTGAAGTCATAGAATGGAGGTGTGTGAAGTCATAGAACGGAGTTGTGTGACGTCATATAATGGAGGTGTGTGAAGTCACATAATGGAGGTGTGTGAAGACAGAATGGAGGTGTGTGAAGTCGAATGAAGGTGTGTGAAGTCATAGACTGTAGGTGTGTGAACTAATAGAATGGAGGTGTGTGATGTCACAATGGAAGTGTGTGAAGTCATAGAATGGAGGTGTGTGAAGTCACAAAATGGAAGTGTGTGAAGTCAAAATGGAGGTGTGTGACGTCCTAAAATGGAGGTGTGTGAAGTCATAGAATGGAGGTGTGTGAAATCATAGAAATGAGGTTTGGGAAATCACAGAATGGAGGTGTGTGAACTCAGAATGGAGGTGTGTGAAGTCACAGAATGGAGGTGTGTGAAGTCATCGCATGAAGGTATGTGAAATCATAGAATGGAGGTGTGTGAACTCACAGAATGAAAGTGTGTGAAGTCAAAATGGAGGTGTGTGACGTCCTAAAATGGAGATGTGTGAAATCATAGAATAGAGGTTTGTGAAGTCAGAAAATGGAGGTGTGTGGATTCAGAATGGAGGTGTGTGAAGTCACAGAATGGAAGTGTGTGAAGTCCAAACGGAGGTGTGTGAAGTCAAAGAATGGAGGTGTGTGAAGTCACAGAATGGTGGTGTGTGAAATCAAAATGGTGGTGTGTGAAGTCACAAATGGAGGTGTGTGAAGTCACAGAATGTAGGTGTGTGAAGTCAAAATGGACGTGTGTGAAGTCAAAGAATGGAGGTGTGTGAACTCATAGAATGGAGGTGTGTGAAGTCATGGAATGGAGGTTTGTGAAGTCAAACATTGGAAGTGTGGGAAGTTACAGAAAGAAGATGTGTGAAGTCATACAATGGAGGTGTGTGAAGTCAGAATACAGGTGTGGGAAGTCATAGAATGGAGGTGAGTGAAGTCATAGAATGGAGGTGTGTGAAGTCATAGAATGGAAGTGTGTGAAGTCATAGAATGGACGTGTGTGAAGTCATAGAATGGAGGTGGGTGAAGTCATGGAAGGGAGGTGTGTGAAATCACAGAATGGAGGTGTGTGAAGTCACAGAATGGAGGTGTGTGAAGTCACAGAATGGAGATGTGTGAAGTCAAAAAGGTGGTGTGAGAAGTCAGAAATGTAAGTGTGTGAAGTCACAGAATGGAGGTGTGGGAAGTCACAGAATGGAAGTGTGTGAAGTTATAGAATGGAGGTGTGTGAAGTCACAGAATGGATGGTATGAATTCATAGAATGGAGCTGTGTGAAGTCACAGAATTGAGGTGTTTGAAGTCATATATTAGAGGTGGGTGAAGTCAAAATGGATGTGTGAAGTCATAGAATGGAGGTGTGTGAAGTCACAGAATGGAAGTGTGTGAAGTCAAAATGGAGGTGTGTGACGTCGTAAAATGGAGGTGTGAGAAGTCATAGAATGGAGGTGTGTGAAATCATAGAATAGAAGTTTGTGAAGTCACAGAATGGAGGTGTGTGAAGTCACAGAATGGATGGTATGAACTCATAGAAGGGAGGTGTTTGAAGTCACAGAATTGAGGTGTTTGAAGTCATATATAGGAGGTGTGTGAAGTCAAAATGGATGTGTGAATTCATAGAATGGAGATGTGTGAAGTCACAGAATTGAGGTGTTTGAAGTCATACATAGGAGGTGTGTGAAGTCAAAATGGATGTGTGAATTCATAGAATGGAGTTGTGTGAAGTCACAGTATTGAGGTGTTTGAAGTCATATATTGGAGGTGTGTAAAGTCAAAATGGATGTGTGAATTCATAGAATGGAGATGTGTGAAGTCACAGAATTGAGGTGTTTGAAGTCATATATTGGAGGTGTGTAAAGTCAAAATGGATGTGTGAATTCATAGAATGGAGGTGTGTGAAACCATAGAATGTGGGTGTGTGAGGTCATAGAATGGAGGTGTGTGAAGTCATAGAATGGAAGTGTGTGAAGTCACAGAATGGAGGTGTGTGAAGTCACAGAATGGAGGTGTGTGAAGTCAGAGAATGGAGGTGTGTGAAGTCACAGAATGGATCTGTGTGAACACAGAATGGAAGTGTGTGAAGTCACAGAATGGAGGTGTGTGAAGTCATAGAAAGGAAGGGTGTGAAGTCATAGAATGGAGGTGTGTGAAGTCAGAATGGAGGTGTGTGAAGTCACCGAATGGAGGTTTGTGAAGTCATAGAATGGGGTTGTGTGAAGTCATAGAATGGGTGTTTCTGAAGTAAGAATGAAGGTGTGTGAAGTCATAGAATGGAGGTATGTGAACACAGAGAATGGAGGTGTGTGAATTCACAGAATGAAGGTGTGTGAAGTCAGAATGGAGGTGTGTAGTCATAGATTGGAGGTGGTGAAGTCATAGAAAGGCGGTGTGGAAAGTCATAGAATTAGGAGTGTGAAGTCATAGAGTGCAGGTGAGTGAAGTCACAGATTCGAGGTCTGTGAAGTCATAGAATGGAGGTGTGTGATGTCAGAATGCAGGTGTGTGAAGTCATAGATGGAGTTGTTTGATGTCATAGTATGGAGGTGTGTGAAATCATAGAATGGAGTTTTGTGAAGTCACAGAATGGAGCTGTGTGAATACATAATGGACGTGTGTGAAGTCATAGAATGTAGGTGTTTGAAGTCAGAACGGAGGTGTGTGAACTCATAGAATGGAGGTGAGTGACGTCACAATGGAAGTGTGTGAAGTCATACAATGGAGGTGTGTGAAGTCACAGAATGGAGGTGTGTGAAGTCATAGAATGGAGGTGTGTGAAATCACAGAATGGAGCTGTTTGAAGTCATAGAATGGAGGTGTGTGAAGTTATAGAATGGATGTTTGTAAAGTAAGAATGAAGTTGTATGAAGTCATAGAATAAAGGTGTGACGTCAAAGAATGGAGGTGTGTGAAGTCATAGAATGGAGGTGTGTGAAGTTATAAAATGGAGGTGTGTGAAGTCATAGAATGGAAGTGTGTGAAGTCATAGAATGGAGGTGTTTGAAGTCACAGAATGGACGGTACGAACTCGTAGAATGGAGGTGTGTGAAGTCAAAATGGATGTGTGAAATCATAGAATGCAGGTGTGTGAAATCATAGAATGAGGGTGTGTGAGGTCATAGAATGGAGGTGTGTGAAGTCACAGAATGGAGGTGTGTGAAATTATGAAAGGGAGGTTTATGAAGTCATAGAATGGAGGTGTGTGAAGTAATAGAATGGAGGTGGGTGAAGTCACGGAAGGGAGGTGTGTGAAATCACAGAATGGAGGTGCGTGAAGTCACAATGCAGGTGTGTGAACTCACAGAATAGAGGTGTGTGAAATCGAATGAAGGTGTGTGAAGTCATAGAATGTAGGTGTGTGAACTCATAGAATGGAGGTGTGTGACGTCCCAAAGGAAGTGTGTGAAGTCATAGAATGGAGGTGTGTGAAGTCACAGAATGGATGTGTGTGAAGTCAAAATGGAGGTGTTTGACGTCCTAAAATGGAGGTGTGAGAAGTCATAGAATGGAGGTGTGTGAAATCATAGAATAGAGGTTTGTGAAGTCACAGAATGGCGGTGTGTGAACTCAGAATGGAGGTGTGTGAAGTCACAGAATGGAGGTGTGTGAAGTCATCGTATGAAGGTATGTGAAATCATAGAATGGAAGTGTGTGAAGTCATAGAATGGAGGTGTGCGAAGTCATACAATGAAGGTGTGTGAAGTCATAGAATGGAGGTGTGTGAAGTCACAGAAGAGAGGTGTGTGAAGTCACATCATGGAGGTGTGAGAAGTCAAAATGGAGGTGTGTGACGTCATAAAATGGAGGTGTGTGAAGTCATAGATTGGAGGTGTGTGAAATCATAGAATGGAGGTTTGTGAAGTCACAGAATGGAGGTGTGTGAAGTCATAGAATGGAGGTGTGTGAAGTCACAGAATGGAGGTGTGTGAAGTCACAGAATGGAGGTGTGTGAACTCAGAATGGAGATGTGTGAAGTCACAGAATGGAGATGTGTGAAGTCATAGAATTGAGGTGTGTGAATCACAGAATGGAGGTGTGTGAATTCATAGAATGGAGGTGTGACATCTCAGAATGGATGTGTGTGAAATCGCAGAATGGAGGTGTGTGAGGTCACAGAATGGAGGTGTGTGAACTCACAATGCAGGTGTGTGAAGTCACGGAAAGGCGGTGTGCGAAGTCATAGAATGGAAGTGTGTGAAGTCATAGAATGGAGGTGTGTGAAATCACAGAAGGGAGGTGTGTGGAGTCACATAATGGAGGTGTGTGAAATCAAAATGGAGGTGTGTGACGTCATAAAATGTAGGTGTGTGAAGTAATAGATTGGAGGTGTGTGAAGTCATAGAATGGAGGTATGTGAAGTCAAATTGGAGGGGTGTGAAGTCGGAGAATGGAGGTTTGGGGAGTCACAGAATGGAGGTGGGTGAAGTCACAGAATGGAGGAGTGTGAAGTCAAAGAATGGAGGTGTGTGAAGTCACAGAATGGACGGGTATGATTTCATAGAATGGAGGTGTGTGAAGTCACAGAATTGAGGTTTTTGAAGTTATATATTGGAGGTTTGTGAAGTCAAAATGGATGTGTGAAGTCATAGAGTGGAGGTGTGTGAAGTCATAGAACGGAGTTGTGTGACGTCATATAATGGAGGTGTTGAAGTCACATAATGGAGGTGTGTGAAGTCAGAATGGAGGTGTATGAAGTCGAATGAAGGTGTGTGAAGTCAAAGAATGGAGGTGTGTGAAGTCATAGAATGGAGGTGTGTGAAGTCACAGAATGGAGGTGAGTGAAGTCATAGAATGGAGGTGTGTGAAATCATAGAACGGAGGTGTGTGACGTCATATAATGGAGGTGTGTGAAGTCACATACTGGAGGTGTGTGAAATCAAAATGGAGGTGTGTGACGTCATAAAATGTAGGTGTGTGAAGTAATAGATTGGAGGTGTGTGAAGTCATAGAATGGAGGTATGTGAAGTCAAATTGGAGGGGTGTGAAGTCGGAGAATGGAGGTTTGGGGAGTCACAGAATGGAGGTGGGTGAAGTCACAGAATGGAGGAGTGTGAAGTCAAAGAATGGAGGTGTGTGAAGTCACAGAATGGACGGGTATGATTTCATAGAATGGAGGTGTGTGAAGTCACAGAATTGAGGTTTTTGAAGTTATATATTGGAGTTGTGTGAAGTCAAAATGGATGTGTGAAGTCATAGAGTGGAGGTGTGTGAAGTCATAGAACGGAGTTGTGTGACGTCATATAATGGAGGTGTTGAAGTCACATAATGGAGGTGTGTGAAGTCAGAATGGAGGTGTGTGAAGTCGAATGAAGGTGTGTGAAGTCAAAGAATGGAGGTGTGTGAAGTCATAGAATGGAGGTGTGTGAAGTCACAGAATGGAGGTGAGTGAAGTCATAGAATGGAGGTGTGTGAAATCATAGAACGGAGGTGTGTGACGTCATATAATGGAGGTGTGTGAAGTCACATAATGGAGGTGTGTGAAGTCAGAATGGAGGTGTGAAGTCATAGAAAGGAGGTGTGGGAAGTCATAGAATGGAGGAGTGTGAAGTCATAAATTGGAGGTGAGTGAAGTCTCAGATTCGAGGTCTGTGAAGTCATAGAATGGAGGTGTGTGAAGTCGAATGAAGGTGTGTGAAGTCATAGAATGTAGGTGTGGGAACTCATAGAATGGAGGTGTGTGACGTCCCAATGGAAGTGTGTGAAGTCATAGAATGGAGGTGTGTGAAGTCACAGAATGGAAGTGTGTGAAGTCAAAATGGAGGTGTGTGAGGTCATAAAATGGAGGTGTGATAAGTCATAGAATGGAGGTGTGTGAAATCATAGAATAGAGGTTTGTGAAGTCACAGAATGGAGGTGTGTGAACTCAGAATGGAGGTGTGTGAAGGCACAGAATGGAGGTGTGTGAAGTCATCGTATGAAGGCATGTGAAATTATAGAATGGAAGTGTGAGAAGTCATAGAAAGGAGGTGTGCGAAGTCATACAATGAAGGTGTGTGAAGTCATAGAATGGAGGTGTGTGAAGTCACAGAAGAGAGGTGTGTGAAGTCACATAATGGAGGTTTGAGAAGTCAAAATGGAGGTGTATGACGTCATAAAAGGGAGGTTTGTGAAGTCATAGATTGGAGGTGTGTGAAATCATAGAATGGAGGTTTGTGAAGTCACAGAATGGAGGTGTGTGAAGTCACAGAATGGAGGTTTGTGAAGTCATAGAATGGAGGTAGGTGAAGTCACAGAATGGAGGTGTGTGAAGTCATAGAATGGAGGTGTGTGCAGTCACAGAATGGAGGTGTGTGAAGTCACAGAATGGAGGTGTGTGAACTCAGAATGGAGATGTGTGAAGTCACAGAATGGAGTTGTGTGAAGTCATAGAATTGAGGTGTGTGAAGTCGGAGAAAGGAGGTGTGTGAAGTCACAGAATGGAGCTGTGTGAAGTCACAGAATGGAGTTGTGTGAAGTCACAGAATGGAGTTGTGTGAAGTCAAAGATTGGAGGTGTGTGAAGTCATAATATGGAGGTGTGTGAAGTCATAGAATGTATGTTTGTGAAGTAAGAATGAAGGTGTGTGAAGTCATAGAATGGAGGTGTGTGAAGTCACAGAATGGAGGTGTGTGAAGTCATAGAATGGAGGTGTGTGAAGTCATAGAACGGAGTTGTGTGATGTCATATAATGGAGGTGTGTGAAGTCACATAATGGAGGTGTGTGAAGTCAGAATGGAGGTGTGTGAAGTCGAATGAAGGTGTGTGAAGTCATAGAATGTAGGTGTGTGAACTAATAGAATGGAGGTGTGTGACGTCACAATGGAAGTGTGTGAAGTCATAGATTGGAGGTGTGTGAAGTCACAAAATGGAAGTGTGTGAAGTCAAAATGGAGGTGTGTGACGTCCTAAAATGGAGGTGTGTGAAGTCATAGAATGGAGGTGTGTGAAATCATAGAATAGAGGTTTGGGAAGTCACAGAATGGAGGTGTGTGAACTCAGAATGGAGGTGTGTGAAGTCACAGAATGGAGGTGTGTAAAGTCATCGCATAAAGGTATGTGAAATCATAGAATGGAGGTGTGTGATCTCACAGAATGAAAGTGTGTGAAGTCAAAATGGAGGTGTGTGACGTCCTAAAATGGAGGTGTGTGAAATCATAGAATAGAGGTTTGTGAAGTCACAAAATGGAGGTGTGTGAACTCAGAATGGAGGTGTGTGAAGTCACAGAATGGAAGTGTGTGAAGTCAAAACGGAGGTGTGTGAAGTCAAAGAATGGAGGTGTGTGAAGTCACAGAATGGTGGTGTGTGAAATCAAAATGGTGGTGTGTGAAGTGACAAATGGACGTGTGTGAAGTCACAGAATGTAGGTGTGTGAAGTCAAAATGGAGGTATGTGAAGTCAAAGAATGGAGGTGTGTGAACTCATAGAATGGAGGTGTGTGAAGTCATGGAATTGAGGTTTGTGAAGTCAAACATTGGAAGTGTGGGAAGTTACAGAAAGAAGATGTGTGAAGTCATACAATGGAGGTGTGTGAAGTCAGAATGCAGGTGTGGGAAGTCATAGAATGGAGGTGTGTGAAGTCATAGAATGGAGGTGTGTGAAGTCAAAGAATGGAAGTGTGTGAAGTCATAGAATGGAGGTGTGTGAAGTCATAGAGTGGACGTGGGTGAAGTCACGGAAGGGAGGTGTGTGAAATCACAGAATGGAGGTGTGTGAAGTCACAGAATGGAGGTGTGGGAAGTCACAGAATGGAGATGTGTGAAGTCAAAAAGGTGGTGTGAGAAGTCACAAATGTAAGTGTGTGAAGTTACAGAATGGAGGTGTGGGAAGTCACAGAATGGAAGTGTGTGAAGTCATAGAATGGAGGTGTGTGAAGTCACAGAATGGATGGTATGAACTCATAGAATGGAGGTGTGTGAAGTCACAGAATAGAGGTGTTTGAAGTCATATATAGGAGGTGTGTGAAGTCAAAATGGATGTGTGATTTCATAGAATGGAGATGTGTGAAGTCACAGAATTGAGGTGTTTGAAGTCATATATTGGAGGTGTGTAAAGTCAAAATGGATGTGTGAATTCATAGAATGGAGGTGTGTGAAACCATAGAATGAGGGTGTGTGAGGTCATAGAATGGAGGTGTGTGAAGTCATAGAATGGAGGTGTGTGAAGTCATAGAATGTATGTTTGTGAAGTAAGAATGAAGGTGTGTGAAGTCCTAGAATGGAGGTGTGTGAAGTCACAGAATGGAGGTGTGTGAAGTCATAGAATGGAGGTGTGTGAAGTCAAAAAATGGAAGTGTGTGAAGTCAAAATAGAAGTGTGTGACGTCCTAAAATGGAGGTGTGTGAAGTCATAGAATGGAGGTGTGTGAAGTCACAGAATGGAGGTGTGTGAAGTCACACAATGGAGGTGTGTGAACACAGAATGGAGGTGTGTGAAGTCACAGAATGGAGGTGTGTGAAGTCATAGAATGGAAGTGTGTGAAGTCATAGAATGGAGGTGTGTGAAGTCAGAATTGAGGTGTGTGAAGTCATCGAATGGAGTTGTGTGAACTCAGAATGGAGGTGTGTGAAGTCACAGAATGGAGGTTTGTGAAGTCATAGAATGGGGTTGTGTGAAGTCATAGAATGGATTTTTCTGAAGTAAGAATGAAGGTGTGTGAAGTCATAGAATGGAGGTATGTGAACACATAGAATGGAGGTGTGTGAATTCACAGAATGAAGGTGTGTAAAGTCAGAATGGAGGTGTGTAGTCATAGATTGGAGGTGGTGAAGTCATAGAAAGGATGTGTGGAAAGTCATAGAATTAGGAGTGTAAGTCATAGAGTGCAGGTGAGTGAAGTCACAGATTTGAGGTCTGTGAAGTCATAGAATGGAGGTGTGTGAAGTCGGAGAATGGAGGTGTGTAGTCATAGATTGGAGGTGGTGAAGTCATAGAATGGAGGTGTGTGAAGTCATAGAACGGAGTTGTGTAACGTCATATAATGGAGGTGTTGAAGTCACATAATGGAGGTGTGTGAAGTCAGAATGGAGGTGTGTGAAGTCGAATGAAGGTGTGTGAAGTCATAGAATGTAGGTGTGTGAACTAATAGAATGGAGGTGTGTGACGTCACAATGGAAGTGTGTGAATTCATAGAATGGAGGTGTGTGAAGTCACAAAATGGAAGTGTGTGAAGTCAAAATGGAGGTGTGTGACGTCCTAAAATGGAGGTGTGTGAAGTCATAGAATGGAGGTGTGTGAAATCATAGAATAGAGGTTTGGGAAGTCACAGAATGGAGGTGTGTGAACTCAGAATGGAGGTGTGTGAAGTCACAGAATGGAGGTGTGTGAAGTCATCGCATGAAGGTATGTGAAATCATAGAATGGAGGTGTGTGAACTCACAGAATGAAAGTGTGTGAAGTCAAAATGGAGGTGTGTGACGTCCTAAAATGGAGATGTGTGAAATCATGGAATAGAGGTTTGTGAAGTCACAAAATGGAGGTGTGAGAATTCAGAATGGAGGTGTGTGAAGTCACAGAATGGAAGTGTGTGAAGTCAAAACGGAGGTGTGTGAAGTCAAAGAATGGAGGTGTGTGAAGTCACAGAATGGTGGTGTGTGAAATCAAAATGGTGTTGTGTGAAGTCACAAAGGGAGGTGTGTGAAGTCACAGAATGTAGGTGTGTGAAGTCAAAATGGAGGTGTGTGAAGTCAAAGAATGGAGGTGTGTGAACTCATAGAATGGAGGTATGTGAAGTCATGGAATGGAGGTTTGTGAAGTCAAACATTGGAAGTGTGGGAAGTTACAGAAAGAAGATGTGTGAAGTCATACAATGGAGGTGTGTGAAGTCAGAATGCAGGTGTGGGAAGTCATAGAATGGAGGTGTGTGAAGTCATAGAATGGAGGTGTGTGAAGTCATAGAATGGAAGTGTGTGAAGTCATAGAATGGAGGTGTGTGAAGTCAGAGAATGGAGGTGGGTGAAGTCACGGAAGGTAGGTGTGTGAAATCACAGAATGGAGGTGTGTGAAGTCACAGAATGGAGGTGTGGGAAGTCACAGAATGGAGATGTGTGAAGTCAAAAAGGTGGTGTGAGAAGTCACAAATGTAAGTGTGTGAAGTTACAGAATGGAGGTGTGGGAAGTCACAGAATGGAAGTGTGTGAAGTCATAGAATGGAGGTGTGTGAAGTCACAGAATGGATGGTATGAACTCATAGAATGGAGGTGTGTGAAGTCACAGAATAGAGGTGTTTGAAGTCATATATAGGAGGTGTGTGAAGTCAAAATGGATGTGTGATTTCATAGAATGGAGATGTGTGAAGTCACAGAATTGAGGTGTTTGAAGTCATATATTGGAGGTGTGTAAAGTCAAAATGGATGTGTGAATTCATAGAATGGAGGTGTGTGAAACCATAGAATGAGGGTGTGTGAGGTCATAGAATGGAGGTGTGTGAAGTCATAGAATGGAGGTGTGTGAAGTCATAGAATGTATGTTTGTGAAGTAAGAATGAAGGTGTGTGAAGTCATAGAATGGAGGTGTGTGAAGTCACAGAATGGAGATGTGTGAAGTCATAGAATGGAGGTGTGTGAAGTCAAAAAATGGAAGTGTGTGAAGTCAAAATGGAAGTGTGTGACGTCCTAAAATGGAGGTGTGTGAAGTCATAGAATGGAGGTGTGTGAAGTCACAGAATGGAGGTGTGTGAAGTCACACAATGGAGGTGTGTGAACACAGAATGGAGGTGTGTGAAGTCACAGAATGGAGGTGTGTGAAGTCATAGAATGGAAGTGTGTGAAGTCATAGAATGGAGGTGTGTGAAGTCAGAATGGAGGTGTGTGAAGTCACCGAATGGAGTTGTGTGAACTCAGAATGGAGGTGTGTGAAGTCACAGAATGGAGGTTTGTGAAGTCATAGAATGGGGTTGTGTGAAGTCATAGAATGGATTTTTCTGAAGTAAGAATGAAGGTGTGTGAAGTCATAGAATGGAGGTATGTGAACACATAGAATGGAGGTGTGTGAATTCACAGAATGAAGGTGTGTAAAGTCAGAATGGAGGTGTGTAGTCATAGATTGGAGGTGGTGAAGTCATAGAAAGGAGGTGTGGAAAGTCATAGAATTAGGAGTGTGAAGTCATAGAGTGCAGGTGAGTGAAGTCACAGATTCGAGGTCTGTGAAGTCATAGAATGGAGGTGTGTGAAGTCGGAGAATGGAGGTGTGTAGTCATAGATTGGAGGTGGTGAAGTCATAGAATGGAGGTGTGTGAAGTCATAGAACGGAGTTGTGTAACGTCATATAATGGAGGTGTTGAAGTCACATAATGGAGGTGTGTGAAGTCAGAATGGAGGTGTGTGAAGTCGAATGAAGGTGTGTGAAGTCATAGAATGTAGGTGTGTGAACTAATAGAATGGAGGTGTGTGACGTCACAATGGAAGTGTGTGAAGTCATAGAATGGAGGTGTGTGAAGTCACAAAATGGAAGTGTGTGAAGTCAAAATGGAGGTGTGTGACATCCTAAAATGGAGGTGTGTGAAGTCATAGAATGGAGGTGTGTGAAATCATAGAATAGAGGTGTGTGAAGTCACAGAATGGAGGTGTGTGAAGTCATCGCATGAAGGTATGTGAAATCATAGAATGGAGGTGTGTGAACTCACAGAATGAAAGTGTGTGAAGTCAAAATGGAGGTGTGTGACGTCCTAAAATGGAGATGTGTGAAATCATGGAATAGAGGTTTGTGAAGTCACAAAATGGAGGTGTGAGAATTCAGAATGGAGGTGTGTGAAGTCACAGAATGGAAGTGTGTGAAGTCAAAACGGAGGTGTGTGAAGTCAAAGAATGGAGGTGTGTGAAGTCACAGAATGGTGGTGTGTGAAATCAAAATGGTGTTGTGTGAAGTCACAAAGGGAGGTGTGTGAAGTCACAGAATGTAGGTGTGTGAAGTCAAAATGGAGGTGTGTGAAGTCAAAGAATGGAGGTGTGTGAACTCATAGAATGGAGGTATGTGAAGTCATGGAATGGAGGTTTGTGAAGTCAAACATTGGAAGTGTGGGAAGTTACAGAAAGAAGATGTGTGAAGTCATACAATGGAGGTGTGTGAAGTCAGAATGCAGGTGTGGGAAGTCATAGAATGGAGGTGTGTGAAGTCATAGAATGGAGGTGTGTGAAGTCATAGAATGGAAGTGTGTGAAGTCATAGAATGGAGGTGGGTGAAGTCACGGAAGGTAGGTGTGTGAAATCACAGAATGGAGGTGTGTGAAGTCACAGAATGGAGGTGTGGGAAGTCACAGAATGGAGATGTGTGAAGTCAAAAAGGTGGTGTGAGAAGTCACAAATGTAAGTGTGTGAAGTTACAGAATGGAGGTGTGGGAAGTCACAGAATGGAAGTGTGTGAAGTCATAGAATGGAGGTGTGTGAAGTCACAGAATGGATGGTATGAACTCATAGAATGGAGGTGTGTGAAGTCACAGAATAGAGGTGTTTGAAGTCATATATAGGAGGTGTGTGAAGTCAAAATGGATGTGTGATTTCATAGAATGGAGATGTGTGAAGTCACAGAATTGAGGTGTTTGAAGTCATATATTGGAGGTGTGTAAAGTCAAAATGGATGTGTGAATTCATAGAATGGAGGTGTGTGAAACCATAGAATGAGGGTGTGTGAGGTCATAGAATGGAGGTGTGTGAAGTCATAGAATGGAGGTGTGTGAAGTCATAGAATGTATGTTTGTGAAGTAAGAATGAAGGTGTCTGAAGTCATAGAATGGAGGTGTGTGAAGTCACAGAATGGAAATGTGTGAAGTCATAGAATGGAGGTGTGTGAAGTCAAAAAATGGAAGTGTGTGAAGTCAAAATGGAAGTGTGTGACGTCCTAAAATGGAGGTGTGCGAAATCATAGAATGGAGGTGTGTGAAGTCACAGAATGGAGGTGTGTGAAGTCACACAAAGGAGGTGTGTGAACACAGAATGGAGGTGTGTGAAGTCACAGAATGGAGGTGTGTGAAGTCATAGAATGTAGGTGTGTGAAGTCAGAATGGAGGTGTGTGAAGTCACCGAATGGAGTTGTGTGAACTCAGAATGGAGGTGTGTGAATCACAGAATGGAGGTTTGTGAAGTCATAGAATGGGGTTGTGTGAAGTCATAGAATGGATTTTTCTGAAGTAAGAATGAAGGTGTGTGAAGTCATAGAATGGAGGTATGTGAACACATAGAATGGAGGTGTGTGAATTCACAGAATGAAGGTGTGTAAAGTCAGAATGGAGGTGTGTAGTCATAGATTGGAGGTGGTGAAGTCATAGAAAGGAGGTGTGGAAAGTCATAGAATTAGGAGTGTGAAGTCATAGAGTGCAGGTGAGTGAAGTCACAGATTCGAGGTCTGTGAAGTCATAGAATGGAGGTGTGTGAAGTCGGAGAATGGAGGTGTGTAGTCATAGATTGGAGGTGGTGAAGTCATAGAATGGAGGTGTGTGAAGTCATAGAACGGAGTTGTGTAACGTCATATAATGGAGGTGTTGAAGTCACATAATGGAGGTGTGTGAAGTCAGAATGGAGGTGTGTGAAGTCGAATGAAGGTGTGTGAAGTCATAGAATGTAGGTGTGTGAACTAATAGAATGGAGGTGTGTGACGTCACAATGGAAGTGTGTGAAGTCATAGAATGGAGGTGTGTGAAGTCACAAAATGGAAGTGTGTGAAGTCAAAATGGAGGTGTGTGACGTCCTAAAATGGAGGTGTGTGAAGTCATAGAATGGAGGTGTGTGAAATCATAGAATAGAGGTTTGGGAAGTCACAGAATGGAGGTGTGTGAACTCAGAATGGAGGTGTGTGAAGTCACAGAATGGAGGTGTGTGAAGTCATCGCATGAAGGTATGTGAAATCATAGAATGGAGGTGTGTGAACTCACAGAATGAAAGTGTGTGAAGTCAAAATGGAGGTGTGTGACGTCCTAAAATGGAGATGTGTGAAATCATGGAATAGAGGTTTGTGAAGTCACAAAATGGAGGTGTGAGAATTCAGAATGGAGGTGTGTGAAGTCACAGAATGGAAGTGTGTGAAGTCAAAACGGAGGTGTGTGAAGTCAAAGAATGGAGGTGTGTGAAGTCACAGAATGGTGGTGTGTGAAATCAAAATGGTGTTGTGTGAAGTCACAAAGGGAGGTGTGTGAAGTCACAGAATGTAGGTGTGTGAAGTCAAAATGGAGGTGTGTGAAGTCAAAGAATGGAGGTGTGTGAACTCATAGAATGGAGGTATGTGAAGTCATGGAATGGAGGTTTGTGAAGTCAAACATTGGAAGTGTGGGAAGTTACAGAAAGAAGATGTGTGAAGTCATACAATGGAGGTGTGTGAAGTCAGAATGCAGGTGTGGGAAGTCATAGAATGGAGGTGTGTGAAGTCATAGAATGGAGGTGTGTGAAGTCATAGAATGGAAGTGTGTGAAGTCATAGAATGGAGGTGTGTGAAGTCAGAGAATGGAGGTGGGTGAAGTCACGGAAGGTAGGTGTGTGAAATCACAGAATGGAGGTGTGTGAAGTCACAGAATGGAGGTGTGTGAAGTCACAGAATGGAGATGTGTGAAGTCAAAAAGGTGGTGTGAGAAGTCACAAATGTAAGTGTGTGAAGTCACAGAATGGAGGTGTGGGAAGTCACAGAATGGAAGTGTGTGAAGTCATAGAATGGAGGTGTGTGAAGTCACAGAATGGATGGTATGAATTCATAGAATGGAGGAGTGTGAAGTCACAGAATTGAGGTGTTTGAAGTCATATATTAGAGGTGTGTGAAGTCAAAATGGATGTGTGAAGTCATAGAATGGAGGTGTGTGAAGTCACAGAATGGAAGTGTGTGAAGTCAAAATGGAGGTGTGTGACGTCGTAAAATGGAGGTGTGAGAAGTCATAGAATGGAGGTGTGTGAAATCATAGAATAGAGGTTTGTGAAGTCACAGAATGGAGGTGTGTGAAGTCACAGAATGGATGGTATGAACTCATAGAATGGAGGTGTGTGAAGTCACAGAATTGAGGTGTTTGAAGTCATATAGAGGAGGTGTGTGAAGTCAAAATGGATGTGTGAATTCATAGAATGGACATGTGTGAAGTCACAGAATTGAGGTGTTTGAAGTCATATATTGAAGGTGTGTAAAGTCAAAATGGATGTGTGAATTCATAGAATGGAGCTGTGTGAAAGCATAGAATGAGGGTGTGTGAGGACATAGAATGGAGGTGTGTGAAGTCACAGCATGGAGATGTGTGAAGTCATAGAATGGAGGTGTTTGAAGTCATAGAATGGAAGTGTGTGAAGTCACAGAATGGAGGTGTGTGAAGTCACAGAATGGAGGTGTGTGAAGTCACCGAATGGAGGTGTGTGAACTCACAATGGAGGTGTGTGAAGTCACAGAATGGAGGTTTGTGAATTCATATAATGGGGTTGTGTGAAGTCATAGAATGGATGTTTCTGAAGTAAGAATGAAGGTGTTTGAAGTCATAGAATGGAGGTATGTGAACACATAGAATGGAGGTGTGTGAATTCACAGAATGAAGGTGTGTGAAGTCAGAATGGAGGTGTGTAGTCATAGATTGGAGGTGGAGAAGTCATGGAAAGGAGGTGTGGAAAGTCATAGAATTAGGAGTGTGAAGTCATAGAGTGCAGGTGAGTGAAGTCACAGATTCGAGGTCTGTGAAGTCATAGAATGGAGGTGTGTGATGTCAGAATGCAGGTGTGTGAAGTCGTAGATGGAGTTGTGTGAAGTCATAGTATGGAGGTGTGTGAAATCATAGAATGGAGTTTTGTGAAGTCACAGAATGGAGCTGTGTGAATACATAAGGGAGGTGTGTGAAGTCATAGAATGTAGGTGTTTAAAGTCAGAACGGAGGTGTGTAAACTCATAGAATGGAGGGGAGTGACGTCACAATGGAAGTGTGTGAAGTCATACAATGGAGGTGTGTGAAGTCACAGAATGGAGGTGTGTGAAGTCATACAATGGAGGTGTGTGAAATCACAGAATGGAGCTGTTTGAAGTCATAGAATGGAGGTGTGTGAATTTATAGAATGGATGTTTGTAAAGTAAGAATGAAGTTGTATGAAGTCATAGAATAAAGGTGTGACATCAAAGAATGGAGGTGTGTGAAGTCATAGAATGGAGGTGTGTAAACTCAGAATGGAGGTGTGTGAAGTCATAGAATGGAGGTGTGTGAAGTTATAAAATGAAGGTGCGTGAAATCATAGAATGAGGGTGTGTGAGGTCATAGAATGGAGGTGTGTGAAGTCACAGAATGGAGGTGTGTGAAATTATAAAAGGGAGGTTTATGAAGTCATAGAATGGAAGTGTGTGAAGTCACACAATGGAGGTGTGTGAAGTCACAGTATGGAGGTGTGTGAAGTCACAGAATGGAGGTGTGTGAACTCAGAATGGAGCTTTGTGAAGTCACAGAATAGAGGTGTGTGAAGTCATAGAATGGAAGTGTGTGAAGTCATAGAATGGAGGTGTGTGAAGTCAGAATGGAGATGTGTGAAGTCACCGAATGGAGTTGTGTGAACTCAGAATGGAGATGTGTGAAGTCACAGAATGGAGGTTTGTGAAGTCATAGAATGGAGATGTGTGAAGTCATAGAATGGATGTTTCTGAAGTAAAAATGAAGGTGTGTGAAGTCATAGAAAGAGGTGTGGGAAGTCATAGAATGGAGGAATGTAAAGTCATAGAATGCAGGCGAGTGAAGTCACAGATTCGAGGTCTGTGAAGTCATAGAATGGAGGTGTGTGATATCAGAATGAAGGGGTGCGAAGTCATAGAATACAGGTGTGTCAAGTCAGAATGGAGGTGTGTGAAGTCATAGAATGGAGGTGTGTGAAGTCAGAATGGAGGTGTTTGAACTCATAGAATGGAGGTGTGTGACGGCACAATGGAAGTGTGTGAAGTCATAGAATGGAGGTGTGTGAAGTCATAGAATGGAGGTGTGTGATATCATAGAATGGAGGTGTGTGAAGTCACAGAATGGAGGTGTGTGAAGTAAGAATGGAGGTGTGAAGTCATAGAATAGAGGTGGGTGAAGTCATAGAAAGGAGGTGTGGGAAGTCAGAGAATGGAGGAGTGTCAAGTCATAGAGTGGAGGTGAGTGAAGTCATAGATTCCAGGTCTGTGAAGTCATAGAATGGAGGTGTGTGAAGTCAGAATGGAGGTGTGTGAAGTCATAGAACGGAGGTGTGTGAACTCATAGAATAGAGGTGTGTGACGTCACAATGGAAGTGTGTGAATTCACAGTATGGAGGTGTGTGAAGTCACAGAATGGAGGTGTCTGAGGTCAAAATGGAGGTGTGTGATGTCCTAAAATGGAGGTGTGTGAAGTCATAGAATGGAGGTGTGTGAAATCATAGAATGAAGGTATGTGTTGTCACAGAATTGAGGTGTGTGAAGTCATAGAATGGAGGTGTGTGAAGTCACAGAATGGAGGTGTGTGAAGTCATAGCATGGAGGTATGTGAAATCATAGAATGGAAGTGTGTGAAGTCATAGAATGGAGGTGTGTGAAGTCATACAATGAAGGTGTGTGAAGTCATAGAATGGAGGTGTGGGAATTCACAGAAGGGTGGTGTGTGGAGTCACATAATGGAGATGTGTGAAGTCAAAATGGAGGTGTGTGACGTCATAAAATGTAGATGTGTGAAGTCATAGACTGGAGGTGTGTGAAATCATAGAATAGAGGATTGTGAAGTCACAGAATGGAGGTGTGTGAAGTCATAGAATGGAGGTATGTGAAGTCAAATTGGAAG
This sequence comes from Megascapheus bottae, assembly GCA_024803745.1. NCBI lineage: Eukaryota > Metazoa > Chordata > Mammalia > Rodentia > Geomyidae > Megascapheus > Megascapheus bottae. The sequence goes on along the minus strand of JANJXV010000751.1, from coordinate 346,504 downwards.
GGTGTGAAGTCGGAGAATGGAGGTGTGGGAAGTCACAGAATGGAGGTGGGTGAAGTCACAGAATGGAGGTGTGTGAAGTCAAAGAATGGAGGTGTGTGAAGTCATAGAATGGAGGTATGTGAAGTCAAATTGGAAGGGTGTGAAGTCGGAGAATGGAGGTGTGGGAAGTCACAGAATGGAGGTGGGTGAAGTCACAGAATGGAGGTGTGTGAAGTCAAAGAATGGAGGTGTGTGAAGTCACAGAATGGACGGGTATGAATTCATAGAATGGAGGTGTGTCAAGTCACAGAATTGAGGTGTATGAAGTTATATACATGAGTTGTGTGAAGTCAAAATGGATGTGTGAAGTCATAGAATGGAGGTGTGTGAAGTCGGAGAATGGAGGTGTGTGAAGTCACAGAATGAAGCTGTGTGAAGTCACAGAATGGAGGTGTGTGAAGTCACAGAATGGAGGTGTGTGAAGTCAAAGAATGGAGGTGTGTGAAGTCATAGAATGGAGGTGTGTGAAGTCATAGAATATATGTTTGTGAAGTAAGAATGAAGGTGTGTGAAGTCATAGAATGGAGGTGTGTGAAGTCACAGAATGGAGGTGTGTGAAATCATAGAGTGGAGGTGTGTGAAGTCATAGAACGGAGTTGTGTGGCGTCATATAATGGAGGTGTGTGAAGTCACATAATGGAGGTGTGTGAAGTCAGAATGGAGGTGTGAAGTCATAGAAAGGAGTTGTGGGAAGTCATAGAATGGAGGAGTGTGAAGTCATAGATTGGAGGTGAGTGAAGTCCCAGATTCGAGTTCTGTGAAGTCATAGAATGGAGGTGTGTGAAGTCGAATGAAGGTGTGTGAAGTCATAGAATGTAGGTGTGTGAACTCATAGAATCGAGGTGTGTTACGTCCCAATGGAAGTGTGTGAAGTCATAGAAGGGAGGTGTGTGAAGTCACAGAATGGAAGTGTGTGAAGTCAAAATGGAGGTGTGTGACGTCCTAAAATGGAGGTGTGAGATGTCAGAGAATGGAGGTGTGTGAAATCATAGAATAGAGGTTTGTGAAGTCACAGAATGGCGGTGTGTGAACTCAGAATGGAGGTGTGTGAAGTCACAGAATGGAGGTGTGTGAAGTCATCGTATGAAGGTATGTGAAATCATAGAATGGAAGTGTGTGAAGTCATAGAATGGAGGTGTGCGAAGTCATACAATTAAGGTGTGTGAAGTCATAGAATGGAGGTGTGTGAAGTCACAGAAGAGAGGTGTGTGAAGTCACATAATGGAGGTGTGAGAAGTCAAAATGGAGGTGTGTGACGTCATAAAGTGGAGGTGTGTGAAGTCATAGATAGGAGGTGTTTGAAATCATAGAATGGAGGTTTGTGAAGTCACAGAATGGAGGTGTGTGAAGTCATAGAATGGAGGTGTGTGAAGTCGGAGATTGGAGGTATGTGAAGTCACAAAATGGAGGTGTGTGAACTCAGAATGTAGATGTGTGAAGTCACAGAATGGAGTTGTGTGAAGTTATAGAATTGAGGTGTGTGAAATCACAGAATGGAGGAGTGTGAATTCATAGAATGGAGGTGTGACATCTCTGTTGGGGACTGACTGTGGGGTCAGTGACCTTGGACCCACACAATTGAGTATACAAGGAAGTAAGCTCTTATCATGATTTTGGGCTGTGTCAATAGCTTCTCATTTAACCTGTTTGGGACTTGATAGCTTCTCATTCAACCTATTTCAGACTTGATACTGTTTGTAGGAATGTAGCCCCTGGCAGTTCCATAGTTAAAAGATGTGTATTTAAGATTGAGAACTGGAAATAAACGGGGCTACGGTCTTGGGTGACAGGCTTCTTAAGCTGTGGCTCCTGATTTGGGCTGTAGCCCTCCTGAACCCCATCTGTTTGTCTCTCTTCTAATTTTTCCTAGTCCTTGCCCCCTATTTCAGGAACCCCAATCTGCGAACCCTGGTTTGCTGCCGGTTGGCCCCGGCATCTGGCGCCCGAACAGGGACCCTGAAAATCTGGGACGAAGGCGAAGGACCCCCCCCTGTGGTGAGTAACACGTCGTAGGACTATTAGGAGAGTGTATAGTCAGGAGAAAAAATTATGGCTCAAGTTAATAGCTATATGTCATATTTACCGATCTTAACAGGCCTACTTGAAGCCCACGGAATGTGGTTGGAAAAGGGGGTGCTTCAGAGCTTCCTACAGTTTCTCAAGGAGGCATGCCCGAGGTCTATAGAGGAGGAACTCCAAAAAGCCTGGCAGCAGATAGGAAGAAGAATTAAAGATTATTATAATGTATATGGCCCCGAAAAGACCCCAGTAGAGGCTATTGATGTATGGAATTTAGTAAGTGAAGGCATAGATCCTCAACATGAGAATGCTGAACTTGAATTAAGGGAACTTTATGAATTAAAGGACCCTTCTGAAAAACCTGAGGCTGAGCCATATGCCGCAGCCCAAGAGAGTCTAAGTGAGATCTTGAAAATGGAACAACAACCAGTAGATATTGAGTATCAGAATTCAAATTTGAATATGAGGGAGGAAAGTTATGATGAGCCGATGGAGGACCGGATAGCTACGATAGAAAAGAGGTTAGAAGAAATCATGCATCTACTATCTAAAATGGGGAAAGAGCAGAGAGCCCCCCCAGAATTAGGAAGGAGATATGACCCTCAGGCCACTATGGTTTCTGATTCTAAATCCTACCTCTCACACCCACCGCCTCAGGCTGCAGCCTTACGGCCTCAATCCCTTTCTCAACCTTTAGGCAAGCCTAAAGGCCCTAGCAACAAGTCCCTTTTAACAGGCACTGCAACCAGGCACAGTGCATCGCAATTAAACCTGACTCAGGCTGCTAGAGAGAGGGAAGGTATTTCAGGGCCTCGATGCTTCCCTAGTTTAGTTGATCATGATGAACAAGTATACCATCAGCCTGTTCCTGTTAAACTATTACAGGATTTAAAAAATGCCTGCTCCCAATATGGGCCAACTGCCCCTTTTACTCAAGTAATATTGGAGGCCGCGTGTGCTGGTATTGCATGCCCAAATGACTGGAAGCGGCTTGCCAGAGCATGCCTTAGTGCAGGAGAGTACTTATTATGGGAGACAGCGTTCACTGCACAGTGTCGGGCTAAAATTGAAACAAATAGGTCTAAGAACCTGCCTTACACTGTTGATCAGTTGTTAGGAGAGGGAACCTATAAAAACACCGAAGATAAATTGGGTTATGCAAAGGAGGCCTATTTACAAATAAATGCTGCGGCGAGAGAGGCTTGGAAAAAGTTACGCAATTCCAATCGTACAAAAAATCTAGTAGAAGTTAAACAGGGACCGAATGAACCTTATCTAGAATTTTTGTCTCGATTAATGGAGACTGCAGACTGCCTAGTACAAGATGAGAATGCAAGGGAGAGTATAGTTAGACACATAGCCTATGAAAATGCCAACGCCGCCTGTCAGGCGGCTATCAGACCCCATAGGAATAAGGGAGGAATCACGGACTTTATTTCACTGTGTGCTGATATTGGACCCTCCCATGTACAAGGCCTTACTTTAGCCGCCGCTCTTCAAGGAAAGACTGTTAGTGAGTCTCTAAAATATAGAGGTCAGCGGCATTCTCGGGATGCTAGACCCCCAGGGCGTTGCTTTTCTTGTGGACAAATAGGACATTGGATGACGCAATGCCCACGCCAGGCCAAGCAAAAGAGTGAAAAATCACCTGGCACATGTCCACGCTGTGGTAAAGGGAAGCACTGGGCTAAAGATTGCAGGTCAAGAACAGATCGCAATGGCCGCCCGCTTTCGGGAAACTGGAGAGGGGGCCAGCCCCTGGCCCCGCAAAACCATGGGGCAGTCCCTCCCTCTTCTCGGCCACAAGTGCATCTTCTAACAACCCCCCAAGATCAGTCTCCAGCCTCCTCCGTGCCACCCCAGGCAGTGCAGGATTGGACCTCTGTTCCTCCACCTGCTCAGTATTGACCCCAGAGATGGGGACACAAGCTCTCCCCACGGGGGTCTTCGGTCCCCTTCCCCCAGGAGTGGCTGGATTGCTGTTAGGGCGAAGTAGCTCAGCCCTTAAAGGGATACAGATTACACCTGGCAAAATTGACCAGGATTTTACTGGAGAAATCAAAGTTATGGCCTCTGCCCCGAAACACGTGGTATCGATCTCAGCCGGTCTAAAATTGGCACAACTAATACTCGTCCCTTTACACCCAGGGGAGACTGCTAATTCCCCATGTGGACAGAGAGGATTTAGATCTTCTGATATCTATTGGGTACAAGGCATAAAACAAGAGAGGCCTGAGATGACTATATTTATACAAGAAAAGCCCTTTAAAGGAATATTAGACACTGGAGCAGATGTGTCTGTGATATCTAAAAAACATTGGCCAGCCCAATGGCCCCTGACAACCTCTATGACTTCCCTACAGGGGGTTGGGCAAGCAACTGACCCACAGCAGAGCAGTGCGATCCTTGTTTGGAGAGATGAGGAAGGGCACTCTGGTCATTTTCAGCCATTTGTCTTGGATCATCTGCCAATTAATTTATGGGGTCGTGATATCATGGAAAAAATGGGAGTGTATATGTTTAGTCCTAGTGCTGCGGTCACTAAGCAGTTACTTGATCAAGGCCTCCTCCCCTTTAGGGGACTAGGCCGAGCAGCACAGGGGGAGCTAGAGCCACTCCAACCCCAGTCTCACCCTACGAGACAAGGATTAGGGTATCCCTTGACGGGAGCTCTCGTTTGCCCTCCCCCTCATGCTGATCCCATAAATTGGCTCTCTGAACAACCGGTATGGGTTGAACAGTGGCCTCTTTCACTAGAAAAGATCATTGCAGTACAGCAGCTGGTACAGGAACAGCTGGACTTGGGGCATGTGGCCCCTTCTAACTCTCCATGGAATTCTCCAATTTTTGTTATAAAGAAAAAGTCAGGTAAATGGAGGCTGTTACAGGATTTGAGAAAAATAAATGCCACAATGGAACTGATGGGGGCCCTACAGCCTGGCTTGCCTTCACCCATGGCAATCCTAAAGGATACTTATAAGATTATTATAGATTTGAAGGATTGTTTCTATACTATACCCCTGGCGCCTCAAGACTGTAAGCGCTTTGCCTTCAGCGTCCCCTCTGTTAATTTTAAAGAACCCATGAAGCGATATCACTGGCTTGTGCTCCCACAGGGCATGGCAAATAGTCCAACTTTATGTCAAAGTTTTGTAGCTAGAGCCATTTCTTCCACTCGTGAAAAATTTTCTTCTGTTTATATTGTTCATTATATGGATGACATCTTGTTGGCTTGTTCTGACCCTATCGTCGTACGACAAGCCTTTGGAAAACTAAAGCAAGATCTGAGCCTCTTTGGCCTTATAATAGCAGCTGAAAAGGTTCAGGAACACCCCCCTTTTACATATCTAGGCCATATATTAGGCCCACACTATTTTAAAACCCAAAAAATACAATTAAAAACTTCACACTTAAGAACTCTTCATGATTTTCAGCAATTCTTAGGAGATATAAATTGGCTTCGGCCTTATCTAAAGCTCTCCACAGGAGAGTTAAAACCCCTTTTTGATCTCTTAAAAGGAGATACCAACCCTACATCCTTGCGCGAATTAAATCCTGACGCCAAGAGGGCCATCCAAATTGTAGAAAAGGCAATATCCCAGCAACAAATGACCTATTGTGACTATTCTAAACCCTGGGGGGTTTACATTTTAGCTACTTCTCACTCCCCAACTGCTGTATTGTGGCAGGATGGCCCACTTTTATGGCTTTATCTACCATCAACAACCGGCAAAGTGCTGACCCCCTACTACGAATTGGTAGCTAATTTGATACATATGTGCCGAGTGGATTCCCGTAAATATTTAGGTCAGGAACCTCATTTTATCTGTGTCCCATATAATCTACAACAACAAGATTGGCTATTCGCCCATTGTGATTCTTGGGCCATTGCTTGGGCCAATTATACGGGGAAAATTTTGCATCACTACCCGTCTAACAAACTTCTCCAATTTGCTGCGTGTCATACGTTTCTATTTCCTTCCATAGTACAGGCCTCGCCTTTATCTTCTGCTGCTTTGGTATTTACAGATGGATCCTCTAATGGAAAGGCTGCTTTGACCATTAATGGGAAAACTCAATCTTGGGTTACGGGTTTTTCCTCCGCCCAAGAGGTGGAATTAGAGGCTGTTTTACAAGCACTCGTCCTGTTACAAGACGAGCCCTTTAACTTATACTCAGACAGTCAATATGTAATTCGTGCTCTTCAAGTCATAGAAACTGTTCCCTTTATTGGAACTACTAACTCCAATATTCAGACCCAATTTCGCCAAGTACAAACTTTGCTTTGTTCTCGCAACCACCCCTGTTTTTTTGTCTTTGTTCAAGCTCACACTAATCTTCCTGGCCCTTTAAGTGAGGGCAATGCAGTTACTGACTCCGCCACCAGAGTTTACTTAACTCAGGTTGAACTTGCTAAGCAGTCACATGCCATCCATCATCAAAACAGCCGAGCCTTGCGCCGACAGTTTAAATTATCTAGAGAAGCGGCACGTCAAATAGTTAAGACTTGCTCCAACTGTGTCCCTTTTTCACCAGCCCCCCATTTAGGTATAAATCCACGAGGACTGCTTTCTAATCACATTTGGCAGATGGATGTCACACATGTTCCATCATTTGGCCGATTAAAATATGTCCATGTTACTGTAGATACTTATTCTAATTTTATCTTGGCCACCCCCCTTGCTGGGGAAGCCACTAAACATTGTATCTCTCACTGCATTCAATGCTTTGCTGAGATGGGGATTCCCTCGCAAATAAAAACAGATAATGGCCCTGGCTATGCAAGCCGAGCATTTCAATCCTTCTGCCATTCCTATAATATCACTCATATTACAGGCATTCCTTACAATCCTCAAGGTCAAGGCATTGTGGAGAGAGCTAATGGATTATTAAAACATCGAATTGCTAAAATACAGAAAGGAGAGTCATATCCCGCTACCCCTGCGAATATACTTAATCATGCTTTATTTGTTTTAAATTTTTTGAATTTGGATTCAAATAATTTATCTGCTGCTCAGCGATTCTGGGAAAAAAGAGCGCAGCGTCCTTTTGCCTTAGTAAAGTGGAAGGATCCCCTAACTGGTGCTTGGCATGGACCCGATCCTGTTCTAACCTGGGGTCGAGGGCATGTATGTGTTTTTTCACAAGGAGAAAATGACGCCCGCTGGCTGCCTGAACGCTGCGTTCGGATCGTGGAGAGTGACAGTGGCCATCCAAGCAGCGACTCACTGGGCCTACACCCCCAACCCTCCAGTGGTGCATCCTGCGACGTGGGAAGGACCTGAGTTATTTGTGCATGTCAATTGGGACTGCTACTGATCCACTTGTTCCACACATTCATATGAGCTGTGTTTCTCCCCATTTTACTATTATGTAGGGACCTTTTAACATATTCATTGACTCTACACAATTTAATATGTGACATTATTTTGTCTTTACCATCCCTCTTCTTAATAACCTTTTTGTAAAAGATGCCCAGGTGAAAAGCAAAGGCCTCCAGATGTAAGTAGAAGTCGGCCGACCCCCTTGTATGTCTGCATTTTATTTTATTTTATTTTTCTTTGTTTGTTTGAAAAGGTGCACTGTGGGCCTAAAACAGAGGCCTGGGTGGTCAAGGGACGCCTTGACCCCCCCCTCCCTTTCTGAGTTTCTTGTCGATAACAAGGCATACCTGAGAGTCCCACCAGCAAGACATGTCTAAATCTAAAAATAACTGTTTGGTGAAAACATTCATTTGAGCTCATGTTTTTTGTGTTAAGTGTATCTGATTGAGTCCAATTTTCTTGTTATATGTCAATGTCTGATTATTTAAAAGTCTCCGTTTCTCTGTCTTGTTCGTGTTACATGTTTTTCCTTGTCCAGTTTTGTCTTTAAAATTGGTACCATTTCTAAGTATGGATCCTTATGGGTTTTCTGTGCATACTCAAGCACACATCCTTGTTATTTTTTTGAACATTTCTGGGGCTAGCATGGCCGCTCCCCCATGTCTGCAGTTGTAACAAGCCCTGGAAAAATAAATTCCAGCTAAGTTGCCTTGCAAAAAGTTTTGTTTTGAACTTGGTTCTCATCTGTAAGAGTAAAATTGGCAAAACTCTCTTGACACAAACTTCCGGAAATTGAACGGCCGATATTAATTTTGCGCGCTTTATGATCTTTGAGTATGAATGTGTGTGAATGAGTGAGTGAACATGTTCAGGGTTAAATTGTCAGCATGCTGTATAAAACAATGGATAAATTTATACTTAAAGACAATTGGGTAAATCTAAGCTTAAAACTTCAACAAAAATATTAGGTTTGAATGTTTACTATGCCTCAAAGGATTATTGCATTGTCTTAAAGAAAAACTGGTAAATATTATTCTAGATCCTGAAATCTGCATTTTATTGCAAGGCATACAGCTGTTTACACTGTAAACATTGTATCCTGTTTAGAACAGAGGTATTAGGGAATTTGGGATTTATTACCTTAAGTTAAAATTTGGAGACATGTATTAGAGATTTAAATGTAAAATTGTTCATTAACGTCAGAAACTTTGTCTGTCTGTCTTTTCTTGCAAACTGACACTAGAAATCTAATGGTAAAATGTGAATAATGTGATTAGTATTTTAAAGGAATGTTTAAAGGTTTATCTCTGTATGATTCGGTTTCATGTTACTGGATTGCTTCTAAAAGGAGGCCTGAAGGCAAAGGGCGTTCCTTGAGCCCAAGGAGACCTGGAGAAAAGGGAGTGCCTTGAGCCCTTAAAGGTTTTTCAAATGCAAATGAAGACTAAAATGTTAAGTGTTTAAGTTTAAAAAGTGTAAACGTTTTAAAGAACATTAGAATTGGGTTTCTGAATGATATTTGAAAGTGAAGTTGTCTTAAATGTTTTAAGAAAGAGAAAAAGGGAATATCAGGACTACCAAAAGAACTTCCAGCTAGCCCATGGAGAAGTACAGCAATCCTTATTCAGATGTAACTTTGGCTTTTACCAGGTTCTAGGTAAGCTCATGCTTAGAGACTATTTCTGTGTTGACCACCTTGTTGCTTTAATTGGAGTAACGTGGCCTTTTGTAGGACTCACTGATCTGAAAACTGCAGTTCTGAGCCAACCCCGGGCAAAGCAAAGTCCCTGTGAGACTGTGGTGTCTAATCTGGCAGCAGAGTGCTAATTGAGGCAGAGTTGCTTTGGAGCTGAAAGTGGCAGAGTGCTAGCCTTGAGCTGGAGAGCTGAGGGACAGTACCCAGACCCCGAGTTCAAGTCCAGCAACCAAGCAAGTGAAATGCCCATGGGATGTTTATACCTGTGTGGAGAGACACTACTGGGACTATGAAGTATCCAGATGCAGAAAGCCTCTGCGGTGATGGCAGAGATGGTGTCAGATCCTAGAGTCACTCGTGCTTGGCCATTCAATATTATTCAGAGCCGGGAGGTCATAGAATAGTTTGTAAGCATGCCTTACTAATGCCCATGCCTTTCATAACTGGGCAGGAACTTGTCAATCATCTGTGATAGTGGTAGTTTAAAGTTCTAACTGAGTAAAGTTTGATTTGACTCCAGCCACAAATTCAGGAAAGTTTGTGGATCTGACAACTAAAGCATTGTTTAAGGTTGCAGAGATTTAGTTCCCCAGACAATCAGGAAAATGCCTTGAACCTGGTGCGCTGGCCAGCACGGGTCTACTTCTGCACGGGCATGATTTTCAACACCTCGTCCTTGAGAGACGCCCCCAGGAAGAAGTCGATGATCTCAGACTCCTTGTTGGGAAGGGAGAAACAGATAGATCTCCTCCAAAGACTTGATCTTCATGTCCTTAACCAGGCGGCCCAGCTTGGTGATGGGGATCCATTCCTTGTCTTCGGCTTTGCCTCCGCGAGCCCCGCGGCCGCGCCCCGGCCTCTCCCAGGATCACGACCTCGGCCCCAGAGGCCACTACTGAAGCCTCCTCGGAAGCCGCTGCGGCCTCCGGGCCCTCCCGCTGCACCGGCGTCGTCCGCCATTTGGTGTCTTCCCGGAGAAGAGAATTAGACCAAGGGAACAAAGTCATTTTTGGAAAATGTGACAGGATAATTAGGGGTATAGAAAAGAGTAAAAATTGCACTTGTGTTTCTTTTAAAATAAAGACGGGGGAGATGTTGGGGACTGAGTGTTGGGTCAGTGACCTTGGACCCACACAATTGAGTACACAAGGAAGTAAGCTCTTATCATGATTTTGGGCTGTGTCAATAGCTTCTCATTTAACCTGTTTGGGACTTGATAGCTTCTCATTCAACCTATTTCAGACTTGATACTGTTTGTACGAATGTAGCCCCTGGCAGTTCCCTAGTTAAAAGATGTGTATTTAAGATTGAGAACTGGAAATAAACGGGGCTACGGTCTTGGGCGACAGGCTTCTTAAGCTGTGGCTCCTGATTTGGGCTGTAGCCCTCCTGAACCCCATCTGTTTGTCTCTCTTCTAATTTTTCCTAGTCCTTGCCCCCTATTTCAGGAACCCCAATCTGCGAACCCTGGTTTGCTGCCGGTTGGCCCCGGCACATCTCAGAATGGATGTGTGTGAAATCGCAGAATGGAGGTGTGTGAGGTCACAGAATGGTGGTGTGTGAACTCACAATGCAGATGTGTGAAGTCACGGAATTGCGGTGTGTGAAGTCATAGAATGGAAGTGTGTGAAGTCATAGAATGGAGGTGTGTGAAGTCACAGAAGGGAGATGTGTGGAGTCACATAATGGAGGTGTGTGAAGTCAAAATGGAGGTGTGTGACGTCATAAAATGTAGGTGTGTGAAGTCATAGATTGGAGGTGTGTGAAATCATAGAATGGAGGTTTGTGAAGTCACAGAATGGAGGTGTGTGAAGTCATAGAATGGAGGTATGAGAAGTCAAATTGGAGGGGTGTGAAGTCGGAGAATGGAGGTGTGGGAAGTCACAGAATGGAGGTGGGTGAAGTCACAGAATGGAGGTGTGTGAAGTCAAAGAATGGAGGTGTGTGAAGTCATAGAATGTATGTATGTGAAGTAAGAATGAAGGTGTGTGAAGTCATAGATTGGAGGTGTGTGAAGTCACAGAATGGAGGTGTGTGAAGTCATAGAATGGAGGTGTGTGAAGTCATAGAACGGAGTTGTGTGACGTCATATAATGGAGGTGTGTGAAGTCACAGAATGGAGGTGTGTGAAGTCAAAATGGAGGTGTGTGATGTCCTAAAATGGAGGTGTGTGAAGTCATAGAATGGAGGTGTGTAAAATCATAGAATGAAGGTTTGTGATGTCACAGAATTGAGGTTTGTGAAGTCATAGAATGGAGGTGTGTGAAGTCACAGAATGGAGGTGTGTGAAGTCATAGCATGGAGGTATGTGAAATCACAGAATGGAAGTGTGTGAAGTCATAGAATGGAGGTGTGTGAATTCACAGAAGGGTGGTGTGTGGAGTCACATAATGGAGGTGTGTGAAGTCAAAATGGAGGTGTGTGACGTCATAAAATGTAGGTGTGTGAAGTCATAGATTGGAGGTGCGTGAAATCATAGAATGGAGGTTTGTGAAGTCACAGAATGGAGGTGTGGGAAGTCATAGAATGGAGGTATGTGAAGTCAAATTGGAGCGGTGTGAAGTCGGAGAATGGAGGTGTGGGAAGTCACAAAATGGAGGTGGGTGAAGTCACAGAATGGAGGTGTGTGAAGTCAAAGAATGGAGGTGTGTGAAGTCACAGAATGGACGGGTATGAATTCCTAGCATGGAGGTGTGTGAAGTCACAGAATTGAGGTGTTTGAAGTTATATATTGCAGTTGTGTGAAGTCAAAATGGACTTGTGAAGTCATAGAATGGAGGCGTGTGAAGTCGGAGAATGGAGCTGTGTGAAGTCACAGAATGGAGCTGTGTGAAGTCACAGAATGGAGGCTTGTGAAGTCACAGAATGGAGGTGTGCGAAGTCAAAGAATGGAGGTGTGTGAAGTCATAGAATGGAGGTGTGTGAAGTCATAGAATATATGTTTGTGAAGTAAGAATGAAGGTGTGTGAAGTCATAGAATGGAGTTGTGTGTAGTCATAGAATAGAGGTGTGTGAAGTCATGGAACGGAGTTGTGTGGAGTCATATAATGGAGGTGTGTGAAGTCACATAATGGAGGTGTGTGAAGTCAGAATGGATGTGTGAAGTCATAGAAAGGAGGTGTGGGAAGTCATAGAATGGAGGAGTGTGAACTCATAGATTGGAGGTGTGTGACGTCCCAATGGAAGTGTGTGAAGTCATAGAAGGGAGGTGTGTGAAGTCACAGAATGGAAGTGTGTGAAGTCAAAATGGAGGTGTGTGACGTCTTAAAATGGAGGTGTGAGAAGTCATAGAATGGAGGTGTGTGAAATCATAGAATAGAGGTTTGTGAAGTCACAGAACGGCGGTGTGTGAACTCAGAATGGAGGTGTGTGAAGTCACAGAATGGAGGTGTGTGAAGTCATCGTATGAAGGTATGTGAAATCATAGAATGGAAGTGTGTAAAGTAATATAATGGAGGTGTGCAAAGTCATACAATTAAGGTGTGTGAAGTCATAGAATGGAGGTGTGTGAAGTCACAGAAGAGAGGTGTGTGAAGTCACATAATGGAGGTGTGAGAAGTCAAAATGGAGGTGTGTGACGTCATAAAGTGGAGGTGTGTGAAGTCATAGATTGGAGGTGTGTGAAATCATAGAATGGAGGTTTGTGAAGTCACAGAATGGAGGTGTGTGAAGTCATAGAATGGAGGTGTGAGAAGTCGGAGAATGGAGGTGTGTGAAGTCACAGAATGGAGGTGTGTGAACTCAGAATGGAGATGTGTGAAGTCACAGAATGGAGTTGTGTGAAGTCATAGAATTGAGGTGTGTGAAATCACAGAATGGAGGTGTGTGAATTCATAGAATGGAGGTGTGACATCTCAGAATGGATGTCTGTGAAATCGCAGAATGGAGGTGTGTGAGGTCACACAATGGGGGTGTGTGAAGTCATAGAATTGAGGTGTGTGGAGTCACATAATGGAGGTGTGTGAAGTCAAAATGGAGGTGTGTGACGTCATACAATGTAGGTGTGTGAAGTCATAGATTGGAGGTGTGTGAAATCATAGAATGGAGGTTTGTGAAGTCACAGAATGGAGGTGTGTGAAGTCATAGAATGGAGGTATTTGAAAAATTAGAGGGGTGTGAAGTCGGAGAATGGAGGTGTGGGAAGTCACAGAATGAAGGTGGGTGAAGTCACAGAATGGATGTGTGAAGTCAAAGAATGGAGGTGTGTGAAGTCACAGAATGGACGGGTATGATTTCATAGAATGGAGGTGTGTGAAGTCACAGAATTGAGGTGTTTGAAGTTATATATTGGAGGTGTGTGAAGTAAAAATGGATGTGTGAAGTCATAGAATGGAGGTGTGTGAAGTCTGAGAATGGAGGTGTGTGAAGTCACAGAATGGAGCTGTGTGAAGTCACAGAATGGAGGTGTGTGAAGTCACAGAATGGAGGTGTGTGAAGTCAAAGAATGGAGGTGTGTGAAGTCATAGAATGGAGGTGTGTGAAGTCATAGGATGTATGTTTGTGAAGTAAGAATGAAGGTGTGTGAAGTCATAGAATGGAGGTGTGTGAAGTCACAGAATGGAGGTGTGTGAAGTCATAGAATGGAGGAGTGAAGTCATAGAAAGGAGGTGTGGGAAGTCATAGAATGGAGGAGTGTGAAGTCATAGATTGGAGGTGAGTGAAGTCACAGATTCGAGGTCTGTGAAGTCATAGAATGGAGGTGTGTGAAGTCGAGTGAAGGTGTGTGAAGTCATAGAATGTAGGTGTGTGAACTCATAGAATGGAGGTGTGTGACGTCGCAATGGAAGTGTGTGAAGTCATAGAATGGAGGTGTGTGAAGTCACAGAATGGAAGTGTGTGAAGTCAAAATGGAGGTGTGTGACGTCGTAAAATGGAGGTGTGAGAAGTCATAGAATGGAGGTGTGTGAAATCATAGAATAGAGGTTTGTGAAGTCACAGAATGGAGGTGTGTGAACTCAGAATGGAGGTGTGTGAAAGCACAGAATGGAGGTGTGTGAAGTCATCGTAAAAAGGTATGTGAAATCATAGAATGGAAGGGTGTGAAGTCATAGAATGGAGGTGTGCGAAGTCATACAATGAAGTTATGTGAAGTCACAGAATGGAGGTGTGTGAAGTCAAAGAATGGAGGTGTGTGAAGTCATAGAATGGAGGTGTGTGAAGTCATAGAATGTATGTTTGTGAAGTAAGAATAAAGGTGTGTGAAGTCATAGAATGGAGGTGTGTGAAGTCACAGAATGGAGGTGTGTGAAGTCATAGAATGGAGGTGTGTGAAGTCATAGAACGGAGTTGTGTGACGTCATATAATGGAGGTGTGTGAAGTCACATAATGGAGGTGAGTGAAGTCAGAATGGAGGTGTGAAGTCATAGAAAGGAGGTGTGGGAAGTCATAGAATGGAGGAGTGTGAAGTCATAGATTGGACGTGAGTGAAGTCACAGATTCGAGGTCTGTGAAGTCATAGAAAGGAGGTGTGTGAAGTCGAATGAAGGTGTGTGAAGTCATAGAATGGAGGTGTGTGAACTCATAGAATGGAGGTGTGTGACGTCCCAATGGAAGTGTGTGAAGTCATAGAATGGAGGTGTGTGAAGTCACAGAATGGAAGTGTGTGAAGTCAAAATGGAGGTGTGTGACGTCGTAAAATGGAGGTGTGAGAAGTCATAGAATGGAGGTGTGTGAAATCATAGAATAGAGGTTTGTGAAGTCACAGAATGGAGGTGTGTGAACTCAGAATGGAGGTGTGTGAAGTCACAGAATGGAGGTGTGTGAAGTCATCGTATGAAGGTATGTGAAATCATAGAATGGAAGTGTGTGAAGTCATAGAATGGAGGTGTGCGAAATCATACAATGAAGGTGTGTGAAGTCATAGAATGGAGGTGTGTGAAGTCACAGAAGAGTGGTGGGTGAAGTCACATAATGGAGGTGTGAGAAGTCAAAATGGAGGTGTGTGACGTCATAAAATGGAGGTGTGTGAAGTCATAGATTGGAGGTGTGTGAAATCATAGAATGGAGGTTTGTGAAGTCACACAATGGAGGTGTGTGAAGTCATAGAATGGAGGTGTGTGAAGTCGGAGAATGGAGGTGTGTGAAGTCAGAGAATGGAGGTGTGTGAAGTCACAGAATGGAGTTGTGTGAAGTCATAGAATTGTGGTGTGTGAAATCACAGAATGGAGGTGTGTGAATTCATAGAATGGAGGTGTGACATCTCAGAATGGAGGTGTGTGAAATCGTAGAATGGAGGTGTGTGAGGTCACAGAATGGAGGTGTGTGAACTCACAATGCAGGTGTGTGAAGTCACGGAATGGCGGTGTGTGAAGTCATAGAATGGAAGTGTGTGAAGTCATAGAATGGAGGTGTGTGAAGTCACAGAAGCGAGGTTTGTGGAGTCACATAATGGAGGTGTGTGAAGTCAAAATGGAGGTGTGTGACGTCATAAAATGTAGGTTTGTGAAGTCATAGTTTGGAGGTGTGTGAAATCATACAATGGAGGTTTGTGAAGTCACAGAATGGAGCTGTGTGAAGGCAAAGAATGGAGGTGTGTGAAGTCACAGAATGGACGGGTATGATTTCATAAAATGGAGGTGTGTGAAGTCACAGAATTGAGGTGTTTGAAGTTATATATTGGAGGTGTGTGAAGTCAAAATGGATGTGTGAAGTCATAGAATGGAGGTGTGTGAAGTCGGAGAATGGAGGTGTGTGAAGTCACAGAATGGAGCTGTGTGAAGTCACAGAATGGAGGTGTGTGAAGTCACAGAATGGAGGTGTATGAAGTCAAAGAATGGAGGTGTGTGGAGTCATAGAATGGAGGTGTGTGAAGTCATAGAATGTATGTTTGTGAAGTAAGAATGAAGGTGTGTGAAGTCATAGAATGGAGGTGTGTGAAGTCACAGAATGGAGGTGTGTGAAGTCATAGAATGGAGGTGTGTGAAGTCATAGAATGGAGGTGTGTGAAGTCACAGAATGGAGGTGTGTGAAGTCATAGAATGGAGGTGTGTGAAGTCATAGAACGGAGTTGTGTGACGTCATATAATGGAGGTGTGTGAAGTCACATAATGGAGATGTGTGAAGTCAGAATGGAGGTGTGAAGTCATAGAAAGGAGGTGTGGGAAGTCATAGAATGGAGGAGTGTGAAGTCATAGATTGGAGGTGAGTGAAGTCACAGATTCGAGGTCTGTGAAGTCATAGAATGGAGGTGTGAGAAGTCGAATGAAGGTGTGTGAAGTCATAGAATGTAGGTGTGTGAACTCATAGAATGGAGGTGTGTGACGTCCCAATGGAAGTGTGTGAAGTCATAGAATGGAGGTGTGTGAAGACACAGAATGGAAGTGTGTGAAGTCAAAATGGAGGTGTGTGACGTCGTAAAATGGAGGTGTGAGAAGTCATAGAATGGATGTGTGTGAAATCATAGAATAGAGGTTTGTGAAGTCACAGAATGGACGGGTATGATTTCATAGAATGGAGGTGTGTGAAGTCACAGAACTGAGGTGTTTGAAGTTATATATTGGAGGTGTGTGAAGTCAAAATGGATGTGTGAAGTCATAGAATGGAGGTTTGTGAAGTCGGAGAATGGATGTGTGTGAAGTCACAGAATGGAGCTGTGTGAAGTCACAGAATGGAGGTGTGTGAAGTCACAGAATGGAGGTGTGTGAAGTCAAAGAATGGAGGTGTGTGAAGTCATAGAATGGAGGTGTGTGAAGTCACAGAATGTATGTTTGTGAAGTAAGAATGAAGGTGTATGAAGTCATAGAATGGAGGTGTGTGAAGTCACAGAATGGAGGTGTGTGAAGTCATAGAATGGAGGTGTGTGAAGGCAGAATGGAGGTGAGTGAAGTCGAATGAAGGTGTGTGAAGTCATAGAATGTAGGTGTGTGAACTAATAGAATGGAGGTGTGTGACGTCACAATGGAAGTGTGTGAAGTCATAGAATGGAGGTGTGTGAAGTCACAAAATGGAAGTGTGTGAAGTCAAAATGGAGGAGTGTGACGTCCTAAAATGGAGGTGTGTGAAGTCATAGAATGGAGGTGTGTGAAATCATAGAATAGAGGTTTGGGAAGTCACAGAATGGAGGTGTGTGAACTCAGAATGGAGGTGTGTGAAGTCACAGAATGGAGGTGTGTGAAGTCATCGCATGAAGGTATGTGAAATAATAGAATGGAGGTGTGTGAACTCACAGAATGAAAGTGTGTGAAGTCAAAATGGAGGTGTGTGACGTCCTAAAATGGAGGTGTGTGAAATCATAGAATAGAGGTTTGTGAAGTCACAAAATGGAGGTGTGTGAACTCAGAATGGAGGTGTGTGAAGTCACAGAATGGAAGTGTGTGAAGTCAAAACGGAGGTGTGTGAAGTCAAAGAATGGAGGTGTGTGAAGTCACAGAATGGTGGTGTGTGAAATCAAAATGGTGGTGTGTGAAGTCACAAATGGAGGTGTGTGAAGTCACAGAATGTAGGTGTGTGAACTCAGAATGGAGGTGTGTGAAGGCACAGAATGGAGGTGTGTGAAGTCATCGTATGAAGGTATGTGAAATCATAGAATGGAAGTGTGTGAAGTCATAGAATGGAGGTGTGCGAAATCATACAATGAAGGTGTGTGAAGTCATAGAATGGAGGTGTGTGAAGTCACAGAATGGAAGTGTGTGAAGTCAAAATGGAGGTGTGTGACGTCGTAAAATGGAGGTGTGAGAAGTCATAGAATGGAGGTGTGTGAAATCATAGAATAGAGGTTTGTGAAGTCACAGAATGGAGGTGTGTGAACTCAGAATGGAGGTGTGTGAAGGCACAGAATGGAGGTGTGTGAAGTCATCGTATGAAGGTATGTGAAATCAAAGAATGGAAGTGTGTGAAGTCATAGAATGGAGGTGTGCGAAGTCATACAATGAAGGTGTGTGAAGTCATAGAATGGAGGTGTGTGAAGTCACAGAAGAGAGGTGGGTGAAGTCACATAATGGAGGTGTGAGAAGTCAAAATGGAGGTGTGTGACGTCATAAAATGGAGGTGTGTGAAGTCATAGATTGGAGGTGTGTGAAATCATAGAATGGAGGTTTGTGAAGTCACAGAATGGAGGTGTGTGAAGTCACAGAATGGAGGTTTGTGAAGTCATAGAATGGAGGTAGGTGAAGTCACAGAATGGAGGTGTGTGAAGTCATAGAATGGAGGTGTGTGAAGTCACAGGTTGGAGGTGTGTGAAGTCACAGAATGGAGGTGTGTGAACTCAGAATGGAGATGTGTGAAGTCACAGAATGGAGTTGTGTGAAGTCATAGAATTGTGGTGTGTGAAATCACAGAATGGAGGTGTGTGAATTCATAGAATGGAGGTGTGACATCTCAGAATGGAGGTGTGTGAAATCGCAGAATGGAGGTGTGTGAGGTCACAGAATGGAAGTGTGTGAACTAACAATGCAGATGTGTGAAGTCACGGAATGGCAGTGTGTGAAGTCAAAGAATGGAAGTGTGTGAAGTCATAGAATGGAGGTGTGTGAAGTCACAGAATCGAGGTGTGTGGAGTCACATAATGGAGGTGTGTGAAGTCAAAATGGAGGTGTGTGACGTCATAAAATGTAGGTGTGTGAAGTCATAGTTTGGAGGTGTGTAAAATCATACAATGGAGGTTTGTGAAGTCACAGAATGGAGGTGTGTGAAGTCACAGAATGGAGGTGTGTGAAGTCATAGAAGGGAGGTATGTGAAGTCAAATTGGAGGAGTGTGAAGTCGGAGAATGGAGGTGTGGGAAGTCACAGAATGGAGGTGGGTGAAGTCACAGAATGGAGGTGTGGGAAGTCAAAGAATGGAGGTGTGTTAAGTCACAGAATGGACGGGTATGATTTCATAGAATGGAGGTGTGTGAAGTCACAGAATTGAGGTGTTTGAAGTTATATATTGGAGGTGTGTGAAGTCAAAATGGATGTGTGAAATCATAGAATGGAGGTGTGTGAAGTCTGAGAATGGAGGTGTGTGAAGTCACAGAATGGAGCTGTGTGAAGTCACAGAATGGAGGTGTGTGAAGTCACAGAATGGAGGTGTGTGAAGTCAAAGAATGGAGGTGTGTGAAGTCATAGAATGGAGGTGTGTGAAGTCATAGAGTGTATGTTTGTGAAGTAAGAATGAAGGTGTGTGAAGTCATAGAATGGAGGTGTGTGAAGTCACAGAATGGAGGTGTGTGAAGTCATAGAATGGAGGAGTGAAGTCATAGAACGGAGTTGTGTGATGTCATATAATGGAGGTGTGTGAAGTCACATAATGGAGGTGTGTGAAGTCAGAATGGAGGTGTGAAGTCATAGAAAGGAGGTGTGGGAAGTCATAGAATGGAAGAGTGTGAAGTCATAGATTGGAGGTGAGTGAAGTCACAGATTCGAGGTCTGTGAAGTCATAGAATGGAGGTGTGTGAAGTCGAATGAAGGTGTGTGATTTCATAGAATGTAGGTGTGTGAACTCATAGAATGGAGGTGTGTGACGTCCCAATGGAAGTGTGTGAAGTCATAGAATGGAGGTGTGTGAAGTCACAGAATGGAAGTGTGTGAAGTCAAAATGGAGGTGTGTGACGTCGTAAAATGGAGGTGTGAGAAGTCATAGAATGGAGGTGTGTGAAATCATAGAATAGAGGTTTGTGAAGTCACAGAATGGAGGTGTGTGAACTCAGAATGGAGGTGTGTGAAGGCACAGAATGGAGGTGTGTGAAGTCATCGTATGAAGGTATGTGAAATCATAGAATGGAAGTGTGTGAAGTCATAGAATGGAGGTGTGCGAAATCATACAATGAAGGTGTGTGAAGTCATAGAATGGAGGTGTGTGAAGTCACAGAAGAGAGGTGGGTGAAGTCACATAATGGAGGTGTGAGAAGTCAAAATGGAGGTGTGTGACGTCATAAAATGGAGGTGTGTGAAGTCATAGATTGGAGGTGTGTGAAATCATAGAATGGAGGTTTGTGAAGTCACAGAATGGAGGTGTGTGAAGTCACAGAATGGAGGTGTGTGAAGTCATAGAATGGAGGTGTGTGAAGTCAGAGAATGGAGGTGTGTGAAGTCACAGAATGGAGGTGTGTGAACTCAGAATGGAGATGTGTGAAGTCACACAATGGAGTTGTGTGAAGTCATAGAATTGTGGTGTGTGAAATCACAGAATGGAGGTGTGTGAATTCATAGAATGGAGGTGTGACATCTCAGAATGGAGGTGTGTGAAATCATAGAATAGAGGTTTGTGAAGTCACAGAATGGAGGTGTGTGAACTCAGAATGGAGGTGTGTGAAGGCACAGAATGGAGGTGTGTGAAGTCATCGTATGAAGGTATGTGAAATCAAAGAATGGAAGTGTGTGAAGTCATAGAATGGAGGTGTGCGAAGTCATACAATGAAGGTGTGTGAAGTCATAGAATGGAGGTGTGTGAAGTCACAGAAGAGAGGTGGGTGAAGTCACATAATGGAGGTGTGAGAAGTCAAAATGGAGGTGTGTGACGTCATAAAATGGAGGTGTGTGAAGTCATAGATTGGAGGTGTGTGAAATCATAGAATGGAGGTTTGTGAAGTCACAGAATGGAGGTGTGTGAAGTCACAGAATGGAGGTTTGTGAAGTCATAGAATGGAGGTAGGTGAAGTCACAGAATGGAGGTGTGTGAAGTCATAGAATGGAGGTGTGTGAAGTCACAGGTTGGAGGTGTGTGAAGTCACAGAATGGAGGTGTGTGAACTCAGAATGGAGATGTGTGAAGTCACAGAATGGAGTTGTGTGAAGTCATAGAATTGTGGTGTGTGAAATCACAGAATGGAGGTGTGTGAATTCATAGAATGGAGGTGTGACATCTCAGAATGGAGGTGTGTGAAATCGCAGAATGGAGGTTTGTGAGGTCACAGAATGGAAGTGTGTGAACTAACAATGCAGATGTGTGAAGTCACGGAATGGCAGTGTGTGAAGTCAAAGAATGGAAGTGTGTGACGTCATAGAATGGAGGTGTGTGAAGTCACAGAATCGAGGTGTGTGGAGTCACATAATGGAGGTGTGTGAAGTCAAAATGGAGGTGTGTGACGTCATAAAATGTAGGTGTGTGAAGTCATAGTTTGGAGGTGTGTAAAATCATACAATGGAGGTTTGTGAAGTCACAGAATGGAGGTGTGTGAAGTCACAGAATGGAGGTGTGTGAAGTCATAGAATGGAGGTATGTGAAGTCAAATTGGAGGAGTGTGAAGTCGGAGAATGGAGGTGTGGGAAGTCACAGAATGGAGGTGGGTGAAGTCACAGAATGGAGGTGTGTGAAGTCAAAGAATGGAGGTGTGTTAAGTCACAGAATGGACGGGTATGATTTCATAGAATGGAGGTGTGTGAAGTCACAGAATTGAGGTGTTTGAAGTTATATATTGGAGGTGTGTGAAGTCAAAATGGATGTGTGAAATCATAGAATGGAGGTGTGTGAAGTCTGAGAATGGAGGTGTGTGAAGTCACAGAATGGAGCTGTGTGAAGTCACAGAATGGAGGTGTGTGAAGTCACAGAATGGAGGTGTGTGAAGTCAAAGAATGGAGGTGTGTGAAGTCATAGAATGGAGGTGTGTGAAGTCATAGAGTGTATGTTTGTGAAGTAAGAATGAAGGTGTGTGAAGTCATAGAATGGAGGTGTGTGAAGTCACAGAATGGAGGTGTGTGAAGTCATAGAATGGAGGAGTGAAGTCATAGAACGGAGTTGTGTGATGTCATATAATGGAGGTGTGTGAAGTCACATAATGGAGGTGTGTGAAGTCAGAATGGAGGTGTGAAGTCATAGAAAGGAGGTGTGGGAAGTCATAGAATGGAAGAGTGTGAAGTCATAGATTGGAGGTGAGTGAAGTCACAGATTCGAGGTCTGTGAAGTCATAGAATGGAGGTGTGTGAAGTCAAATGAAGGTGTGTGATTTCATAGAATGTAGGTGTGTGAACTCATAGAATGGAGGTGTGTGACGTCCCAATGGAAGTGTGTGAAGTCATAGAATGGAGGTGTGTGAAGTCACAGAATGGAAGTGTGTGAAGTCAAAATGGAGGTGTGTGACGTCGTAAAATGGAGGTGTGAGAAGTCATAGAATGGAGGTGTGTGAAATCATAGAATAGAGGTTTGTGAAGTCACAGAATGGAGGTGTGTGAACTCAGAATGGAGGTGTGTGAAGGCACAGAATGGAGGTGTGTGAAGTCATCGTATGAAGGTATGTGAAATCATAGAATGGAAGTGTGTGAAGTCATAGAATGGAGGTGTGCGAAATCATACAATGAAGGTGTGTGAAGTCATAGAATGGAGGTGTGTGAAGTCACAGAAGAGAGGTGGGTGAAGTCACATAATGGAGGTGTGAGAAGTCAAAATGGAGGTGTGTGACGTCATAAAATGGAGGTGTGTGAAGTCATAGATTGGAGGTGTGTGAAATCATAGAATGGAGGTTTGTGAAGTCACAGAATGGAGGTGTGTGAAGTCACAGAATGGAGGTGTGTGAAGTCATAGAATGGAGGTGTGTGAAGTCAGAGAATGGAGGTGTGTGAAGTCACAGAATGGAGGTGTGTGAACTCAGAATGGAGATGTGTGAAGTCACACAATGGAGTTGTGTGAAGTCATAGAATTGTGGTGTGTGAAATCACAGAATGGAGGTGTGTGAATTCATAGAATGGAGGTGTGACATCTCAGAATGGAGGTGTGTGAAATCGCAGAATGGAGGTGTGTGAGGTCACAGAATGGAGGTGTGTGAACTCAGAATGGAGGTGTGTGAAGTCACGGAATGGCAGTGTGTGAAGTCATAGAATGGAAGTGTGTGAAGTCATAGAATGGAGGTGTGTGAAGTCACAGAATCGAGGTGTGTGGAGTCACATAATGGAGGTGTGTGAAGTCAAAATGGAGGTGTGTGACGTCATAAAATGTAGGTGTGTGAAGTCATAGTTTGGAGGTGTGTGAAATCATACAATGGAGGTTTGTGAAGGCACAGAATGGAGGTGTGTGAAGTCATAGAATGGAGGTATGTGAAGTCAAATTGGAGGGGTGTGAAGTCGGAGAATGGAGGTGTGGGAAGTCACAGAATGGAGGTGGGTGAAGTCACAGAATGGAGGTGTGTGATGTCAAAGAATGGAGGTGTGTTAAGTCACAGAATGGACGGGTATGATTTCATAGAATGGAGGTGTGTGAAGTCACAGAATTGAGGTGTTTGAAGTTATATATTGGAGGTGTGTGAAGTCAAAATGGATGTGTGAAGTCATAGAATGGAGGTGTGTGAAGTCGGAGAATGGAGGTGTGTGAAGTCACAGAATGGAGCTGTGTGAAGTCACAGAATGGAGGTGTGTGAAGTCACAGAATGGAGGTGTGTGAAGTCAAAGAATGGAGGTGTGTGAAGTCATAGAATGGAGGTGTGTGAAGTCATAGAATGTATGTTTGTGAAGTAAGAATGAAGGTGTGTGAAGTCATAGAATGGAGGTGTGTGAAGTCACAGAATGGAGGTGTGTGAAGTCATAGAATGGAGGTGTGTGAAGTCATAGAACGGAGTTGTGTGACGTCATATAATGGAGGTGTTTGAAGTCACATAATGGAGGTGTGTGAAGTCAGAATGGAGGTGTGAAGTCATAGAAAGGAGGTGTGGGAAGTCATAGAATGGAGGAGTGTGAAGTCATAGATTGGAGGTGAGTGAAGTCACAGATTCGAGGTCTGTGAAGTCATAGAATGGAGGTGTGTGAAGTGAAATGAAGGTGTGTGAAGTCATAGAATGTAGGTGTGTGAACTCATAGAATGGAGGTGTGTGAAGTCATAGAATGGAGGTGTGCGAAATCATACAATGAAGGTGTGTGAAGTCATAGAATGGAGGTGTGACATCGCAGAATGGAGGTGTGTGAAATCGCAGAATGGAGGTGTGTGAGGTCACAGAATGGAGGTGTGTGAACTCACAATGCAGGTGTGTGAAGTCACGGAATGGCGGTGTGTGAAGTCATAGAATGGAAGTTTGTGAAGTCATAGAATGGAGGTGTGTGAAGTCACAGAAGCGAGGTTTGTGGAGTCACATAATGGAGGTGTGTGAAGTCAAAATGGAGGTGTGTGACGTCATATAATGTAGGTGTGTGAAGTCATAGTTTGGAGGTGTGTGAAATCATAGAATGGAGGTTTGTGAAGTCACAGAATGGAGGTGTGTGAAGTCACAGAATGGAGGTGTGTGAAGTCATAGAATGGAGGTATGTGAAGTCAAATTGGAGGGGTGTGAAGTCGGAGAATGGAGGTGTGGGAAGTCACAGAATGGAGGTGGGTGAAGTCACAGAATGGAGGTGTGTGAAGTCAAAGAATGGAGGTGTGTGAAGTCACAGAATGGACGGGTATGATTTCATAGAATGGATGTGTGTGAAGTCACAGAATTGAGGTGTTTGAAGTTATATATTGGAGGTGTGTGAACTCAAAATGGATGTGTGAAGTCATAGAATGGAGGTGTGTGAAGTCGGAGAATGGAGGTGTGTGAAGTCACAGAATGGAGCTGTGTGAAGTCACAGAATGGAGGTGTGTGAAGTCACAGAATGGAGGTGTATGAAGTCAAAGAATGGAGGTGTGTGAAGTCATAGAATGGAGGTGTGTGAAGTCATAGAATGTATGTTTGTGAAGTAAGAATGAAGGTGTGTGAAGTCATAGAATGGAGGTGTGTGAAGTCACAGAATGGAGGTGTGTGAATTCATAGAATGGAGGTGTGACATCTCAGAATGGAGGTGTGTGAAATCGCAGAATGGAGGTGTGTGAGGTCACAGAATGGAAGTGTGTGAACTAACAATGCAGGTGTGTGAAGTCACGGAATGGCAGTGTGTGAAGTCATAGAATGGAAGTGTGTGAAGTCATAGAATGGAGGTGTGTGAAGTCACAGAATCGAGGTGTGTGGAGTCACATAATGGAGGTGTGTGAAGTCAAAATGGAGGTGTGTGACGTCATAAAATGTAGGTGTGTGAAGTCATAGTTTGGAGGTGTGTGAAATCATACAATGGAGGTTTGTGAAGTCACAGAATGGAGGTGTGTGAAGTCACAGAATGGAGGTGTGTGAAGTCATAGAATGGAGGTATGTGAAGTCAAATTGGAGGGGTGTGAAGTCGGAGAATGGAGGTGTGGGAAGTCACAGAATGGAGGTGGGTGAAGTCACAGAATGGAGGTGTGTGAAGTCAAAGAATGGAAGTGTGTTAAGTCACAGAATGGACGGGTATGATTTCATAGAATGGAGGTGTGTGAAGTCACAGAATTGAGGTGTTTGAAGTTATATATTGGAGGTGTGTGAAGTCAAAATGGATGTGTGAAGTCATAGAATGGAGGTGTGTGAAAACTGAGAATGGAGGTGTGTGAAGTCACAGAATGGAGCTGTGTGAAGTCACAGAATGGAGGTGTGTGAAGTCACAGAATGGAGGTGTTTGAAGTCAAAGAATGGAGGTGTGTGAAGTCATAGAATGGAGGTGTGTGAAGTCATAGAATGTATGTTTGTGAAGTAAGAATGAAGGTGTGTGAAGTCATAGAATGGAGGTGTGTGAAGTCACAGAATGGAGGTGTGTGAAGTCAGAATGGAGGTGTGAAGTCATAGAAAGGAGGTGTGGGAAGTCATAGAATGGAGGAGTGTGAAGTCATAGATTGGAGGTGAGTGAAGTCACAGATTCGAGGTCTGTGAAGTCATAGAATGGAGGTGTGTGAAGTCGAATGAAGGTGTGTGAAGTCATAGAATGTAGGTGTGTGAACTCATAGAATGGAGGTGTGTGACGTCCCAATGGAAGTGTGTGAAGTCATAGAATGGAGGTGTGTGAAGTCACAGAATGGAAGTGTGTGAAGTCAAAATGGAGGTGTGTGACGTCGTAAAATGGAGGTGTGAGAAGTCATAGAATGGAGGTGTGTGAAATCATAGAATAGAGGTTTGTGAAGTCACAGAATGGAGGTGTGTGAACTCAGAATGGAGGTGTGTGAAGGCACAGAATGGAGGTGTGTGAAGTCATCGTATGAAGGTAAGTGAAATCATAGAATGGAAGTGTGTGAAGTCATAGAATGGAGGTGTGCGAAATCATACAATGAAGGTGTGTGAAGTCATAGAATGGAGGTGTGTGAAGTCACAGAAGAGAGGTGGGTGAAGTCACATAATGGAGGTGTGAGAAGTCAAAATGGAGGTGTGTGATGTCATAAAATGGAGGTGTGTGAAGTCATAGATTGGAGGTGTGTGAAATCATAGAATGGAGGTTTGTGAAGTCACAGAATGGAGGTGTGTGAAGTCACAGAATGGAGGTTTGTGAAGTCATAGAATGGAGGTAGGTGAAGTCACAGAATGGAGGTGTGTGAAGTCATAGAATGGAGTTGTGTGAAGTCAGAGAATGGAGGTTTGTGAAGTCACAGAATGGAGGTGTGTGAACTCAGAATGGAGATGTGTGAAGTCACAATGGAGTTGTGTGAAGTCATAGAATTGTGGTGTGTGAAATCACAGAATGGAGGTGTGTGAATTCATAGAATGGAGGTGTGACATCGCAGAATGGAGGTGTGTGAAATCGCAGAATGGAGGTGTGTGAGGTCACAGAATGGAGGTGTGTGAACTCACAATACAGGTGTGTGAAGTCACGGAATGGCGGTGTGTGAAGTCATAGAATGGAAGTTTGTGAAGTCATAGAATGGAGGTGTGTGAAGTCACAGAACGAGGTTTGTGGAGTCACATAATGGAGGTGTGTGAAGTCAAAATGGAGGTGTGTGACGTCATAAAATGTAGGTGTGTGAAGTCATAGTTTGGAGGTGTGTGAAATCATAGAATGGAGGTTTGTGAAGTCACAGAATGAAGGTGTGTGAAGTCACAGAATGGAGGTGTGTGAAGTCATAGAATGGAGGTATATGAAGTCAAATTGGAGGGGTGTGAAGTCGGAGAATGGAGGTGTGGGAAGTCACAGAATGGAGGTGGGTGAAGTCACAGAATGGAGGTGTGTGAAGTCAAAGAATGGAGGTGTGTGAAGTCACAGAATGGACGGGTATGATTTCATAGAATGGAGGTGTGTGAAGTCACAGAATTGAGGTGTTTGAAGTTATATATTGGAGGTGTGTGAAGTCAAAATGGATGTGTGAAGTCATAGAATGGAGGTGTGTGAAGTCGGAGAATGGAGGTGTGTGAAGTCACAGAATGGAGCTGTGTGAAGTCACAGAATGCAGGTGTGTGAAGTCACAGAATGGAGGTGTATGAACTCAAAGAATGGAGGTGTGTGAAGTCATAGAATGGAGGTGTGTGAAGTCATAGAATGTATGTTTGTGAAGTAAGAATGAAGGTGTGTGAAGTCATAGAATGGAGGTGTGTGAAGTCACAGAATGGAGGTGTGTGAAGTCATAGAATGGAGGTGTGTGAAGTCATAGAACGGAGTTGTGTGACGTCATATAATGGAGGTGTGTGAAGTCACATAATGGAGGTGTGTGAAGTCAGAATGGAGGTGTGAAGTCATAGAAAGGAGGTGTGGGAAGTCATAGAATGGAGGAGTGTGAAGTCATAGATTGGAGGTGAGTGAAGTCACAGATTCGAGGTCTGTGAAGTCATAGAATGGAGGTGTGTGAAGTTGAATGAAGGTGTGTGAAGTCATAGAATGTAGGTGTGTGAACTCATAGAATGGAGGTGTGTGACGTCCCAATGGAAGTGTGTGAAGTCATAGAATGGAGGTGTGTGAAGTCACGGAATGGAAGTGTGTGAAGTCAAAATGGAGGTGTGTGACGTCGTAAAATGGAGGTGTGAGAAGTCATAGAATGGATGTGTGTGAAATCATAGATTAGAGGTTTGTGAAGTCACAGAATGGAGGTGTGTGAACTCAGAATGGAGGTGTGTGAAGGCACAGAATGGAGGTGTGTGAAGTCATCGTATGAAAGTATGTGAAATCATAGAATGGAAGTGTGTGAAGTCATAGAATGGAGGTGTGCGAAGTCATACAATGAAGGTGTGTGAAATCATAGAATGGAGGTCTGTGAAGTCACAGAAGAGAGGTGTGTGAAGTCACATAATGGAGGTGTGTGACGTCATAAAATGGAGGTGTGTGACGTCATAAAATGGAGGTGTGTGAAGTCATAGATTGGAGGTGTGTGAAATCATAGAATGGAGGTTTGTGAAGTCACAGAATGGAGGTGTGTGAAGTCACAGAATGGAGGTTTGTGAAGTCATAGAATGGAGGTAGGTGAAGTCACAGAATGGAGGTGTGTGAAGTCATAGAATGGAGGTGCGTGAAGTCACAGAATGGAGGTGTGTGAAGTCACAGAATGGAGGTGTGTGAACTCAGAATGGAGATGTGTGAAGTCACAGAATGGAGTTGTGTGAAGTCATAGAATTGTGGTGTGTGAAATCACAGAATGGAGGTGTGTGAATTCATAGAATGGAGGTGTGACATCTCAGAATGAAGGTGTGTGAAATCGCAGAATAGTGGTGTGTTAGGTCACAGAATGGAAGTGTGTGAACTAACAATGCAGGTGTGTGAAGTCACGGAATGGCGGTGTGTGAAGTCATAGAATGGAAGTGTGTTAAGTCATAAAATGGAGGTGTGTGAAGTCACAGAATCGAGGTGTGTGGAGTCACATAATGGAGGTGTGTGAAGTCAAAATGGAGGTGTGTGACGTCATAAAATGTAGGTGTGTGAAGTCATAGTTTGGAGGTGTGTGAAATCATAGAATGGAGGTTTGTGAAGTCACAGAATGGAGGTGTGTGAAGTCACAGAATGGAGGTGTGTGAAGTCATAGAATGGAGGTATGTGAAGTCAAATTGGAGGGGTGTGAAGTCGGAGAATGGAGGTGTGGGAAGTCACAGAATGGAGGTGGGTGAAGTCACAGAATGGAGGTGTGTGAAGTCAAAGAATGGAGGTGTGTGAAGTCACAGAATGGACGGGTATGATTTCATAGAATGGAGGTGTGTGAAGTCACAGAATTGAGGTGTTTGAAGTTATATATTGGAGGTGTGTGAAGTCAAAATGGATGTGTGAAGTCATAGAATGGAGGTGTGTGAAGTCGGAGAATGGAGGTGTGTGAAGTCACAGAATGGAGCTGTGTGAAGTCACAGAATGGAGGTGTGTGAAGTCACACAATGGAGGTGTGTGAAGTCAAAGAATGGAGGTGTGTGAAGTCATAGAATGGAGGTGTGTGAAGTCATAGAATGTATGTTTGTGAAGTAAGAATGAAGGTGTGTGAAGTCATAGAATGGAGGTGTGTGAAGTCACAGAATGGAGGTGTGTGAAGTCATAGAATGGAGGTGTGTGAAGTCAGAATGGAGGTGTGTGAAGTCGAATGAAGGTGTGTGAAGTCATAGAATGTAGGTGTGTGAACTAATAGAATGGAGGTGTGTGACGTCACAATGGAAGTGTGTGAAGTCATGGAATGGAGGTGTGTGAAGTCACAAAATGTAAGTGTGGGAAGTCAAAATGGAGGTGTGTGACGTCCTAAAATGGAGGTGTGTGAAGTCATAGAATGGAGGTGTGTGAAATCATAGAATAGAGGTTTGGGAAGTCACAGAATGGAGGTGTGTGAAGTCAGAATGGAGGTGTGAAGTCATAGAAAGGAGGTGTGGGAAGTCATAGAATGGAGGAGTGTGACGTCATAGATTGGAGGTGAGTGAAGTCACAGATTCGAGGTCTGTGAATTCATAGAATTGAGGTGTGTGAAGTCGAATGAAGGTGTGTGAAGTCATAGAATGTAGGTGTGTGAACTCATAGAATGGAGGTGTGTGACGTCCCAATGGAAGTGTGTGAAGTCACAGAATGGAAGTGTGTGAAGTCAAAACGGAGGTGTGTGAAGTCAAAGAATGGAGGTGTGTGAAGTCACAGAATGGTGGTGTGTGAAATCAAAATGGTGGTGTGTGAAGTCACAAATGGAGGTGTGTGAAGTCACAGAATGTAGGTGTGTGAAGTCAAAATGGAGGTGTGTGAAGTCAAAGAATGGAGGTGTGTGACGTCCCAATGGAAGTGTGTGAAGTCATAGAATGGAGGTGTGTGAAGGCACAGAATGGAAGTGTGTGAAGTCAAAATGGAGGTGTGTGACGTCGTAAAATGGAGGTGTGAGAAGTCATAGAATGGAGGTGTGTGAAATCATAGAATAGAGGTTTGTGAAGTCACAGAATGGAGGTGTGTGAACTCAGAATGGAGGTGTGTGAAGGCACAGAATGGAGGTGTGTGAAGTCATCGTATGAAGGTATGTGAAATCATAGAATGGAAGTGTGTGAAGTCATAGAATGGAGGTGTGCGAAATCATACAATGAAGGTGTGTGAAGTCATAGAAAGGAGGTGTGTGAAGTCACAGAAGAGAGGTGGGTGAAGTCACATAATGGAGGTGTGAGAAGACAAAATGGAGGTGTGTGACGTCATAAAATGGAGGTGTGTGAAGTCATAGATTGGAGGTGTGTGAATTCATAGAATGGAGGTTTGTGAAGTCACAGAATGGAGGTGTGTGAAGTCACAGAATGGAGCTTTGTGAAGTCACAGAATGGAGGTGTGTGAAGTCAAAGAATGGAGGTGTGTGAAGTCATAGAATGGAGGTGTGTGAAGTCATAGAATGTATGTTTGTGAAGTAAGAATGAAGGTGTGTGAAGTCATAGAATGGAGGTGTGTGAAGTCACAGAATGGAGGAGTGTGAAGTCATAGAATGGAGGTGTGTGAAGTCAGAATGGAGGTGTGTGAAGTCGAATGAAGGTGTGTGAAGTCATAGAATGTAGGTGTGTGAACTAATAGAATGGAGGTGTGTGACGTCACAATGGAAGTGTGTGAAGTCATAGAATGGAGGTGTGTGAAGTCACAAAATGGAAGTGTGTGAAGTCAAAATGGAGGTGTGTGACGTCCTAAAATGGAGGTGTGTGAAGTCATAGAATGGAGGTGTGTGAAATCATAGAATAGAGGTTTGGGAAGTCACAGAATGGAGGTGTGTGAACTCAGAATGGAGGTGTGTGAAGTCACAGAATGGAGGTGTGTGAAGTCATCGCATGAAGGTATGTGAAATAATAGAATGGATGTTTGTTAAGTAAGAATGAAGGTGTGTTAAGTCATACAATGGAGGTGTGTGAAGGCACAGAATGGAGGTGTGTGAAGACATAGAATGGAGCTGTGTGAAGTCAGAATGGAGGTGTGTGAAGTCACAGAATGGAGGTGTGCCAACTCAGAATGGAGGTGTGTGAAGTCACAGAATGGAGGTGTGTGAAGTCATAGAATGGAGGTGTGTGAAATCATAGAATGGAGGTGTGGGAAGTCATAGAATGGAGCTGTGTGAAGTCAGAATGGAGCTGTGTGAAGTCATAGAATGTAGGTGAGTGAAGTCAGAATGGCGGTGTGTGAACTCATAGAATGATGGTGTGTGAAGTCACAATGGAGGTGTGTGAAGTCATAGAATGGAGTTTTTGAAGTCACAGAATGGAAGTGTGTGAAGTCATAAAATGGAGGTGTGTGAAGTCAGATTGGAGGTGTGTGAAGTCATAGAATGGAGGTGTGTCAACTCAGAAAGGAGGTGTGTGATGTCATAGAATGGAGGTGTGTGAAGTCATAGAATGGAGGAGGTGTGTGAAATAACAGAATGGAGTTGTGTGAAGTCACAGAATGGAGGTGTGTGAAGTCAGAATGGAGGTGTGTGAAGTCACAATGTAGGTGTGTGAAGTCACAGATTGGAGGTGTGTGAAGTCATAGAATGGAGGTGTGTGAAGTCACAGAATGGAGGTGTGTGAAGTCATATAATGGAGGTGTGAGAAGTCACAGAATGGAGGTGTGTGAAGACAGAATGGAGTTGTGTGAAGTCATAGAATGGAGGTGTGTGAAGTCACAATGGACGTGTGTGAAGTCATAGAATGGAGGTGTGTGAAGTCACAGAATGGAGGTGTGTGAAGTCATAGAATGGAGCTGTGTGAAGTCAGATTGGAGGTGTGTGAAGTCACAGAATGGAGATGTGTGAACTCACAATGGAGGTGTGTGAAGTCACAGAATGGAGGTCTGTGAAGTGATAGAATGGAGGTGTGTGAAGTCATAGAATGGATGTGTGTGAAGTCATAATGGAGGTGTGTGAAGTCACAGAATTGAGGTGTGTGAAGTCACAGAATGGAGGTGTGTGAAGTCATAGAATGGAGGTGTGTGAAATCATAGAATGGAGGTGTGTGAAATCATAGACTGGATGTTTGTTAAGTAAGAATGAAGGTGTGTTAAGTCATACAATGGAGGTGTGTGAAGGCACAGAATGGAGGGGTGTGAAGTCATAGAATGGAGCTGTGTGAAGTCAGAATGGAGGTGTGTGAAGTCACACAATGGAGGGGTGCGAACTCAGAATGGAGGTGTGTGAAGTCACACAATGGGGGTGTGTGAAGTCATAGAATGGAGGTGTGTGAAGTCATAGAATGGAGGTGTGTGAAGTCACAGAATGGAGGTGTGTGAAGTCAGAATAGATGTGTGCGAAATCATAGAATGGAGCTGTGTGAAGTCAGAATGGAGCTGTGTGAAGTCATAGAATGGAGGTGAGTGAAGTAAGAATGGCGGTGTGTGAACTCATAGAATGATGGTGTGTGAAGTCACAATGGAGGTGTGTGAAGTCATAGAATGGAGGTTTCTGAAGTCACAGAATGGAGGTGTGTGAAGTCATAGAATGGGGGTGTGTGAAGTCAAATTGGAGGTGTGTGAAATCACAGAATGGAGGTGTGACAACTCAGAAATGAGCTGTGTGAATTCATGGAATGGTAGAGTGTGAAATCATAGAATGGAGGTGTGTGAAGTCAAAGAATTGAAGTTTGTGAAGTCAGAATGGAGGTGTGTGAAGTCAGGATGGAGATGAGTGAAGTCACAGAATGGAGGAGTGGGAACTCAGAATGGAGGTGTGTGGTCACAGAACGGAGGTTTGTGCAGTCATAGAATGGAGGTGCCTGAAGTCATAGAATGGATGTTTCTGAAGTGAGAACGAAGGTGTATGAAGTCAAAGAATGGAGGTGTGTGAAGTCAAAATGGAGGTGTGTGAATCATAGAATGGAGGTGTGTGAACTCATAGAATGGAGGTGTGTGAAGTCATGGAATGGAGGTGTGTGAAGTCAAAGAATGGAGGTGTGTGAAGTCAAACAATAAAGGTGTGTGAAGTCACAGAATGGAGGTGTGTGAACTCATAGAATGGAGGTGCATGCAGTCAAAGAATAGAGGTGTGTGAAGTCATGGAATGGAGGTTTGTGAAGTCAGATGGAGTTGTGTGAAGTCATAGAATGGAGGTGTGTGCAGCCAGAATGGAGGGGTGTGACGTCATAGAATGGAGGTGTGTGAAGTCAGAATGGAGGTGTGTGAACTCATAGAATGGAGGTGTGTGAAGTCACAATGCAGGTGTGCGAAGTCATAGAATGGAGGTGTGTGAGGTCATAGAATGGAGGTGTGTGAAGTCACAGAATGGAGGTGAGTGAAGTCAGAATGGCGGTGTGTGAACTCATAGAATGATGGTGTGTGAAGTCACAATGGAGGTGTGTGAAGTCATAGAATGGAGGTTTTTGAATTCACAGAATGGAAGTTTGTGAAGTCATAAAATGGAGGTGTGTGAAGTCAGATTGGAGGTGTGTGAAGTCATAGAATGGAGGTCTGTCAACTCAGAAAGGAGGTGTGTGAAGTCATAGAATGGAGGTGTGTGAAGTCATAGAATGGAGGTGTGTGAAATCATAGAATGGAGTTGTGTGAAGTCACAGAATTGAGGTGTGTGAAGTCAGAATGGAGGTGTGTGAAGTCATAATGTAGGTGTGTGAAGTCACAGAATGGAGGTGTGTGAAGTCAAAGAATGGAGGTGTGTGAAGTCACACAATGGAGGTGTGTGAAGTCATAGAATGGAGGTGTGTGAAGTCACAGAATGGAGGTGTGTGAAGTCACAATGGAGATGTGTGAAGTCGTAGAATGGAGGTGTGTGAAGTCACAATGGAGGTGTGTGAAGTCATAGAATGGACGTGTGTGAAGTCACAGAATGGAGGTGTGTGAAGTCATAGAATGGAGCTGTGTGAAGTCAGATTGGAGGTGTGTGAAGTCACAGAATGGAGGTGTGTGAACTCAAAATGGAGGTGTGTGAAGTCACAGAATGGAGGTGAGTGAAGTGATAGAATGGAGGTGTGTGAAATCATAGAATGGATGTGTGTGAAGTCATAATGGAGGTGTGTGAAGTCACAAAGTTGAGGTGTGTGAAGTCAGAGAATGGAGGTTTGTTAAGTCATAGAATGGAGGTGTGTGAAGTCATAGAATGGAGGTGTGTGAAATCATAGAATGGATGTTTGCTAAGTAAGAATGAAGGTGTGTTAAGTCATACAATGGAGGTGTGTGAAGGCACAGAATGGAGGTGTGTGAAGTCATAGAATGGAGCTGTGTGAAGTCAGAATGTAGGTGTGTGAAGTCACAGAATGGAGGTGTGCGAACTCAGAATGGAGGTGTGTGAAGTCACAGAATGGAGGGGTGTGAAGTCATAGAATGGAGGTGTGTGAAGTCACACAATGGGGGTGTGTGAAGTCATAGAATGGAGGTGTGTGAAGTCATAGAATGGAGGTGTGTGAAGTCACAGAATGGAGGTGTTTGACGTCAGAGAATGGAGGTGTGTGAAATCAGAATGGAGGTGAGTGAAGTCAGAATAGATGTGTGCGAAGTCATAGATTGGAGCTGTGTGAAGTCAGAATGGAGCTGTGTGAAGTCATAGAATGGAGGAGAGTGAAGTCAGAATGGCGGTGTGTGAACTCATAGAATGATGGTGTGTGAAGTCACAATGGAGGTGTGTGAAGTCATAGAATGGAGGTTTTTGAAGTCACAGAATGGAACTGTGTGAAGTCATAATATGGAGGTGTGTGAAGTCAGATTGGAGGTGTGTGAAGTCATAGAATGGAGGTGTGTCAACTCAGAAAGGAGGTGTGTGAAGTCATAGAATGGAGGTGTGTGAAGTCATAGAATGGAGGAGGTGTGTGAAATCACAGAATGGAGTTGTGTGAAGTCACAGAATTGAGGTGTGTGAAGTCAGAATGGAGGTGTGTGAAGTCACAATGTAGGTGTGTGAAGTCACAGAATGGAGGTGTGTGAAGTCATAGAATGGAGGTGTGTGAAGTCACAGAATGGAGGTGTGTGAAGTCATATAATGGAGCTGTGTGAAGTCACAGAATGGAGCTGTGTGAAGTCAGAATGGAGTTGTGTGAAGTCATAGAATGGAGGTGTGTGAAGTCACAATGGAGGTGTGTGAAGTCATAGAATGGAGGTGTGTGAAGTCACAGAATGGAGGTGTGTGAAGTCATAGAATGGAGCTGTGAGAAGTCAGATTGGAGGTGTGTGAAGTCACAGAATGGAGGTGTGTGAACTCACAATGGAGGTGTGTGAAGTCACAGAATGGAGGTGTGTGAAGTGATAGAATGGAGGTGTGTGAAGTCATAGAATGGATGTGTGTGAAGTCATAATGGAGGTGTGTGAAGTCACAGAATTGAGGTGTGTGAAGTCACAGAATTGATGTGTGTGAAGTCATAGAATGGAGGTGTGTGAAGTCATAGAATGGAGGTGTGTGAAGTCATAGACTGGATGTTTGTTAAGTAAGAATGAAGGTGTGTTAAGTCATACAATGGAGGTGTGTGAAGGCACAGAATGGAGGTGTGTGAAGACATAGAATGGAGCTGTGTGAAGTCAGAATGGAGGTGTGTGAAGTCACAGAATGGAGGTGTGCCAACTCAGAATGGAGGTGTGTGAAGTCACAGAATGGAGGTGTGTGAAGTCATAGAATGGAGGTGTGTGAAATCATAGAATGGAGGTGTGGGAAGTCATAGAATGGAGCTGTGTGAAGTCAGAATGGAGCTGTGTGAAGTCATAGAATGTAGGTGAGTGAAGTCAGAATGGCGGTGTGTGAACTCATAGAATGATGGTGTGTGAAGTCACAATGGAGGTGTGTGAAGTCATAGAATGGAGATTTTTGAAGTCACAGAATGGAAGTGTGTGAAGTCATAAAATGGAGGTGTGTGAAGTCAGATTGGAGGTGTGTGAAGTCATAGAATGGAGGTGTGTCAACTCAGAAAGGAGGTGTGTGATGTCATAGAATGGAGGTGTGTGAAGTCATAGAATGGAGGAGGTGTGTGAAATAACAGAATGGAGTTGTGTGAAGTCACAGAATGGAGGTGTGTGAAGTCAGAATGGAGGTGTGTGAAGTCACAATGTAGGTGTGTGAAGTCACAGATTGGAGGTGTGTGAAGTCATAGAATGGAGGTGTGTGAAGTCACAGAATGGAGGTGTGTGAAGTCATATAATGGAGGTGTGAGAAGTCACAGAATGGAGGTGTGTGAAGACAGAATGGAGTTGTGTGAAGTCATAGAATGGAGGTGTGTGAAGTCACAATGGACGTGTGTGAAGTCATAGAATGGAGGTGTGTGAAGTCACAGAATGGAGGTGTGTGAAGTCATAGAATGGAGCTGTGTGAAGTCAGATTGGAGGTGTGTGAAGTCACAGAATGGAGATGTGTGAACTCACAATGGAGGTGTGTGAAGTCACAGAATGGAGGTCTGTGAAGTGATAGAATGGAGGTGTGTGAAGTCATAGAATGGATGTGTGTGAAGTCATAATGGAGGTGTGTGAAGTCACAGAATTGAGGTGTGTGAAGTCACAGAATGGAGGTGTGTGAAGTCATAGAATGGAGGTGTGTGAAATCATAGAATGGAGGTGTGTGAAATCATAGACTGGATGTTTGTTAAGTAAGAATGAAGGTGTGTTAAGTCATACAATGGAGGTGTTTGAAGGCACAGAATGGAGGGGTGTGAAGTCATAGAATGGAGCTGTGTGAAGTCAGAATGGAGGTGTGTGAAGTCACACAATGGAGGGGTGCGAACTCAGAATGGAGGTGTGTGAAGTCACAGAATGGAGGTGTGTGAAGTCATAGAATGGAGGTGTGTGAAATCATAGAATGGAGGTGTGGGAAGTCAGAGAATGGAGCTGTGTGAAGTCAGAATGGAGGTGTGCGAAGTCACAGAATGGAGGTGTGTGAAGTCATTTTATGGAGCTGTGTGAAGTCAGAATGGAGGTGTGTGAAGTCACAGAATGGAGGTGTGAGAACTCAGAATAAAGGTGTGTGAAGGCACAGAATCTAGGTGTGTGAAGTCATAGAATGGAGGTGTGTGAAGTCATAGAATGGAGGTGTGTGAAGTCATAATAGAGGCGTGTGAGGTCACAGAATTCAGGTGTGTGAAGTCACAGAATGGAGCTGTGTGAAGTCATAGAATGGAGGTGTGTGAAGTCAGAACGGAGGTGTGTGAACTCAGTTTGGAGGTGTGGGAAGTCACAATGGAGGTGTGTGAAGTTATAGAATGGAGGTGTGTGAAGTCACAGAATGGAGGGGTATGAAGTCAAAGACTGGAGGTGTGTGAAGTCATAGAATGGAGGTGTGTGAACTCATAGAATGGAGGTGTGTGAAGTCATAGAATGGAGGTGTGTGAATTAATAGAATGGAGGTGTGAGAAATCATAGAATGGAGGTGTGTGAAGACACAGAATGGAGGTGTGTGAAGTCACAGAATGGAGGTGTGTGAAGTCCCAGAATGGAGGTGTGTGAACTCCAATGGAGGTGTCTGAAGTCAAAGAATGGAGGTGTGTGAAGTCATAGATTGGAGTTGTGTGAAGTCATAGAATGGAGGTGTGTGAAGTGAGAATTGAGGTGTGTGAAGTCATGGAAGTGAGGTGTGTGAACTCAGAATGGAGGTGTGTGAAGTCACAGAATGGAGGTTTGTGAAGTCATAGAATGGAGTTGTGTGAAGTCATAGAATGGATTTTTCTGAAGTAGAATGAAGGTGTGTGAAGTCATAGAATGGAGGTGTGTGAAGTCAAAATGGATGTGTGTGAACTCATAAAATGGAGATGTGTGAAGTGATGGATTGGAGGTGTGCGAAGTCCAAGAATATAGGTTGTGAAGTCAAACAATGGTGGTGTGTGAAGTCAAAGAATGCAGGTGTGTTAAGTCAAAGAATGGAAGTGTGTGAAGTCAAAATGGAGGTGTGTGAAGTCACAGAATGGAGGTGTGTGAAGTCACAGAATGAAGGTGTTTGAAGTCAAAATTGTGGTGTGTGAAGTCACAAATTGAGGAGTTTGAAGTCAGAATGCAGCTGTGTGAAGCCATATAATGGTGGTGTGTGAAGTCAGAATGGAGGTGTGTGAACTCATAGAATGTAGTGTGTGAAGTCACAGTGGGGGTGTGTGAAGTCATAGCATGGGGGTGTGTGAAGTCAAATTGGAGGTGTGTGAAATCACAGAATGGAGGTGTGTCAACTCAGAAATGAGGTGTGTTAAGTCGTAGAATGGAGGTGTGTGAATTCATAGAATGGAAGATTGTGAAATCATAGAATGGAGGTGTGTGAAGTCAAAGAATTGAGGTTTGTGAAGTCAGAATGGAGGTGTGTGAAGTCAGGATGGAGGTGGGTGAAGTCACAGAATGGAGGTGTGGGAACCCAGAATGGAGGTGTGTGGTCACAGAACGGAGGTTTGTGAAGTCATAGAATGGAGGTGCCTGAAGTCATAGAATGGATGTTTCTGAAGTGAGAACGAAGGTGTATGAAGTCAAAGAATGGAGGTGTGTGAAGTCAAAATCGAGGTGTGTGAATCATAGAATGGAGGTGCATGCAGTCAAAGAATGGAGGTGTGTGAAGTCATCGAATGGAGGTGTGTGAAGTCATGGAATGGAGGTGTGTGAAGTCAGATGGAGTTGTGTGAAGTCATAGAATGGAGGTGTGTGAAGTCAGAATGGAGGTGTGTGAAGTCATAGAATGGAGGTGTGTGAAGTCACAATGCAGGTGTGCGATGTCATAGAATGGAGGTGTGTGAGGTCATAGAATGGAGGTGTGTGAATTCACAGAATGGAGGTGTGTGAAGTCATAGAATGGAGGTGTGTGAAGTCACAGAATGGAGATGTGTGAAGTCATAGAATGGAGGTGTGTGAAGTCATAGAATTTAGGTGTGTGAAGTCATAGAATGGAGGTGTGTGAAGTCAGAGAATGGAGGTGTGTGAAATCACAAAATGGAGGCGTGTGAACTCAGAATGGAGGTGTATGAAGTCACAGAATGGAGATGTACGAAGTCATAGAATGGAGGTGTGTGAAGTCACACAATGGGGGTGTGTGAAGTCATAGAATGGAGGTGTGTGAAGTCATAGAATGGAGGTGTGTGAAGTCACAGAATGGAGGTGTGTGAAGTCAGAATAGATGTGTGCGAAATCATAGAATGGAGCTGTGTGAAGTCAGAATGGAGCTGTGTGAAGTCATAGAATGGAGGTGAGTGAAGTAAGAATGGCGGTGTGTGAACTCATAGAATGATGGTGTGTGAAGTCACAATGGAGGTGTGTGAAGTCATAGAATGGAGGTTTCTGAAGTCACAGAATGGAGGTGTGTGAAGTCATAGAATGGGGGTGTGTGAAGTCAAATTGGAGGTGTGTGAAATCACAGAATGGAGGTGTGACAACT
The DNA here is from genome assembly GCA_024803745.1 of Megascapheus bottae. Lineage (NCBI taxonomy): Eukaryota > Metazoa > Chordata > Mammalia > Rodentia > Geomyidae > Megascapheus > Megascapheus bottae. The sequence continues at coordinate 307,088 of JANJXV010000751.1, read as the reverse complement.
CAGAAATGAGGTGTGTGAAGTCATAGAATGGAGGTGTGTGAATGCATGGAATGGTAGAGTGTGAAATCATAGAATGGAGGTGTGTGAAGTCAAAGAATTGAAGTTTGTGAAGTCAGAATGGATTTGTGTGAAGTCAGGATGGAGATGAGTGAAGTCACAGAATGGAGGAGTGGGAACTCAGAATGGAGGTGTGTGGTCACAGAACGGAGGTTTGTGCAGTCATAGAATGGAGGTGCCTGAAGTCATAGAATGGATGTTTCTGAAGTGAGAACGAAGGTGTATGAAGTCAAAGAATGGAGGTGTGTGAAGTCAAAATGGAGGTGTGTGAATCATAGAATGGAGGTGTGTGAACTCATAGAATGGAGGTGTGTGAAGTCATGGAATGGAGGTGTGTGAAGTCAAAGAATGGAGGTGTGTGAAGTCAAACAATAAAGGTGTGTGAAGTCACAGAATGGAGGTGTGTGAACTCATAGAATGGAGGTGCATGCAGTCAAAGAATAGAGGTGTGTGAAGTCATGTAATGGAGGTTTGTGAAGTCAGATGGAGTTGTGTGAAGTCATAGAATGGAGGTGTGTGCAGCCAGAATGGAGGGGTGTGACGTCATAGAATGGAGGTGAGTGAAGTCAGAATGGCGGTGTGTGAACTCATAGAATGATGGTGTGTGAAGTCACAATGGAGGTGTGTGAAGTCATAGAATGGAGGTTTTTGAAGTCACAGAATGGAAGTTTGTGAAGTAATAAAATGGAGGTGTGTGAAGTCAGATTGGAGGTGTGTGAAGTCATAGAATGGAGGTCTGTCAACTCAGAAAGGAGGTGTGTGAAGTCATAGAATGGAGGTGTGTGAAGTCATAGAATGGAGGTGTGTGAAATCATAGAATGGAGTTGTGTGAAGTCACAGAATTGAGGTGTGTGAAGTCAGAATGGAGGTGTGTGAAGTCATAATGTAGGTGTGTGAAGTCACAGAATGGAGGTGTGTGAAGTCAAAGAATGGAGGTGTGTGAAGTCACACAATGGAGGTGTGTGAAGTCATAGAATGGAGGTGTGTGAAGTCACAGAATGGAGGTGTGTGAAGTCACAATGGAGATGTGTGAAGTCATAGAATGGAGGTGTGTGAAGTCACAATGGAGGTGTGTGAAGTCATAGAATGGACGTGTGTGAAGTCACAGAATGGAGGTGTGTGAAGTCATAGAATGGAGCTGTGTGAAGTCAGATTGGAGGTGTGTGAAGTCACAGAATGGAGGTGTGTGAACTCAAAATGGAGGTGTGTGAAGTCACAGAATGGAGGTGTGTGAAGTGATAGAATGGAGGTGTGTGAAATCATAGAATGGATGTGTGTGAAGTCATAATGGAGGTGTGTGAAGTCACAAAATTGAGGTGTGTGAAGTCAGAGAATGGAGGTTTGTTAAGTCTTAGAATGGAGGTGTGTGAAGTCATAGAATGGAGGGGTGTGAAATCATAGAATGGATGTTTGTTAAGTAAGAATGAAGGTGTGTTAAGTCATACAATTGAGGTGTGTGAAGGCACAGAATGGAGGTGTGTGAAGACATAGAATGGAGCTGTGTGAAGTCAGAATGTAGGTGTGTGAAGTCACAGAATGGAGGTGTGCGAACTCAGAATGGAGGTGTGTGAAGTCACAGAATGGAGGGGTGTGAAGTCATAGAATGGAGGTGTGTGAAAACATAGAATGGAGGTGTGGGAAGTCAGAGAATGGAGCTGTGTGAAGTCAGAATGGAGGTGTGCGAAGTCACAGAATGGAGGTGTGTGAAGTCATTTTATGGAGCTGTGTGAATTCAGAATGGAGGTGTGTGAAGTCACACAATGGAGGTGTGTGAACTCAGAATGAAGGTGTGTGAAGTCACAGAATCTAGGTGTGTGAAGTCATAGAATGGAGGTGTGTGAAGTCATAGAATGGAGGTGTGTGAATTCATAATAGAGGCGTGTGAAGTCACAGAATTCAGGTGTGTGAAGTCACAGAATGGAGGTGTGTGAAGTCAGAGAATGGAGGTGTGGGAACCCAGAATGGAGGTGTATGGTCACAGAACGGAGGATTGTGAAGTCATAGAATGGAGGTGCCTGAAGTCATAGAATGGATGTTTCTGAAGTGAGAACGAAGGTGTATGAAGTCAAAGAATGGAGGTGTGTGAAGTCAAAATTGAGGTGTGTGAATCATAGAATGGAGGTGTGTGAACTCATAGAATGGAGGTGTGTGAAGTCATGGAATGGAGGTGTGTGAAGTCAAAGAATGGAGGTGTGTGAAGTCATACAATAAAGGTGTGTGAAGTCAGAGAATGGAGGTGTGTGAACTCATAGAATGGAGGTGCATGCAGTCAAAGAATGGAGGTGTGTGAAGTCATCGAATGGAGGTGTGTGAAGTCATGGAATTGAGGTTTGTGAAGTCAGATGGAGTTGTGTGAAGTCATAGAATGGAGGTATGTGAAGTCAGAATGGAGGTGTGTGAAGTCATAGAATGGAGGTGTGTGAAGTCAGAATGGAGGTGTGTGGAAATCATAGAATGGAGGTGTGTGAAGTCACAATGCAGGTGTGCGATGTCATAGAATGGAGGTGTGTGAGGTCATAGAATGGAGGTGTGTGAATTCACAGAATGGAGGTGTGTGAAGTCATAGAATAGAGGTGTATGAAGTCACAGAATGGAGATGTGTGAAGTCATAGAATGGAGGTGTGTGAAGTCACAAAATGGGGGTGTGTGAAGTCATAGAATGGGGGTGTGTGAAGTCAAATTGGAGGTGTGTGAAATCACAGAATGGAGGTGTGACAACTCAGAAATGAGGTGTGTGAAGTCATAGAATGGAGGTGTGTGAATTCATGGAATGGTAGAGTGTGAAATCATAGAATGGAGATGTGTGAAGTCAAAGAATTGAGGTTTGTGAAGTCAGAATGGAGGTGTGTGAAGTCAGGATGGAGATGAGTGAAGTCACAGAATGGAGAAGTGGGAACTCAGAATGGAGGTGTGTGGTCACAGAACGGAGGTTTGTGCAGTCATAGAATGGAGGTGCCTGAAGTCATAGAATGGATGTTTCTGAAGTGAGAACGAAGGTGTATGAAGTCAAAGAATAGAGGTGTGTGAAGTCAAAATGGAGGTGTGTGAATCATAGAATGGAGGTGTGTGAACTCATAGAATGGAGGTGTGTATAGTCATGGAATGGAGGTGTGTGAAGTCAAAGAATGGAGGTGTGTGAAGTCAAACAATAAAGGTGTGTGAAGTCACAGAATGGAGGTGTGTGAACTCATAGAATGGAGGTGCATGCAGTCAAAGAATAGAGGTGTGTGAAGTCATGGAATGGAGGTTTGTGAAGTCACATGGAGTTGTGTGAAGTCATAGAATGGAGGTGTGTGCAGCCAGAATGGAGGTGTGTGAAGTCATAGAATGCAGGTGTGTGAAGTCAGAATGGATGTGTGTGAACTCATAGAATGGAGGTGTGTGAAGTCACAATGCAGGTGTGCGAAGTCATAGAATGGAGGTGTGTGAGGTCATAGAATGGAGGTGTGTGAAGTCACAGAATGGAGGTGTGTGAAGTCATAGAATGGAGGTGTGTGAAGTCACAGAATGGAGGTGTGAGAAGTCATAGAATGGAGGTGTGTGAAGTCATAGAATTTAGGTGTGTGAAGTCATAGAATGGAGGTGTGTGAAGTCAGAGAATGGAGGTGTGTGAAATCACAAAATGGAGGTGTGTGAACTCAGAATGGAGGTGTGTGAAGTCACAGAATGGAGGTGTGTGAAGTCATAGAATGGAGGTGTGTGAAGTCACACAGTGGGGGGTGTGTGAAGTCATAGAATGGAGGTGTGTGAAGTCATAGAATGGAGGTGTGTGAAGTCACAGAATGGAGGTGTGTGAAGTCATAGAATGGAGGTGTGTGAAGTCACACAATGGGGGTGTGTGAAGTCATAGAATGGAGGTGTGTGAAGTCATAGAATGGAGGTGTGTGAAGTCATAGAATGGAGCTGTGTGAAGTCAGAATGGAGCTGTGTGAAGTCATAGAATGGAGGTGAGTGAAGTCAGAATGGAGGTGTGTGAACTCATAGAATGATGGTGTGTGAAGTCACAATGGAGGTGTGTGAAGTTATAGAATGGAGGTATTTGAAGTCACAGAATGGAAGTTTGTGAAGTCATAAAATGGAGGTGTGTGAAGTCAGATTGGAGGTGTGTGAAGTCATAGAATGGAGGTCTGTCAACTCAGAAAGAAGGTGTGTGAAGTCATAGAATGGTGGTGTGTGAAGTCATAGAATGGAGGTGTGTGAAGTCAGAGAATGGAGGTGTGTGAAGTCACAGAATTGAGGTGTGTGAAGTCAGAATGGAGGTGTGTGAAGTCATAATGTAGGTGTGTGAAGTCACAGAATGGAGGTGTGTGAAGTCATAGAATGGAGGTGTGTGAAGTCACAGAATGGAGGTGTGTGAAGTCATAGAATGGAGGTGTGTGAAGTCACAGAATGGAGGTGTGTGAAGTCACAATGGAGTTGTGTGAAGTCATAGAATGGAGGTGTGTGAAGTCACAATGGAGGTGTGTGAAGTCATAGAATGGACGTGTGTGAAGTCACAGAATGGAGGTGTGTGAAGTCATAGAATGGAGCTGTGTGAAGTCAGATTGGAGGTGTGTGAAGTCACAGAATGGAGGTGTGTGAACTCAAAATGGAGGTGTGTGAAGTCACAGAATGGAGGTGTGTGAAGTGATAGAATGGAGGTGTGTGAAGTCATAGAATGGATGTGTGTGAAGTCATAATGGAGGTGTGTGAAGTCACAGAATTAAGGTGTGTGAAGTCAGAGAATGGAGGTGTGTGAAGTCATAGAATGGAGGTGTGTGAAGTCATAGAATGGAGGTGTGTGAAATCATAGAATGGATGTTTGTTAAGTAAGAATGAAGGTGTGTTAAGTCATACAATTGAGGTGTGTGAAGGCACAGAATGGAGGTGTGTGAAGTCATAGAATGGAGCTGTGTGAAGTCAGAATGTAGGTGTGTGATGTCACAGAATGGAGGTGTGCGAACTCAGAATGGAGGTGTGTGAAGTCACAGAATGGAGGGGTGTGAAGTCATAGAATGGAGGTGTGTGAAATCATAGAATGGAGGTGTGGGAAGTCAGAGAATGGAGCTGTGTGAAGTCAGAATGGAGGTGTGCGAAGTCACAGAATGGAGGTGTGTGAAGTCATTTTATGGAGCTGTGTGAAGTCAGAATGGAGGTGTGTGAAGTCACAGAATGGAGGTGTGTGAACACAGAATGAAGGTGTGTGAAGTCACAGAATCTAGGTGTGTGAAGTCATAGAATGGAGGTGTGTGAAGTCATAGACTGGAGGTGTGTGAAGTCATAATAGAGGCGTGTGAAGTCACAGAATTCAGGTGTGTGAAGTCAGAGAATGGAGGTGTGTGAAGTCAGAGAATGGAAGTGTGTGAGGTCAGAACGGAGGTGTGTGAACTCAGATTGGAGGTGTGGGAAGTCACAATGGAGGTGTGTGAAGTCATAGAATGGAGGTGTGTGAACTCATAGAATGGATGTGTGTGAAGTCATAGAATGGAGGTGTGTGAATTAATAGAATGGAGGTGTGAGAAATCATAGAATGGAGGTGTGTGAAGTCACAGAATGGAGGTGTGTGAAGTCACAGAATGGAGGTGTGTGAACTCCAATGGAGGTGTGTGAAGTCAAAGAATGGAGGTGTGTGAAGTCATAGAATGGAATTGTGTGAAGTCATAGAATGGAGGTGTGTGAAGTGAGAATTGAGGTGTGTGAAGTCACGGAATTGAGGTGTGTGAACTCAGAATGGAAGTGTGTGAAGTCACAGAATGGATGTTTGTGAAGTCATAGAGTGGAGGTGTGTGAAGTCATAGAATGGATGTTTCTGAAGTAGAATGAAGGTGTGTGAAGTCATAGAATGGAGGTGTGTGAAGTCAAAATGGATGCGTGTGAACTCATAAAATGGAGATGTGTGAAGTCAGGGAATGGAGGTATGCGAAGTCCAAGAATATAGGTTGTGAAGTCAAACAATGGTGGTGTGTGAAGTCACAGAATGCAGGTGTGTTAAGTCAAAGAATGGAAGTGTGTGAAGTCAAAATGCAGGTGTGTGAAGTCACAGAATGGAGGTGTGTGAAGTCACAGAATGAAGGTGTTTGAAGTCAAAATTGTGGCGTGTGAAGTCACAAATTGAGGAGTCTGAAGACAGAATGCAGCTGTGTGAAGCCATAGAATGGATGTGTGTGAAGTCAGAATGGAGGTGTGTGAACGTAGAGAATGGAGTGTGTGAAGTCACAATGGGGGTGTGTGAAGTCATAGAATGGGGGTGTGTGAAGTCAAATTGGAGGTGTGTGAAATCACAGAATGGAGGTTTGTCAACTCAGAAATGAGGTGTGTTAAGTCGTAGAATGGAGGTGTGTGAATTCATAGAATGGAAGAGTGTGAAAACATAGAATGGAGGTGCGTGAAGTCAAAGAATTGAGATTTGTGAAGTCAGGATGGAGGTGTGTGAAGTCAGGATGGAGGTGGGTGAAGTCACAGAATGGAGGTGTGGGAACCCAGAATGGAGGTGTGTGGTCACAGAACGGAGGTTTGTGAAGTCATAGAATGGAGGTGCCTGAAGTCATAGAATGGATGTTTCTGAAGTGAGAACGAAGGTGTATGAAGTCAAAGAATGGAGGTGTGTGAAGTCAAAATGGAGGTGTGTGAATCATAGAATGGAGGTGTGTGAACACATAGAATGGAGGTGTGTGAAGTCATGGAATGGAGGTGCATGCAGTCAAACAATGGAGGTGTGTGAAGTCATCGAATGGAGGTGTGTGAAGTCATGGAATGGAGGTGTGTGAAGTCAGATGGAGTTGTGTGAAGTCATAGAATGGAGGTGTGTGAAGTCAGAATGGAGGTGTGTGAAGTCATAGAATGGAGGTGTGTGAAGTCAGAATGCAGGTGTGCGAAGTCATAGAATGGAGGTGTGTGAGGTCATAGAATGGAGGTGTGTGAAGTCACAGAATGGAGGTGTGTGAAGTCATAGAATGGAGGTGTGTGAAGTCACAGAAGGGAGATGTGTGAAGTCATAGAATGGAGGTGTGTGAAGTCATAGAATTTAGGTGGGTGAAGTCATAGAATGGAGGTGTGTGAAGTCAGAGAATGGAGGTGTGTGAAATCACAAAATGGAGGCGTGTGAACTCAGAATGGAGGTGTGTGAAGTCACAGAATGGAGATGTGTGAAGTCACAAAATGGGGGTGTGTGAAGTCACAAAATGGGGGTGTGTGAAGTCATAGAATGGAGGTGTGTGAAGTCATAGAATGGAGGTGTGTGAAGTCACAGAATGGAGGTGTGTGAAGTCAGAATAGATGTGTGCGAAGTCATAGAATGGAGCTGTGTGAAGTCAGAATGGAGCTGTGTGAAGTCATAGAATGGAGGTGAGTGAAGTCAGAATTGCGGTGTGTGAAATCACAGAATGATGGTGTGTGAAGTCACAATGGAGGTGTGTGAAGTCATACAATGCAGGTTTCTGAAGTCACAGAATGGAGGTGTGTGAAGTCATAGAATGGAGGTGTGTGAAGTCAAAATGGATTTGTGTGAAGTCACAGAATGGAGGTGTGTGAAGTCACAGAATGGAGGTGTGTGAAGTCAAAATTGTGGAGTGTGAAGTCACAAATGGAGGTGTGAAGTCAGAATTTAGCTGTGTGAAGTCATAGAATGGAGGTGTGTGAAGTCAGAATGGAGGTGTGTGAACTCATAGAATATAGGTGTGTGAAGTCACAATGGAGGTGTGTGAAGTCATAGAATGGAGGTGTGTGAAGTCAGATTGGAGGTGTGTGAAATCACAGAATGGAGGTGTGTCAACTCAGAAATGAGGTGTGTGAAGTCATAGAATCTAGGTGTGTGAAGTCATAGAATGGAAGTGTGTGAAATCATAGAATGGAGGTGTGTGAAGGCACAGAACTGAGGCCTGTGAAGTCAAAATGGAGGTGTGTGAAGTCGGAATGTTGGTGGGTGAAGTCGTAGAATGGAGGTGTGTGAAGTCACAATGCAGTTGTGTGAACTCCTAGAATGGAGGTGTGTGAAGTCACAATATAGGTGTGTTAACTTATAGAATGGAGGTGTGTGAAGTCATAGAATGGAGGTGTGTGAAGTCACAGAATGGAGGTGTGTGAAGTCAGAACAGATGTGTGCGAAGTCATAGAATGGAGCTGTGTGAAGTCAGAATGGAGCTGTGTGAAGTCATAGAATGGAGGTGAGTGAAGTCAGAATGGCGGTGTGTGAACTTATAGAATGATGGTGTGTGAAGTCACAATGGAGGTGTGTGAAGTCATAGAATGGAGGTTTTTGAAGTCACATAATGGAGGTGTGTGAAGTCATAGAATGGAGGTGTGTGAAGTCACAGAATGGAGGTGTGTGAAGTCATATATTGGAAGTTTGTGAAGTCATAGAATGGAGGTGTGTGAAGTAATAGAATGGAGGTGTGTGAAGTCAGATTGGAGGTGTGTGAAATCACAGAATGAGGTGTGTCAACTCAGAAATGAGGTGTGTGAAATCATAGAATCTAGGTGTATGAAGTCATAGAATGGAAGTTCGTGAAATCATAGAATGGAGGTGTGTGAATCACAGAACTGAGGCGTGTGAAGTCAAAATGGAGGTGTGTGAAGTCAGAATGTTGGTGTGTGAAGTCATAGAATGGAGGTGTGTGAAGTCACAATGCCGGTGTGTGAACTCATAGAATGGAGGTGTGAAGTAAAAATGTAGGTGTGTTAAGTTATAGAATGGAGGTGTGTGAAGTCATAGAATGGAGGTGTGTGAAGTCACAGAATGGAGGTTTGTGAAATCATAGAATGGAGGTGTGTGAAGTCACAGAATGGAGGTGTGTGAAGTCATAGAATGGAGGTGTGTGAAGTCATAGAATGGAGCTGTGTGCAGTCAGAATGGAGCTGTGTGAAGTCATAGAATGGAGGTGAGTGAAGTCAGAATGGCGGTGTGTGAACTCATAGAATGATGGTGTGTGAAGTCACAATGGAGGTGTGTGAAGTCATAGAATGGAGGTTTTTGAAGTCACAGAATGGAGGTTTGTGAAGTCGTAGAATGGAGGTGTGTGAAGTCAGATTGGAGGTGTGTGAAGTCATAGAATGGAGGTGTGTCAACTCAGAAAGGAGTTGTGTGAAATCATAGAATGGAGCTGTGTGAAGTCACAGAATTGAGGTGTGTGCAGTCAGAATGGAGGTGTGTGAAGTCAGACTGGAGGTGTGTGAAGTCATAGAATGGAGGTGTGTGAATTCAGAATGCATTTGTGTGAACTCATAGAATGGAGGTCTGTGAAGTCACAATGTAGGTGTGTGAAGTCACAGAATGGAGGTGTGTGAAGTCATAGAATGGAGGTGTGTGAAGTTACAGAATGGAGGTGTGTGAAGTCAGAACAGATGTGTGCGAAGTCATAAAATGGAGCTGTGTGAAGTCAGAATGGAGCTGTGTGAAGTCATAGAATGGAGGTGAGTGAAGTCAGAGAATGGAGGTGTGTGAAATCACAAAATGGAGGCGTGTGAACTCAGAATGGAGGTGTATGAAGTCACAGAATGGAGATGTACGAAGTCATAGAATGGAGGTGTGTGAAGTCACACAATGGGGGTGTGTGAAGTCATAGAATGGAGGTGTGTGAAGTCATAGAATGGAGGTGTGTGAAGTCACAGAATGGAGGTGTGTGAAGTCAGAATAGATGTGTGCGAAATCATAGAATGGAGCTGTGTGAAGTCAGAATGGAGCTGTGTGAAGTCATAGAATGGAGGTGAGTGAAGTAAGAATGGCGGTGTGTGAACTCATAGAATGATGGTGTGTGAAGTCACAATGGAGGTGTGTGAAGTCATAGAATGGAGGTTTCTGAAGTCACAGAATGGAGGTGTGTGAAGTCATAGAATGGGGGTGTGTGAAGTCAAATTGGAGGTGTGTGAAATCACAGAATGGAGGTGTGACAACTCAGAAATGAGGTGTGTGAAGTCATAGAATGGAGGTGTGTGAATGCATGGAATGGTAGAGTGTGAAATCATAGAATGGAGGTGTGTGAAGTCAAAGAATTGAAGTTTGTGAAGTCAGAATGGATTTGTGTGAAGTCAGGATGGAGATGAGTGAAGTCACAGAATGGAGGAGTGGGAACTCAGAATGGAGGTGTGTGGTCACAGAACGGAGGTTTGTGCAGTCATAGAATGGAGGTGCCTGAAGTCATAGAATGGATGTTTCTGAAGTGAGAACGAAGGTGTATGAAGTCAAAGAATGGAGGTGTGTGAAGTCAAAATGGAGGTGTGTGAATCATAGAATGGAGGTGTGTGAACTCATAGAATGGAGGTGTGTGAAGTCATGGAATGGAGGTGTGTGAAGTCAAAGAATGGAGGTGTGTGAAGTCAAACAATAAAGGTGTGTGAAGTCACAGAATGGAGGTGTGTGAACTCATAGAATGGAGGTGCATGCAGTCAAAGAATAGAGGTGTGTGAAGTCATGTAATGGAGGTTTGTGAAGTCAGATGGAGTTGTGTGAAGTCATAGAATGGAGGTGTGTGCAGCCAGAATGGAGGGGTGTGACGTCATAGAATGGAGGTGAGTGAAGTCAGAATGGCGGTGTGTGAACTCATAGAATGATGGTGTGTGAAGTCACAATGGAGGTGTGTGAAGTCATAGAATGGAGGTTTTTGAAGTCACAGAATGGAAGTTTGTGAAGTAATAAAATGGAGGTGTGTGAAGTCAGATTGGAGGTGTGTGAAGTCATAGAATGGAGGTCTGTCAACTCAGAAAGGAGGTGTGTGAAGTCATAGAATGGAGGTGTGTGAAGTCATAGAATGGAGGTGTGTGAAATCATAGAATGGAGTTGTGTGAAGTCACAGAATTGAGGTGTGTGAAGTCAGAATGGAGGTGTGTGAAGTCATAATGTAGGTGTGTGAAGTCACAGAATGGAGGTGTGTGAAGTCAAAGAATGGAGGTGTGTGAAGTCACACAATGGAGGTGTGTGAAGTCATAGAATGGAGGTGTGTGAAGTCACAGAATGGAGGTGTGTGAAGTCACAATGGAGATGTGTGAAGTCATAGAATGGAGGTGTGTGAAGTCACAATGGAGGTGTGTGAAGTCATAGAATGGACGTGTGTGAAGTCACAGAATGGAGGTGTGTGAAGTCATAGAATGGAGCTGTGTGAAGTCAGATTGGAGGTGTGTGAAGTCACAGAATGGAGGTGTGTGAACTCAAAATGGAGGTGTGTGAAGTCACAGAATGGAGGTGTGTGAAGTGATAGAATGGAGGTGTGTGAAATCATAGAATGGATGTGTGTGAAGTCATAATGGAGGTGTGTGAAGTCACAAAATTGAGGTGTGTGAAGTCAGAGAATGGAGGTTTGTTAAGTCTTAGAATGGAGGTGTGTGAAGTCATAGAATGGAGGGGTGTGAAATCATAGAATGGATGTTTGTTAAGTAAGAATGAAGGTGTGTTAAGTCATACAATTGAGGTGTGTGAAGGCACAGAATGGAGGTGTGTGAAGTCATAGAATGGAGCTGTGTGAAGTCAGAATGTAGGTGTGTGAAGTCACAGAATGGAGGTGTGCGAACTCAGAATGGAGGTGTGTGAAGTCACAGAATGGAGGGGTGTGAAGTCATAGAATGGAGGTGTGTGAAAACATAGAATGGAGGTGTGGGAAGTCAGAGAATGGAGCTGTGTGAAGTCAGAATGGAGGTGTGCGAAGTCACAGAATGGAGGTGTGTGAAGTCATTTTATGGAGCTGTGTGAATTCAGAATGGAGGTGTGTGAAGTCACACAATGGAGGTGTGTGAACTCAGAATGAAGGTGTGTGAAGTCACAGAATCTAGGTGTGTGAAGTCATAGAATGGAGGTGTGTGAAGTCATAGAATGGAGGTGTGTGAATTCATAATAGAGGCGTGTGAAGTCACAGAATTCAGGTGTGTGAAGTCACAGAATGGAGGTGTGTGAAGTCAGAGAATGGAGGTGTGGGAACCCAGAATGGAGGTGTATGGTCACAGAACGGAGGATTGTGAAGTCATAGAATGGAGGTGCCTGAAGTCATAGAATGGATGTTTCTGAAGTGAGAACGAAGGTGTATGAAGTCAAAGAATGGAGGTGTGTGAAGTCAAAATTGAGGTGTGTGAATCATAGAATGGAGGTGTGTGAACTCATAGAATGGAGGTGTGTGAAGTCATGGAATGGAGGTGTGTGAAGTCAAAGAATGGAGGTGTGTGAAGTCATACAATAAAGGTGTGTGAAGTCAGAGAATGGAGGTGTGTGAACTCATAGAATGGAGGTGCATGCAGTCAAAGAATGGAGGTGTGTGAAGTCATCGAATGGAGGTGTGTGAAGTCATGGAATGGAGGTTTGTGAAGTCAGATGGAGTTGTGTGAAGTCATAGAATGGAGGTATGTGAAGTCAGAATGGAGGTGTGTGAAGTCATAGAATGGAGGTGTGTGAAGTCAGAATGGAGGTGTGTGGAAATCATAGAATGGAGGTGTGTGAAGTCACAATGCAGGTGTGCGATGTCATAGAATGGAGGTGTGTGAGGTCATAGAATGGAGGTGTGTGAATTCACAGAATGGAGGTGTGTGAAGTCATAGAATAGAGGTGTATGAAGTCACAGAATGGAGATGTGTGAAGTCATAGAATGGAGGTGTGTGAAGTCACAAAATGGGGGTGTGTGAAGTCATAGAATGGGGGTGTGTGAAGTCAAATTGGAGGTGTGTGAAATCACAGAATGGAGGTGTGACAACTCAGAAATGAGGTGTGTGAAGTCATAGAATGGAGGTGTGTGAATTCATGGAATGGTAGAGTGTGAAATCATAGAATGGAGATGTGTGAAGTCAAAGAATTGAGGTTTGTGAAGTCAGAATGGAGGTGTGTGAAGTCAGGATGGAGATGAGTGAAGTCACAGAATGGAGAAGTGGGAACTCAGAATGGAGGTGTGTGGTCACAGAACGGAGGTTTGTGCAGTCATAGAATGGAGGTGCCTGAAGTCATAGAATGGATGTTTCTGAAGTGAGAACGAAGGTGTATGAAGTCAAAGAATAGAGGTGTGTGAAGTCAAAATGGAGGTGTGTGAATCATAGAATGGAGGTGTGTGAACTCATAGAATGGAGGTGTGTATAGTCATGGAATGGAGGTGTGTGAAGTCAAAGAATGGAGGTGTGTGAAGTCAAACAATAAAGGTGTGTGAAGTCACAGAATGGAGGTGTGTGAACTCATAGAATGGAGGTGCATGCAGTCAAAGAATAGAGGTGTGTGAAGTCATGGAATGGAGGTTTGTGAAGTCACATGGAGTTGTGTGAAGTCATAGAATGGAGGTGTGTGCAGCCAGAATGGAGGTGTGTGAAGTCATAGAATGCAGGTGTGTGAAGTCAGAATGGATGTGTGTGAACTCATAGAATGGAGGTGTGTGAAGTCACAATGCAGGTGTGCGAAGTCATAGAATGGAGGTGTGTGAGGTCATAGAATGGAGGTGTGTGAAGTCACAGAATGGAGGTGTGTGAAGTCATAGAATGGAGGTGTGTGAAGTCACAGAATGGAGGTGTGAGAAGTCATAGAATGGAGGTGTGTGAAGTCATAGAATTTAGGTGTGTGAAGTCATAGAATGGAGGTGTGTGAAGTCAGAGAATGGAGGTGTGTGAAATCACAAAATGGAGGTGTGTGAACTCAGAATGGAGGTGTGTGAAGTCACAGAATGGAGGTGTGTGAAGTCATAGAATGGAGGTGTGTGAAGTCACACAGTGGGGGGTGTGTGAAGTCATAGAATGGAGGTGTGTGAAGTCATAGAATGGAGGTGTGTGAAGTCACAGAATGGAGGTGTGTGAAGTCATAGAATGGAGGTGTGTGAAGTCACACAATGGGGGTGTGTGAAGTCATAGAATGGAGGTGTGTGAAGTCATAGAATGGAGGTGTGTGAAGTCATAGAATGGAGCTGTGTGAAGTCAGAATGGAGCTGTGTGAAGTCATAGAATGGAGGTGAGTGAAGTCAGAATGGAGGTGTGTGAACTCATAGAATGATGGTGTGTGAAGTCACAATGGAGGTGTGTGAAGTTATAGAATGGAGGTATTTGAAGTCACAGAATGGAAGTTTGTGAAGTCATAAAATGGAGGTGTGTGAAGTCAGATTGGAGGTGTGTGAAGTCATAGAATGGAGGTCTGTCAACTCAGAAAGAAGGTGTGTGAAGTCATAGAATGGTGGTGTGTGAAGTCATAGAATGGAGGTGTGTGAAGTCAGAGAATGGAGGTGTGTGAAGTCACAGAATTGAGGTGTGTGAAGTCAGAATGGAGGTGTGTGAAGTCATAATGTAGGTGTGTGAAGTCACAGAATGGAGGTGTGTGAAGTCATAGAATGGAGGTGTGTGAAGTCACAGAATGGAGGTGTGTGAAGTCATAGAATGGAGGTGTGTGAAGTCACAGAATGGAGGTGTGTGAAGTCACAATGGAGTTGTGTGAAGTCATAGAATGGAGGTGTGTGAAGTCACAATGGAGGTGTGTGAAGTCATAGAATGGACGTGTGTGAAGTCACAGAATGGAGGTGTGTGAAGTCATAGAATGGAGCTGTGTGAAGTCAGATTGGAGGTGTGTGAAGTCACAGAATGGAGGTGTGTGAACTCAAAATGGAGGTGTGTGAAGTCACAGAATGGAGGTGTGTGAAGTGATAGAATGGAGGTGTGTGAAGTCATAGAATGGATGTGTGTGAAGTCATAATGGAGGTGTGTGAAGTCACAGAATTAAGGTGTGTGAAGTCAGAGAATGGAGGTGTGTGAAGTCATAGAATGGAGGTGTGTGAAGTCATAGAATGGAGGTGTGTGAAATCATAGAATGGATGTTTGTTAAGTAAGAATGAAGGTGTGTTAAGTCATACAATTGAGGTGTGTGAAGGCACAGAATGGAGGTGTGTGAAGTCATAGAATGGAGCTGTGTGAAGTCAGAATGTAGGTGTGTGATGTCACAGAATGGAGGTGTGCGAACTCAGAATGGAGGTGTGTGAAGTCACAGAATGGAGGGGTGTGAAGTCATAGAATGGAGGTGTGTGAAATCATAGAATGGAGGTGTGGGAAGTCAGAGAATGGAGCTGTGTGAAGTCAGAATGGAGGTGTGCGAAGTCACAGAATGGAGGTGTGTGAAGTCATTTTATGGAGCTGTGTGAAGTCAGAATGGAGGTGTGTGAAGTCACAGAATGGAGGTGTGTGAACACAGAATGAAGGTGTGTGAAGTCACAGAATCTAGGTGTGTGAAGTCATAGAATGGAGGTGTGTGAAGTCATAGACTGGAGGTGTGTGAAGTCATAATAGAGGCGTGTGAAGTCACAGAATTCAGGTGTGTGAAGTCAGAGAATGGAGGTGTGTGAAGTCAGAGAATGGAAGTGTGTGAGGTCAGAACGGAGGTGTGTGAACTCAGATTGGAGGTGTGGGAAGTCACAATGGAGGTGTGTGAAGTCATAGAATGGAGGTGTGTGAACTCATAGAATGGATGTGTGTGAAGTCATAGAATGGAGGTGTGTGAATTAATAGAATGGAGGTGTGAGAAATCATAGAATGGAGGTGTGTGAAGTCACAGAATGGAGGTGTGTGAAGTCACAGAATGGAGGTGTGTGAACTCCAATGGAGGTGTGTGAAGTCAAAGAATGGAGGTGTGTGAAGTCATAGAATGGAATTGTGTGAAGTCATAGAATGGAGGTGTGTGAAGTGAGAATTGAGGTGTGTGAAGTCACGGAATTGAGGTGTGTGAACTCAGAATGGAAGTGTGTGAAGTCACAGAATGGATGTTTGTGAAGTCATAGAGTGGAGGTGTGTGAAGTCATAGAATGGATGTTTCTGAAGTAGAATGAAGGTGTGTGAAGTCATAGAATGGAGGTGTGTGAAGTCAAAATGGATGCGTGTGAACTCATAAAATGGAGATGTGTGAAGTCAGGGAATGGAGGTATGCGAAGTCCAAGAATATAGGTTGTGAAGTCAAACAATGGTGGTGTGTGAAGTCACAGAATGCAGGTGTGTTAAGTCAAAGAATGGAAGTGTGTGAAGTCAAAATGCAGGTGTGTGAAGTCACAGAATGGAGGTGTGTGAAGTCACAGAATGAAGGTGTTTGAAGTCAAAATTGTGGCGTGTGAAGTCACAAATTGAGGAGTCTGAAGACAGAATGCAGCTGTGTGAAGCCATAGAATGGATGTGTGTGAAGTCAGAATGGAGGTGTGTGAACGTAGAGAATGGAGTGTGTGAAGTCACAATGGGGGTGTGTGAAGTCATAGAATGGGGGTGTGTGAAGTCAAATTGGAGGTGTGTGAAATCACAGAATGGAGGTTTGTCAACTCAGAAATGAGGTGTGTTAAGTCGTAGAATGGAGGTGTGTGAATTCATAGAATGGAAGAGTGTGAAAACATAGAATGGAGGTGCGTGAAGTCAAAGAATTGAGATTTGTGAAGTCAGGATGGAGGTGTGTGAAGTCAGGATGGAGGTGGGTGAAGTCACAGAATGGAGGTGTGGGAACCCAGAATGGAGGTGTGTGGTCACAGAACGGAGGTTTGTGAAGTCATAGAATGGAGGTGCCTGAAGTCATAGAATGGATGTTTCTGAAGTGAGAACGAAGGTGTATGAAGTCAAAGAATGGAGGTGTGTGAAGTCAAAATGGAGGTGTGTGAATCATAGAATGGAGGTGTGTGAACACATAGAATGGAGGTGTGTGAAGTCATGGAATGGAGGTGCATGCAGTCAAACAATGGAGGTGTGTGAAGTCATCGAATGGAGGTGTGTGAAGTCATGGAATGGAGGTGTGTGAAGTCAGATGGAGTTGTGTGAAGTCATAGAATGGAGGTGTGTGAAGTCAGAATGGAGGTGTGTGAAGTCATAGAATGGAGGTGTGTGAAGTCAGAATGCAGGTGTGCGAAGTCATAGAATGGAGGTGTGTGAGGTCATAGAATGGAGGTGTGTGAAGTCACAGAATGGAGGTGTGTGAAGTCATAGAATGGAGGTGTGTGAAGTCACAGAAGGGAGATGTGTGAAGTCATAGAATGGAGGTGTGTGAAGTCATAGAATTTAGGTGGGTGAAGTCATAGAATGGAGGTGTGTGAAGTCAGAGAATGGAGGTGTGTGAAATCACAAAATGGAGGCGTGTGAACTCAGAATGGAGGTGTGTGAAGTCACAGAATGGAGATGTGTGAAGTCACAAAATGGGGGTGTGTGAAGTCACAAAATGGGGGTGTGTGAAGTCATAGAATGGAGGTGTGTGAAGTCATAGAATGGAGGTGTGTGAAGTCACAGAATGGAGGTGTGTGAAGTCAGAATAGATGTGTGCGAAGTCATAGAATGGAGCTGTGTGAAGTCAGAATGGAGCTGTGTGAAGTCATAGAATGGAGGTGAGTGAAGTCAGAATTGCGGTGTGTGAAATCACAGAATGATGGTGTGTGAAGTCACAATGGAGGTGTGTGAAGTCATACAATGCAGGTTTCTGAAGTCACAGAATGGAGGTGTGTGAAGTCATAGAATGGAGGTGTGTGAAGTCAAAATGGATTTGTGTGAAGTCACAGAATGGAGGTGTGTGAAGTCACAGAATGGAGGTGTGTGAAGTCAAAATTGTGGAGTGTGAAGTCACAAATGGAGGTGTGAAGTCAGAATTTAGCTGTGTGAAGTCATAGAATGGAGGTGTGTGAAGTCAGAATGGAGGTGTGTGAACTCATAGAATATAGGTGTGTGAAGTCACAATGGAGGTGTGTGAAGTCATAGAATGGAGGTGTGTGAAGTCAGATTGGAGGTGTGTGAAATCACAGAATGGAGGTGTGTCAACTCAGAAATGAGGTGTGTGAAGTCATAGAATCTAGGTGTGTGAAGTCATAGAATGGAAGTGTGTGAAATCATAGAATGGAGGTGTGTGAAGGCACAGAACTGAGGCCTGTGAAGTCAAAATGGAGGTGTGTGAAGTCGGAATGTTGGTGGGTGAAGTCGTAGAATGGAGGTGTGTGAAGTCACAATGCAGTTGTGTGAACTCCTAGAATGGAGGTGTGTGAAGTCACAATATAGGTGTGTTAACTTATAGAATGGAGGTGTGTGAAGTCATAGAATGGAGGTGTGTGAAGTCACAGAATGGAGGTGTGTGAAGTCAGAACAGATGTGTGCGAAGTCATAGAATGGAGCTGTGTGAAGTCAGAATGGAGCTGTGTGAAGTCATAGAATGGAGGTGAGTGAAGTCAGAATGGCGGTGTGTGAACTTATAGAATGATGGTGTGTGAAGTCACAATGGAGGTGTGTGAAGTCATAGAATGGAGGTTTTTGAAGTCACATAATGGAGGTGTGTGAAGTCATAGAATGGAGGTGTGTGAAGTCACAGAATGGAGGTGTGTGAAGTCATATATTGGAAGTTTGTGAAGTCATAGAATGGAGGTGTGTGAAGTAATAGAATGGAGGTGTGTGAAGTCAGATTGGAGGTGTGTGAAATCACAGAATGAGGTGTGTCAACTCAGAAATGAGGTGTGTGAAATCATAGAATCTAGGTGTATGAAGTCATAGAATGGAAGTTCGTGAAATCATAGAATGGAGGTGTGTGAATCACAGAACTGAGGCGTGTGAAGTCAAAATGGAGGTGTGTGAAGTCAGAATGTTGGTGTGTGAAGTCATAGAATGGAGGTGTGTGAAGTCACAATGCCGGTGTGTGAACTCATAGAATGGAGGTGTGAAGTAAAAATGTAGGTGTGTTAAGTTATAGAATGGAGGTGTGTGAAGTCATAGAATGGAGGTGTGTGAAGTCACAGAATGGAGGTTTGTGAAATCATAGAATGGAGGTGTGTGAAGTCACAGAATGGAGGTGTGTGAAGTCATAGAATGGAGGTGTGTGAAGTCATAGAATGGAGCTGTGTGCAGTCAGAATGGAGCTGTGTGAAGTCATAGAATGGAGGTGAGTGAAGTCAGAATGGCGGTGTGTGAACTCATAGAATGATGGTGTGTGAAGTCACAATGGAGGTGTGTGAAGTCATAGAATGGAGGTTTTTGAAGTCACAGAATGGAGGTTTGTGAAGTCGTAGAATGGAGGTGTGTGAAGTCAGATTGGAGGTGTGTGAAGTCATAGAATGGAGGTGTGTCAACTCAGAAAGGAGTTGTGTGAAATCATAGAATGGAGCTGTGTGAAGTCACAGAATTGAGGTGTGTGCAGTCAGAATGGAGGTGTGTGAAGTCAGACTGGAGGTGTGTGAAGTCATAGAATGGAGGTGTGTGAATTCAGAATGCATTTGTGTGAACTCATAGAATGGAGGTCTGTGAAGTCACAATGTAGGTGTGTGAAGTCACAGAATGGAGGTGTGTGAAGTCATAGAATGGAGGTGTGTGAAGTTACAGAATGGAGGTGTGTGAAGTCAGAACAGATGTGTGCGAAGTCATAGAATGGAGCTGTGTGAAGTCAGAATGGAGCTGTGTGAAGTCATAGAATGGAGGTGAGTGAAGTCAGAATGGCGGTGTGTGAAATCACAGAATGATGGTGTGTGAAGTCACAATGGAGGTGTGTGAAGTCATACAATGCAGGTTTCTGAAGTCACAGAATGGAGGTGTGTGAAGTCATAGAATGGGGTGTGTGAAATCATAGAATGGAAGTGTGTGAAGTCAAAATGGATTTGTGTGAAGTCACAGAATGGAGGTGTGTGAAGGCACAGAATGGAGGTGTGTGAAGTCAAAATTGTGGAGTGTGAAGTCACAAATGGAGGTGTGAAGTCAGAATTTAGCTGTGTGAAGTCATAGAATGGAGGTGTGTGAAGTCAGAATGGAGGTGTGTGAACTCATAGAATATAGGTGTGTGAAGTCACAATGGAGGTGTGTGAAGTCATAGAATGGAGGTGTGTGAAGTCAGATTGGAGGTGTGTGAAATCACAGAATGGAGGTGTGTCAACTCAGAAATGAGGTGTGTGAAGTCATAGAATCTAGGTGTGTGAAGTCATAGAATGGAAGTGTGTGAAATCATAGAATGGAGGTGTGTGAAGGCACAGAACTGAGGCCTGTGAAGTCAAAATGGAGGTGTGTGAAGTCGGAATGTTGGTGGGTGAAGTCGTAGAATGGAGGTGTGTGAAGTCCCAATGCAGGTGTGTGCACTCATAGAATGGAGGTGTGTGAAGTCACAATATAGGTGTGTTAACTTATAGAATGGAGGTGTGTGAAGTCATAGAATGGAGGTGTGTGAAGTCACAGAATGGAGGTGTGTGAAGTCAGAACAGATGTGTGCGAAGTCATAGAATGGAGCTGTGTGAAGTCAGAATGGAGCTGTGTGAAGTCATAGAATGGAGGTGAGTGAAGTCAGAATGGCGGTGTGTGAACTTATAGAATGATGGTGTGTGAAGTCACAATGGAGGTGTGTGAAGTCATAGAATGGAGGTTTTTGAAGTCACATAATGGAGGTGTGTGAAGTCATAGAATGGAGGTGTGTGAAGTCACAGAATGGAGGTGTGTGAAGTCATATATTGGAAGTTTGTGAAGTCATAGAATGGAGGTGTGTGAAGTAATAGAATGGAGGTGTGTGAAGTCAGATTGGAGGTGTGTGAAATCACAGAATGAGGTGTGTCAACTCAGAAATGAGGTGTGTGAAGTCATAGAATCTAGGTGTATGAAGTCATAGAATGGAAGTTTGTGAAATCATAGAATGGAGGTGTGTGAATCACAGAACTGAGACGTGTGAAGTCAAAATGGAGGTGTGTGAAGTCAGAATGTTGGTGTGTGAAGTCATAGAATGGAGGTGTGTGAAGTCACAATGCAGGTGTGTGAACTCATAGAATGGAGGTGTGAAGTAAAAATGTAGGTGTGTTAAGTTATAGAATGGAGGTGTGTGACGTCATAGAATGGAGGTGTGTGAAGTCACAGAATGGAGGTGTGTGAAGTCATAGAATGGAGGTGTGTGAAGTCATAGAATGGAGGTGAGTGAAGTCAGAATGGCGGTGTGTGAACTCATAGAATGATGGTGTGTGAAGTCACAATGGAGGTGTGTGAAGTCATAGAATGGAGGTTTTTGAAGTCACAGAATGGAGGTTTGTGAAGTCGTAGAATGGAGGTGTGTGAAGTCAGATTGGAGGTGTGTGAAGTCATAGAATGGAGGTGTGTCAACTCAGAAAGGAGTTGTGTGAAGTCATAGAATGGAGGTGTGTGAAGTCATAGAATGGAGGGGTGTGAAATCATAGAATGGAGCTGTGTGAAGTCACAGAATTGAGGTGTGTGCAGTCAGAATGGAGGTGTGTGAAGTCAGACTGGAGGTGCGTGAAGTCATAGAATGGAGGTGTGTGAATTCAGAATGCATTTGTGTGAACTCATAGAATGGAGGTCTGTGAAGTCACAATGTAGGTGTGTGAAGTCACAGAATGGAGGTGTGTGAAGTCATAGAATGGAGGTGTGTGAAGTCACAGAATGGAGGTGTGTGAAGTCAGAATAGATGTGTGCGAAGTCATAGAATGGAGCTGTGTGAAGTCAGAATGGAGCTGTGTGAAGTCATAGAATGGAGGTGAGTGAAGTCAGAATGGCGGTGTGTGAAATCACAGAATGATGGTGTGTGAAGTCACAATGGAGGTGTGTGAAGTCATACAATGCAGGTTTCTGAAGTCACAGAATGGAGCTGTGTGAAGTCATAGAATGGAGGTGAGTGAAGTCAGAATGGCGGAGTGTGAACTTATAGAATGATGGTGTGTGAAGTCACAATGGAGGTGTGTGAAGTCATAGAATGGAGGTTTTTGAAGTCACATAATGGAGGTGTGTGAAGTCACAGAATGGAGGTGTGTGAAGTCATATATTGGAAGTTTGTGAAGTCATAGAATGGAGGTGTGTGAAGTAATAGAATGGAGGTGTGTGAAGTCAGATTGGAGGTGTGTGAAATCACAGAATGAGGTGTGTCAACTCAGAAATGAGGTGTGTGAAATCATAGAATCTAGGTGAATGAAGTCATAGAATGGAAGTTCGTGAAATCATAGAATGGATGTGTGTGAATCACAGAACTGAGGCGTGTGAAGTCAAAATGGAGGTGTGTGAAGTCAGAATGTTGGTGTGTGAAGTCATAGAATGGAGGTGTGTGAAGTCACAATGCAGGTGTGTGAACTCATAGAATGGAGGTGTGAAGTAAAAATGTAGGTGTGTTAAGTTATAGAATGGAGGTGTGTGAAGTCATAGAATGGAGGTGTGTGAAGTCACAGAATGGAGGTTTGTGAAATCATAGAATGGAGGTGTGTGAAGTCACAGAATGGAGGTTTGTGAAATCATAGAATGGAGGTGTGTGAAGTCACAGAATGGAGGTGTGTGAAGTCATAGAATGGAGGTGTGTGAAGTCATAGAATGGAGCTGTGTGAAGTCAGAATGGAGCTGTGTGAAGTCATAGAATGGAGGTGAGTGAAGTCAGAATGGCGGTGTGTGAACTCATAGAATGATGGTGTGTGAAGTCACAATGGAGGTGTGTGAAGTCATAGAATGGAGGTTTTTGAAGTCACAGAATGGAGGTTTGTGAAGTCGTAGAATGGAGGTGTGTGAAGTCAGATTGGAGGTGTGTGAAGTCATAGAATGGAGGTGTGTCAACTCAGAAAGGAGTTGTGTGAAGTCATAGAATGGAGGTGTGTGAAGTCATAGAATGGAGGGGTGTGAAATCATAGAATGGAGCTGTGTGAAGTCACAGAATTGAGGTGTGTGCAGTCAGAATGGAGGTGTGTGAAGTCAGACTGGAGGTGTGTGAAGTCATAGAATGGAGGTGTGTGAATTCAGAATGCATTTGTGTGAACTCATAGAATGGAGGTCTGTGAAGTCACAATGTAGGTGTGTGAAGTCACAGAATGGAGGTGTGTGAAGTCATAGAATGGAGGTGTGTGAAGTCACAGAATGGAGGTGTGTGAAGTCAGAACAGATGTGTGCGAAGTCATAGAATGGAGCTGTGTGAAGTCAGAATGGAGCTGTGTGAAGTCATAGAATGGAGGTGAGTGAAGTCAGAATGGCGGTGTGTGAAATCACAGAATGATGGTGTGTGAAGTCACAATGGAGGTGTGTGAAGTCATACAATGCAGGTTTCTGAAGTCACAGAATGGAGGTGTGTGAAGTCATAGAATGGGGTGTGTGAAATCATAGAATGGAAGTGTGTGAAGTCAAAATGGATTTGTGTGAAGTCACAGAATGGAGGTGTGTGAAGGCACAGAATGGAGGTGTGTGAAGTCAAAATTGTGGAGTGTGAAGTCACAAATGAAGGTGTGAAGTCAGAATTTAGCTGTGTGAAGTCATAGAATGGAGGTGTGTGAAGTCAGAATGGAGGTGTGTGAACTCATAGAATATAGGTGTGTGAAGTCACAATGGAGGTGTGTGAAGTCATAGAATGGAGGTGTGTGAAGTCAGATTGGAGGTGTGTGAAATCACAGAATGGAGGTGTGTCAACTCAGAAATGAGGTGTGTGAAGTCATAGAATCTAGGTGTGTGAAGTCATAGAATGGAAGTGTGTGAAATCATAGAATGGAGGTGTGTGAAGGCACAGAACTGAGGCCTGTGAAGTCAAAATGGAGGTGTGTGAAGTCGGAATGTTGGTGGGTGAAGTCGTAGAATGGAGGTGTGTGAAGTCCCAATGCAGGTGTGTGAACTCATAGAATGGAGGTGTGTGAAGTCACAATATAGGTGTGTTAACTTATAGAATGGAGGTGTGTGAAGTCATAGAATGGAGGTGTGTGAAGTCACAGAATGGAGGTGTGTGAAGTCAGAACAGATGTGTGCGAAGTCATAGAATGGAGCTGTGTGAAGTCAGAATGGAGCTGTGTGAAGTCATAGAATGGAGGTGAGTGAAGTCAGAATGGCGGTGTGTGAACTTATAGAATGATGGTGTGTGAAGTCACAATGGAGGTGTGTGAAGTCATAGAATGGAGGTTTTTGAAGTCACATAATGGAGGTGTGTGAAGTCATAGAATGGAGGTGTGTGAAGTCACAGAATGGAGGTGTGTGAAGTCATATATTGGAAGTTTGTGAAGTCATAGAATGGAGGTGTGTGAAGTAATAGAATGGAGGTGTGTGAATAATAGAATGGAGGTGTGTGAAGTCAGATTGGAGGTGTGTGAAATCACAGAATGAGGTGTGTCAACTCAGAAATGAGGTGTGTGAAGTCATAGAATCTAGGTGTATGAATTCATAGAATGGAAGTTTGTGAAATCATAGAATGGAGGTGTGTGAATCACAGAACTGAGACGTGTGAAGTCAAAATGGAGGTGTGTGAAGTCAGAATGTTGGTGTGTGAGGTCATAGAATGGAGGTGTGTGAAGTCACAATGCAGGTGTGTGAACTCATAGAATGGAGGTGTGAAGTAAAAATGTAGGTGTGTTAAGTTATAGAATGGAGGTGTGTGAAGTCATAGAATGGAGGTGTGTGAAGTCACAGAATGGAGGTGTGTGAAGTCATAGAATGGAGGTGTGTGAACTCATAGAATGGAGGTCTGTGAAGTCACAATGTAGGTGTGTGAAGTCACAGAATGGAGGTGTGTGAAGTCATAGAATGGAGGTGTGTGAAGTCACAGAATGGAGGTGTGTGAAGTCAGAACAGATGTGTGCGAAGTCATAGAATGGAGCTGTGTGAAGTCAGAATGGAGCTGTGTGAAGTCATAGAATGGAGGTGAGTGAAGTCAGAATGGCGGTGTGTGAAATCACAGAATGATGGTGTGTGAAGTCACAATGGAGGTGTGTGAAGTCATACAATGCAGGTTTCTGAAGTCACAGAATGGAGGTGTGTGAAGTCATAGAATGGGGTGTGTGAAATCATAGAATGGAAGTGTGTGAAGTCAAAATGGATTTGTGTGAAGTCACAGAATGGAGGTGTGTGAAGGCACAGAATGGAGGTGTGTGAAGTCAAAATTGTGGAGTGTGAAGTCACAAATGGAGGTGTGAAGTCAGAATTTAGCTGTGTGAAGTCATAGAATGGAGGTGTGTGAAGTCAGAATGGAGGTGTGTGAACTCATAGAATATAGGTGTGTGAAGTCACAATGGAGGTGTGTGAAGTCATAGAATGGAGGTGTGTGAAGTCAGATTGGAGGTGTGTGAAATCACAGAATGGAGGTGTGTCAACTCAGAAATGAGGTGTGTGAAGTCATAGAATCTAGGTGTGTGAAGTCATAGAATGGAAGTGTGTGAAATCATAGAATGGAGGTGTGTGAAGGCACAGAACTGAGGCCTGTGAAGTCAAAATGGAGGTGTGTGAAGTCGGAATGTTGGTGGGTGAAGTCGTAGAATGGAGGTGTGTGAAGTCCCAATGCAGGTGTGTGAACTCATAGAATGGAGGTGTGTGAAGTCACAATATAGGTGTGTTAACTTATAGAATGGAGGTGTGTGAAGTCATAGAATGGAGGTGTGTGAAGTCACAGAATGGAGGTGTGTGAAGTCAGAACAGATGTGTGCGAAGTCATAGAATGGAGCTGTGTGAAGTCAGAATAGAGCTGTGTGAAGTCATAGAATGGAGGTGAGTGAAGTCAGAATGGCGGTGTGTGAACTTATAGAATGATGGTGTGTGAAGTCACAATGGAGGTGTGTGAAGTCATAGAATGGAGGTTTTTGAAGTCACATAATGGAGGTGTGTGAAGTCATAGAATGGAGGTGTGTGAAGTCACAGAATGGAGGTGTGTGAAGTCATATATTGGAAGTTTGTGAAGTCATAGAATGGAGGTGTGTGAAGTAATAGAATGGAGGTGTGTGAAGTCAGATTGGAGGTGTGTGAAGTCACAGAATGAGGTGTGTCAACTCAGAAATGAGGTGTGTGAAGTCATAGAATCTAGGTGTATGAAGTCATAGAATAGAAGTTTGTGAAATCATAGAATGGAGGTGTGTGAATCACAGAACTGAGACGTGTGAAGTCAAAATGGAGGTGTGTGAAGTCAGAATGTTGGTGTGTGAAGTCATAGAATGGAGGTGTGTGAAGTCACAATGCAGGTGTGTGAACTCATAGAATGGAGGTGTGAAGTAAAAATGTAGGTGTGTTAAGTTATAGAATGGAGGTGTGTGACGTCATAGAATGGAGGTGTGTGAAGTCACAGAATGGAGGTGTGTGAAGTCATAGAATGGAGGTGTGTGAAGTCATAGAATGGAGCTGTGTGAAGTAAGAATGGAGCTGTGTGAAGTCATAGAATGGAGGTGAGTGAAGTCAGAATGGCGGTGTGTGAACTCATAGAATGATGGTGTGTGAAGTCACAATGGAGGTGTGTGAAGTCATAGAATGGAGGTTTTTGAAGTCACAGAATGGAGGTTTGTGAAGTCGTAGAATGGAGGTGTGTGAAGTCAGATTGGAGGTGTGTGAAGTCATAGAATGGAGGTGTGTCAACTCAGAAAGGAGTTGTGTGAAGTCATAGAATGGAGGTGTGTGAAGTCATAGAATGGAGGGGTGTGAAATCATAGAATGGAGCTGTGTGAAGTCACAGAATTGAGGTGTGTGCAGTCAGAATGGAGGTGTGTGAAGTCAGACTGGAGGTTCGTGAAGTCATAGAATGGAGGTGTGTGAATTCAGAATGCATTTGTGTGAACTCATAGAATGGAGGTCTGTGAAGTCACAATGTAGGTGTGTGAAGTCACAGAATGGAGGTGTGTGAAGTCATAGAATGGAGGTGTGTGAAGTCACAGAATGAAGGTGTGTGAAGTCAGAATAGATGTGTGCGAAGTCATAGAATGGAGCTGTGTGAAGTCAGAATGGAGCTGTGTGAAGTCATAGAATGGAGGTGAGTGAAGTCAGAATGGCGGTGTGTGAAATCACAGAATGATGGTGTGTGAAGTCACAATGGAGGTGTGTGAAGTCATACAATGCAGGTTTCTGAAGTCACAGAATGGAGGTGTGTGAAGTCATAGAATGGGGTGTGTGAAATCATAGAATGGAAGTGTGTGAAGTCAAAATGGATTTGTGTGAAGTCACAGAATGGAGGTGTGTGAAGTCACAGAATGGAGGTGTGTGAAGTCAAAATTGTGGAGTGTGAAGTCACAAATGGAGGTGTGAAGTCAGAATTTAGCTGTGTGAAGTCATAGAATGGAGGTGTGTGAAGTCAGAATGGAGGTGTGTGAACTCATAGAATATAGGTGTGTGAAGTCACAATGGAGGTGTGTGAAGTCATAGAATGAAGGTGTGTGAAGTCAGATTGGAGGTGTGTGAAATCACAGAATGAGGTGTGTCAACTCAGAAATGAGGTGTGTGAAGTCATAGAATCTAGGTGTATGAAGTCATAGAATGGAAGTTTGTGAAATCATAGAATGGAGGTGTGTGAATCACAGAACTGAGACGTGTGAAGTCAAAATGGAGGTGTGTGAAGTCAGAATGTTGGTGTGTGAAGTCATAGAATGGAGGTGTGTGAAGTCACAATGCAGGTGTGTGAACTCATAGAATGGAGGTGTGAAGTAAAAATGTAGGTGTGTTAAGTTATAGAATGGAGGTGTGTGAAGTCATAGAATGGAGGTGTGTGAAGTCACAGAATGGAGGTGTGTGAAGTCAGAACAGATGTGTGCGAAGTCATAGAATGGAGCTGTGTGAAGTAAGAATGGAGCTGTGTGAAGTCATAGAATGGAGGTGAGTGAAGTCAGAATGGCGGTGTGTGAACTTATAGAATGATGGTGTGTGAAGTCACAATGGAGGTGTGTGAAGTCATAGAATGGAGGTTTTTGAAGTCACATAATGGAGGTGTGTGAAGTCACAGAATGGAGGTGTGTGAAGTCATATATTGGAAGTTTGTGAAGTCATAGAATGGAGGTGTGTGAAGTAATAGAATGGAGGTGTGTGAAGTCAGATTGGAGGTGTGTGAAATCACAGAATGAGGTGTGTCAACTCAGAAATGAGGTGTGTGAAATCATAGAATCTAGGTGTATGAAGTCATAGAATGGAAGTTCGTGAAATCATAGAATGGATGTGTGTGAATCACAGAACTGAGGCGTGTGAAGTCAAAATGGAGGTGTGTGAAGTCAGAATGTTGGTGTGTGAAGTCATAGAATGGAGGTGTGTGAAGACACAATGCAGGTGTGTGAACTCATAGAATGGAGGTGTGAAGTAAAAATGTAGGTGTGTTAAGTTATAGAATGGAGGTGTGTGAAGTCATAGAATGGAGGTGTGTGAAGTCACAGAATGGAGGTTTGTGAAATCATAGAATGGAGGTGTGTGAAGTCACAGAATGGAGGTTTGTGAAATCATAGAATGGAGGTGTGTGAAGTCACAGAATGGAGGTGTGTGAAGTCATAGAATGGAGGTGTGTGAAGTCATAGAATGGAGCTGTGTGAAGTCAGAATGGAGCTGTGTGAAGTCATAGAATGGAGGTGAGTGAAGTCAGAATGGCGGTGTGTGAACTCATAGAATGATGGTGTGTGAAGTCACAATGGAGGTGTGTGAAGTCATAGAATGGAGGTTTTTGAAGTCACAGAATGGAGGTTTGTGAAGTTGTAGAATGGAGGTGTGTGAAGTCAGATTGGAGGTGTGTGAAGTCATAGAATGGAGGTGTGTCAACTCAGAAAGGAGTTGTGTGAAGTCATAGAATGGAGGTGTGTGAAGTCATAGAATGGAGGGGTGTGAAATCATAGAATGGAGCTGTGTGAAGTCACAGAATTGAGGTGTGTGCAGTCAGAATGGAGGTGTGTGAAGTCAGACTGGAGGTGTGTGAAGTCATAGAATGGAGGTGTGTGAATTCAGAATGCATTTGTGTGAACTCATAGAATGGAGGTCTGTGAAGTCACAATGTAGGTGTGTGAAGTCACAGAATGGAGGTGTGTGAAGTCATAGAATGGAGGTGTGTGAAGTCACAGAATGGAGGTGTGTGAAGTCAGAACAGATGTGTGCGAAGTCATAGAATGGAGCTGTGTGAAGTCAGAATGGAGCTGTGTGAAGTCATAGAATGGAGGTGAGTGAAGTCAGAATGGCGGTGTGTGAAATCACAGAATGATGGTGTGTGAAGTCACAATGGAGGTGTGTGAAGTCATACAATGCAGGTTTCTGAAGTCACAGAATGGAGGTGTGTGAAGTCATAGAATGGGGTGTGTGAAATCATAGAATGGAAGTGTGTGAAGTCAAAATGGATTTGTGTGAAGTCACAGAATGGAGGTGTGTGAAGGCACAGAATGGAGGTGTGTGAAGTCAAAATTGTGGAGTGTGAAGTCACAAATGGAGGTGTGAAGTCAGAATTTAGCTGTGTGAAGTCATAGAATGGAGGTGTGTGAAGTCAGAATGGAGGTGTGTGAACTCATAGAATATAGGTGTGTGAAGTCACAATGGAGGTGTGTGAAGTCATAGAATGGAGGTGTGTGAAGTCAGATTGGAGGTGTGTGAAATCACAGAATGGAGGTGTGTCAACTCAGAAATGAGGTGTGTGAAGTCATAGAATCTAGGTGTGTGAAGTCATAGAATGGAAGTGTGTGAAATCATAGAATGGAGGTGTGTGAAGGCACAGAACTGAGGCCTGTGAAGTCAAAATGGAGGTGTGTGAAGTCGGAATGTTGGTGGGTGAAGTCGTAGAATGGAGGTGTGTGAAGTCCCAATGCAGGTGTGTGCACTCATAGAATGGAGGTGTGTGAAGTCACAATATAGGTGTGTTAACTTATAGAATGGAGGTGTGTGAAGTCATAGAATGGAGGTGTGTGAAGTCACAGAATGGAGGTGTGTGAAGTCAGAACAGATGTGTGCGAAGTCATAGAATGGAGCTGTGTGAAGTCAGAATGGAGCTGTGTGAAGTCATAGAATGGAGGTGAGTGAAGTCAGAATGGCGGTGTGTGAACTTATAGAATGATGGTGTGTGAAGTCACAATGGAGGTGTGTGAAGTCATAGAATGGAGGTTTTTGAAGTCACATAATGGAGGTGTGTGAAGTCATAGAATGGATGTGTGTGAAGTCACAGAATGGAGGTGTGTGAAGTCATATATTGGAAGTTTGTGAAGTCATAGAATGGCGGTGTGTGAAGTAATAGAATGGAGGTGTGTGAAGTCAGATTGGAGGTGTGTGAAATCACAGAATGAGGTGTGTCAACTCAGAAATGAGGTGTGTGAAGTCATAGAATCTAGGTGTATGAAGTCATAGAATGGAAGTTTGTGAAATCATAGAATGGAGGTGTGTGAATCACAGAACTGAGACGTGTGAAGTCAAAATGGAGGTGTGTGAAGTCAGAATGTTGGTGTGTGAAGTCATAGAATGGAGGTGTGTGAAGTCACAATGCAGGTGTGTGAACTCATAGAATGGAGGTGTGAAGTAAAAATGTAGGTGTGTTAAGTTATAGAATGGAGGTGTGTGAAGTCATAGAATGGAGGTGTGTGAAGTCACAGAATGGAGGTGTGTGAAGTCATAGAATGGAGGTGTGTGAAGTCATAGAATGGAGCTGTGTGAAGTAAGAATGGAGCTGTGTGAAGTCATAGAATGGAGGTGAGTGAAGTCAGAATGGCGGTGTGTGAACTCATAGAATGATGGTGTGTGAAGTCACAATGGAGGTGTGTGAAGTCATAGAATGGAGGTTTTTGAAGTCACAGAATGGAGGTTTGTGAAGTCGTAGAATGGAGGTGTGTGAAGTCAGATTGGAGGTGTGTGAAGTCATAGAATGGAGGTGTGTCAACTCAGAAAGGAGTTGTGTGAAGTCATAGAATGGAGGTGTGTGAAGTCATAGAATGGAGGGGTGTGAAATCATAGAATGGAGCTGTGTGAAGTCACAGAATTGAGGTGTGTGCAGTCAGAATGGAGGTGTGTGAAGTCAGACTGGAGGTGTGTGAAGTCATAGAATGGAGGTGTGTGAATTCAGAATGCATTTGTGTGAACTCATAGAATGGAGGTCTGTGAAGTCACAATGTAGGTGTGTGAAGTCACAGAATGGAGGTGTGTGAAGTCATAGAATGGAGGTGTGTGAAGTCACAGAATGGAGGTGTGTGAACTCATAGAATGGAGGTGCATGCAGTCAAAGAATAGAGGTGTGTGAAGTCATGTAATGGAGGTTTGTGAAGTCAGATGGAGTTGTGTGAAGTCATAGAATGGAGGTGTGTGAATTCAGAATGCATTTGTGTGAACTCATAGAATGGAGGTCTGTGAAGTCACAATGTAGGTGTGTGAAGTCACAGAATGGAGGTGTGTGAAGTCAAACAATAAAGGTGTGTGAAGTCACAGAATGGAGGTGTGTGAACTCATAGAATGGAGGTGCATGCAGTCAAAGAATAGAGGTGTGTGAAGTCATGTAATGGAGGTTTGTGAAGTCAGATGGAGTTGTGTGAAGTCATAGAATGGAGGTGTGTGCAGCCAGAATGGAGGGGTGTGACGTCATAGAATGGAGGTGAGTGAAGTCAGAATGGCGGTGTGTGAACTCATAGAATGATGGTGTGTGAAGTCACAATGGAGGTGTGTGAAGTCATAGAATGGAGGTTTTTGAAGTCACAGAATGGAAGTTTGTGAAGTCATAAAATGGAGGTGTGTGAAGTCAGATTGGAGGTGTGTGAAGTCATAGAATGGAGGTGTGTCAACTCAGAAAGGAGTTGTGTGAAGTCATAGAATGGAGGTGTGTGAAGTCATAGAATGGAGGTGTGTGAAGTCATAGAATGGAGCTGTGTGAAGTCAGAATGGAGCTGTGTGAAGTCATAGAATGGAGGTGAGTGAAGTCAGAATAGAGGTGTGTGAACTCATAGAATGATGGTGTGTGAAGTCACAATGGAGGTGTGTGAAGTCATAGAATGGAGGTATTTGAAGTCACAGAATGGAAGTTTGTGAAGTCATAAAATGGAGGTGTGTGAAGTCAGATTGGAGGTGTGTGAAGTCATAGAATGGAGGTCTGTCAACTCAGAAAGGAGGTGTGTGAAGTCATAGAATGGTGGTGTGTGAAGTCATAGAATGGAGGTGTGTGAAGTCAGAGAATGGAGGTGTGTGAAGTCACAGAATTGAGGTGTGTGAAGTCAGAATGGAGGTGTGTGAAGTCATAATGTAGGTGTGTGAAGTCACAGAATGGAGGTGTGTGAAGTCAAAGAAT
The DNA here is from genome assembly GCA_024803745.1 of Megascapheus bottae. Classification (NCBI taxonomy): domain Eukaryota; kingdom Metazoa; phylum Chordata; class Mammalia; order Rodentia; family Geomyidae; genus Megascapheus; species Megascapheus bottae. The sequence continues at coordinate 275,239 of JANJXV010000751.1, read as the reverse complement.
GGAGGTGTGTGAAGTCACACAATGGAGGTGTGTGAAGTCATAGAATGGAGGTGTGTCAAGTCACAGAATGGAGGTGTGTGAAGTCACAATGGAGATGTGTGAAGTCATAGAATGGAGGTGTGTGAAGTCACAATGGAGGTGTGTGAAGTCATAGAATGGACGTGTGTGAAGTCACAGAATGGAGGTGTGTGAAGTCATAGAATGGAGCTGTGTGAAGTCAGATTGGAGGTGTGTGAAGTCACAGAATGGAGGTGTGTGAACTCAAAATGGAGGTGTGTGAAGTCACAGAATGGATGTGTGTGAAGTGATAGAATGGAGGTGTGTGAAATCATAGAATGGATGTGTGTGAAGTCATAATGGAGGTGTGTGAAGTCACAAAATTGAGGTGTGTGAAGTCAGAGAATGGAGGTTTGTTAAGTCTTAGAATGGAGGTGTGTGAAGTCATAGAATGGAGGTGTGTGAAATCATAGAATGGATGTTTGTTAAGTAAGAATGAAGGTGTGTTAAGTCATACAATTGAGGTGTGTGAAGGCACAGAATGGAGGTGTGTGAAGTCATAGAATGGAGCTGTGTGAAGTCAGAATGTAGGTGTGTGATGTCACAGAATGGAGGTGTGCGAACTCAGAATGGAGGTGTGTGAAGTCACAGAATGGAGGGGTGTGAAGTCATAGAATGGAGGTGTGTGAAATCATAGAATGGAGGTGTGGGAAGTCAGAGAATGGAGCTGTGTGAAGTCAGAATGGAGGTGTGCGAAGTCATAGAATGGAGCTGTGTGAAGTCAGAATGGAGCTGTGTGAAGTCAGAATGGAGCTGTGTGAAGTCATAGAATGGAGGTGAGTGAAGTCAGAATGGCGGTGTGTGAAATCACAGAATGATGGTGTGTGAAGTCACAATGGAGGTGTGTGAAGTCATACAATGCAGGTTTCTGAAGTCACAGAATGGAGGTGTGTGAAGTCATAGAATGGGGTGTGTGAAATCATAGAATGGAAGTGTGTGAAGTCAAAATGGATTTGTGTGAAGTCACAGAATGGAGGTGTGTGAAGTCACAGAATGGAGGTGTGTGAAGTCAAAATTGTGGAGTGTGAAGTCACAAATGGAGGTGTGAAGTCAGAATTTAGCTGTGTGAAGTCATAGAATGGAGGTGTGTGAAGTCAGAATGGAGGTGTGTGAACTCATAGAATATAGGTGTGTGAAGTCACAATGGAGGTGTGTGAAGTCATAGAATGGAGGTGTGTGAAGTCAGATTGGAGGTGTGTGAAATCACAGAATGGAGGTGTGTCAACTCAGAAATGAGGTGTGTGAAGTCATAGAATCTAGGTGTGTGAAGTCATAGAATGGAAGTGTGTGAAATCATAGAATGGAGGTGTGTGAAGGCACAGAACTGAGGCCTGTGAAGTCAAAATGGAGGTGTGTGAAGTCGGAATGTTGGTGGGTGAAGTCGTAGAATGGAGGTGTGTGAAGTTCCAATGCAGGTGTGTGAACTCATAGAATGGAGGTGTGCGAAGTCACAATATAGGTGTGTTAACTTATAGAATGGAGGTGTGTGAAGTCATAGAATGGAGGTGTGTGAAGTCACAGAATGGAGGTGTGTGAAGTCAGAACAGATGTGTGCGAAGTCATAGAATGGAGCTGTGTGAAGTCAGAATGGAGCTGTGTGAAGTCATAGAATGGAGGTGAGTGAAGTCAGAATGGCGGTGTGTGAACTTATAGAATGATGGTGTGTGAAGTCACAATGGAGGTGTGTGAAGTCATAGAATGGAGGTTTTTGAAGTCACATAATGGAGGTGTGTGAAGTCATAGAATGGAGGTGTGTGAAGTCACAGAATGGAGGTGTGTGAAGTCATATATTGGAAGTTTGTGAAGTCAAAGAATGGAGGTGTGTGAAGTAATAGAATGGAGGTGTGTGAAGTCAGATTGGAGGTGTGTGAAATCACAGAATGAGGTGTGTCAACTCAGAAATGAGGTGTGTGAAGTCATAGAATCTAGGTGTATGAAGTCATAGAATGGAAGTTTGTGAAATCATAGAATGGAGGTGTGTGAATCACAGAACTGAGACGTGTGAAGTCAAAATGGAGGTGTGTGAAGTCAGAATGTTGGTGTGTGAAGTCATAGAATGGAGGTGTGTGAAGTCACAATGCAGGTGTGTGAACTCATAGAATGGAGGTGTGAATTAAAAATGTAGGTGTGTTAAGTTATAGAATGGAGGTGTGTGAAGTCATAGAATGGAGGTGTGTGAAGTCACAGAATGGAGGTGTGTGAAGTCATAGAATGGAGGTGTGTGAAGTCATAGAATGGAGCTGTGTGAAATCAGAATGGAGCTGTGTGAAGTCATAGAATGGAGGTGAGTGAAGTCAGAATGGCGGTGTGTGAACTCATAGAATGATGGTGTGTGAAGTCACAATGGAGGTGTGTGAAGTCATAGAATGGAGGTTTTTGAAGTCACAGAATGGAGGTTTGTGAAGTCGTAGAATGGAGGTGTGTGAAGTCAGATTGGAGGTGTGTGAAGTCATAGAATGGAGGTGTGTCAACTCAGAAAGGAGTTGTGTGAAGTCATAGAATGGAGGTGTGTGAAGTCATAGAATGGAGGGGTGTGAAATCATAGAATGGAGCTGTGTGAAGTCACAGAATTGAGGTGTGTGCAGTCAGAATGGTGGTGTGTGAAGTCAGACTGGAGGTGTGTGAAGTCATAGAATGGAGGTGTGTGAATTCAGAATGCATTTGTGTGAACTCATAGAATGGAGGTCTGTGAAGTCACAATGTAGGTGTGTGAAGTCACAGAATGGAGGTGTGTGAAGTCAGATTGGAGGTGTGTGAAGTCACAGAATGGAGGTGTGTGAACTCAAAATGGAGGTGTGTGAAGTCACAGAATGGAGGTGTGTGAAGTGATAGAATGGAGGTGTGTGAAGTCATAGAATGGATGTGTGTGAAGTCATAATGGAGGTGTGTGAAGTCACAGAATTGAGGTGTGTGAAGTCAGAGAATGGAGGTGTGTGAAGTCATAGAATGGAGGTGTGTGAAGTCATAGAATGGAGGTGTGTGAAATCATAGAATGGATGTTTGTTAAGTAAGAATGAAGGTGTGTTAAGTCATACAATTGAGGTGTGTGAAGGCACAGAATGGAGGTGTGTGAAGTCATAGAATGGAGCTGTGTGAAGTCAGAATGTAGGTGTGTGATGTCACAGAATGGAGGTGTGCGAACTCAGAATGGAGGTGTGTGAAGTCACAGAATGTAGGGGTGTGAAGTCATAGAATGGAGGTGTGTGAAATCATAGAATGGAGGTGTGGGAAGTCAGAGAATGGAGCTGTGTGAAGTCAGAATGGAGGTGTGCGAAGTCACAGAATGGAGGTGTGTGAAGTCATTTTATGGAGCTGTGTGAAGTCAGAATGGAGGTGTGTGAAGTCACAGAATGGAGGTGTGTGAACACAGAATGAAGGTGTGTGAACTCAGATTGGAGGTGTGGGAAGTCACAATGGAGGTGTGTGAAGTCATAGAATGGAGGTGTGTGAACTCATAGAATGGATGTGTGTGAAGTCATAGAATGGAGGTGTGTGAATTAATAGAATGGAGGTGTGAGAAATCATAGAATGGAGGTGTGTGAAGTCACAGAATGGAGGTGTGTGAAGTCACAGAATGGAGGTGTGTGAACTCCAATGGAGGTGTGTGAAGTCAAAGAATGGAGGTGTGTGAAGTCATAGAATGGAATTGTGTGAAGTCATAGAATGGAGGTGTGTGAAGTGAGAATTTTGGTGTGTGAAGTCACGGAATTGAGGTGTGTGAACTCAGAATGGAAGTGTGTGAAGTCACAGAATGGATGTTTGTGAAGTCATAGAGTGGAGGTGTGTGAAGTCATAGAATGGATGTTTTTGAAGTAGAATGAAGGTGTGTGAAGTCATAGAATGGAGGTGTGTGAAGTCAAAATGGATGCGTGTAAACTCATAAAATGGAGATGTGTGAAGTCATGGAATGGAGGTATGCGAAGTCCAAGAATATAGGTTGTGAAGTCAAACAATGGTGGTGTGTGAAGTCACAGAATGCAGGTGTGTTAAGTCAAAGAATGGAAGTGTGTGAAGTCAAAATGCAGGTGTGTGAAGTCACAGAATGGAGGTGTGTGAAGTCACAGAATGAAGGTGTTTGAAGTCAAAATTGTGGCGTGTGAAGTCACAAATTGAGGAGTCTGAAGACAGAATGCAGCTGTGTGAAGCCATAGAATGGATGTGTGTGAAGTCAGAATGGAGGTGTGTGAACTCAGAGAATGGAGTGTGTGAAGTCACAATGGGGGTGTGTGAAGTCATAGAATGGGGGTGTGTGAAGTCAAATTGGAGGTGTGTGAAATCACAGAATGGAGGTTTGTCAACTCAGAAATGAGGTGTGTTAAGTCGTAGAATGGAGGTGTGTGAATTCATAGAATGGAAGAGTGTGAAAACATAGAATGGAGGTGCGTGAAGTCAAAGAATTGAGATTTGTTAAGTCAGGATGGAGGTGTGTGAAGTCAGGATGGAGGTGGGTGAAGTCACAGAATGGAGGTGTGGGAACCCAGAATGGAGGTGTGTGGTCACAGAACGGAGGTTTGTGAAGTCATAGAATGGAGGTGCCTGAAGTCATAGAATGGATGTTTCTGAAGTGAGAACGAAGGTGTATGAAGTCAAAGAATGGAGGTGTGTGAAGTCAAAATGGAGGTGTGGGAATCATAGAATGGAGGTGTGTGAACACATAGAATGGAGGTGTGTGAAGTCATGGAATGGAGGTGCATGCAGTCAAACAATGGAGGTGTGTGAAGTCATCGAATGGAGGTGTGTGAAGTCATGGAATGGAGGTGTGTGAAGTCAGATGGAGTTGTGTGAAGTCATAGAATGGAGGTGTGTGAAGTCAGAATGGAGGTGTGTGAAGTCATAGAATGGAGGTGTGTGAAGTCAGAATGCAGGTGTGCGAAGTCATAGAATGGAGGTGTGTGAGGTCATAGAATGGAGGTGTGTGAAGTCACAGAATGGAGGTGTGTGAAGTCATAGAATGGAGGTGTGTGAAGTCACAGAAGGGAGATGTGTGAAGTCATAGAATGGAGGTGTGTGAAGTCATAGAATTTAGGTGGGTGAAGTCATAGAATGGAGGTGTGTGAAGTCAGAGAATGGAGGTGTGTGAAATCACAAAATGGAGGTGTGTGAACTCAGAATGGAGGTGTGTGAAGTCACAGAATGGAGATGTGTGAAGTCACAAAATGGGGGTGTGTGAAGTCACAAAATGGGGGTGTGTGAAGTCATAGAATGGAGGTGTGTGAAGTCATAGAATGGAGGTGTGTGAAGTCACAGAATGGAGGTGTGTGAAGTCAGAATAGATGTGTGCGAAGTCATAGAATGGAGCTGTGTGAAGTCAGAATGGAGCTGTGTGAAGTCATAGAATGGAGGTGAGTGAAGTCAGAATTGCGGTGTGTGAAATCACAGAATGATGGTGTGTGAAGTCACAATGGAGGTGTGTGAAGTCATACAATGCAGGTTTCTGAAGTCACAGAATGGAGGTGTGTGAAGTCACAGAATGGAGGTGTGTGAAGTCACAGAATGGAGGTGTGTGAAGTCAAAATTGTGGAGTGTGAAGTCACAAATGGAGGTGTGAAGTCAGAATTTAGCTGTGTGAAGTCATAGAATGGAGGTGTGTGAAGTCAGAATGGAGGTGTGTGAACTCATAGAATATAGGTGTGTGAAGTCACAATGGAGGTGTGTGAAGTAATAGAATGGAGGTGTGTGAAGTCAGATTGGAGGTGTGTGAAATCACAGAATGAGGTGTGTCAACTCAGAAATGAGGTGTGTGAAATCATAGAATCTAGGTGTATGAAGTCATAGAATGGAAGTTCGTGAAATCATAGAATGGAGGTGTGTGAATCACAGAACTGAGGCGTGTGAAGTCAAAATGGAGGTGTGTGAAGTCAGAATGTTGGTGTGTGAAGTCATAGAATGGAGGTGTGTGAAGTCACAATGCAGGTGTGTGAACTCATAGAATGGAGGTGTGAATTAAAAATGTAGGTGTGTTAAGTTATAGAATGGAGGTGTGTGAAGTCATAGAATGGAGGTGTGTGAAGTCACAGAATGGAGGTTTGTGAAATCATAGAATGGAGGTGTGTGAAGTCACAGAATGGAGGTGTGTGAAGTCATAGAATGGAGGTGTGTGAAGTCATAGAATGGAGCTGTGTGAAGTCAGAATGGAGCTGTGTGAAGTCATAGAATGGAGGTGAGTGAAGTCAGAATGGCGGTGTGTGAACTCATAGAATGATGGTGTGTGAAGTCACAATGGAGGTGTGTGAAGTCATAGAATGGAGGTTTTTGAAGTCACAGAATGGAGGTTTGTGAAGTCGTAGAATGGAGGTGTGTGAAGTCAGATTGGAGGTGTGTGAAGTCATAGAATGGAGGTGTGTCAACTCAGAAAGGAGTTGTGTGAAGTCATAGAATGGAGGTGTGTGAAGTCATAGAATGGAGGGGTGTGAAATCATAGAATGGAGCTGTGTGAAGTCACAAAATTGAGGTGTGTGCAGTCAGAATGGAGGTGTGTGAAGTCAGACTGGAGGTGTGTGAAGTCATAGAATGGAGGTGTGTGAATTCAGAATGCATTTGTGTGAACTCATAGAATGGAGGTCTGTGAAGTCACAATGTAGGTGTGTGAAGTCACAGAATGGAGGTGTGTGAAGTCATAGAATGGAGGTGTGTGAAGTCACAGAATGGAGGTGTGTGAAGTCAGAACAGATGTGTGCGAAGTCATAGAATGGAGCTGTGTGAAGTCAGAATGGAGCTGTGTGAAGTCATAGAATGGAGGTGAGTGAAGTCAGAATGGCGGTGTGTGAAATCACAGAATGATGGTGTGTGAAGTCACAATGGAGGTGTGTGAAGTCATACAATGCAGTTTTCTGAAGTCACAGAATGGAGGTGTGTGAAGTCATAGAATGGGGTGTGTGAAATCATAGAATGGAAGTGTGTGAAGTCAAAATGGATTTGTGTGAAGTCATAGAATGGAGGTGTGTGAAGTCAGAATGGAGGTGTGTGAACTCATAGAATATAGGTATGTGAAGTCACAATGGAGGTGTGTGAAGTCATAGAATGGAGGTGTGTGAAGTCAGATTGGAGGTGTGTGAAATCACAGAATGGAGGTGTGTCAACTCAGAAATGAGGTGTGTGAAGTCATAGAATCTAGGTGTGTGAAGTCATAGAATGGAAGTGTGTGAAATCATAGAATGGAGGTGTGTGAAGGCACAGAACTGAGGCCTGTGAAGTCAAATTGAGGTGTGTGAAGTCGGAATGGTGGTGGGTGAAGTCGTAGAATGGAGGTGTGTGAAGTCCCAATGCAGGTGTGTGAACTCATAGAATGGAGGTGTGTGAAGTCACAATATAGGTGTGTTAACTTATAGAATGGAGGTGTGTGAAGTCATAGAATGGAGGTGTGTGAAGTCACAGAATGGAGGTGTGTGAAGTCAGAACAGATGTGTGCGAAGTCATAGAATGGAGCTGTGTGAAGTCAGAATGGAGCTGTGTGAAGTCATAGAATGGAGGTGAGTGAAGTCAGAATGGCGGTGTGTGAACTTATAGAATGATGGTGTGTGAAGTCACAATGGAGGTGTGTGAAGTCATAGAATGGAGGTTTTTGAAGTCACATAATGGAGGTGTGTGAAGTCATAGAATGGAGGTGTGTGAAGTCACAGAATGGAGGTGTGTGAAGTCATATATTGGAAGTTTGTGAAGTCAAAGAATGGAGGTGTGTGAAGTAATAGAATGGAGGTGTGTGAAGTCAGATTGGAGGTGTGTGAAATCACAGAATGAGGTGTGTCAACTCAGAAATGAGGTGTGTGAAGTCATAGAATCTAGGTGTATGAAGTCATAGAATGGAAGTTTGTGAAATCATAGAATGGAGGTGTGTGAATCACAGAACTGAGACGTGTGAAGTCAAAATGGAGGTGTGTGAAGTCAGAATGTTGGTGTGTGAAGTCATAGAATGGAGGTTTGTGAAGTCACAATGCAGGTGTGTGAACTCATAGAATGGAGGTGTGAAGTAAAAATGTAGGTGTGTTAAGTTATAGAATGGAGGTGTGTGAAGTCATAGAATGGAGGTGTGTGAAGTCACAGAATGGAGGTGTGTGAAGTCATAGAATGGAGGTGTGTGAAGTCATAGAATGGAGCTGTGTGAAGTAAGAATGGAGCTGTGTGAAGTCATAGAATGGAGGTGAGTGAAGTCAGAATGGCGGTGTGTGAACTCATAGAATGATGGTGTGTGAAGTCACAATGGAGGTGTGTGAAGTCATAGAATGGAGGTTTTTGAAGTCACAGAATGGAGGTTTGTGAAGTCGTAGAATGGAGGTGTGTGAAGTCAGATTGGAGGTGTGTGAAGTCATAGAATGGAGGTGTGTCAACTCAGAAAGGAGTTGTGTGAAGTCATAGAATGGAGGTGTGTGAAGTCATAGAATGGAGGGGTGTGAAATCATAGAATGGAGCTGTGTGCAGTCACAGAATTGAGGTGTGTGCAGTCAGAATGGAGGTGTGTGAAGTCAGACTGGAGGTGTGTGAAGTCATAGAATGGAGGTGTGTGAATTCAGAATGCATTTGTGTGAACTCATAGAATGGAGGTCTGTGAAGTCACAATGTAGGTGTGTGAAGTCACAGAATGGAGGTGTGTGAAGTCATAGAATGGAGGTGTGTGAAGTCACAGAATGGAGGTGTGTGAAGTCAGAACAGATGTGTGCGAAGTCATAGAATGGAGCTGTGTGAAGTCAGAATGGAGCTGTGTGAAGTCATAGAATGGAGGTGAGTGAAGTCAGAATGGCGGTGTGTGAAATCACAGAATGATGGTGTGTGAAGTCACAATGGAGGTGTGTGAAGTCATACAATGCAGGTTTCTGAAGTCACAGAATGGAGGTGTGTGAAGTCATAGAATGGGGTGTGTGAAATCATAGAATGGAAGTGTGTGAAGTCAAAATGGATTTGTGTGAAGTCACAGAATGGAGGTGTGTGAAGTCACAGAATGGAGGTGTGTGAAGTCAAAATTGTGGAGTGTGAAGTCACAAATGGCAGGTGTGAAGTCAGAATTTAGCTGTGTGAAGTCATAGAATGGAGGTGTGTGAAGTCAGAATGGAGGTGTGTGAACTCATAGAATATAGGTGTGTGAAGTCACAATGGAGGTGTGTGAAGTCATAGAATGGAGGTGTGTGAAGTCAGATTGGAGGTGTGTGAAATCACAGAATGGAGGTGTGTCAACTCAGAAATGAGGTGTGTGAAGTCATAGAATCTAGGTGTGTGAAGTCATAGAATGGAAGTGTGTGAAATCATAGAATGGAGGTGTGTGAAGGCACAGAACTGAGGCCTGTGAAGTCAAAATGGAGGTGTGTGAAGTCGGAATGTTGGTGGGTGAAGTCGTAGAATGGAGGTGTGTGAAGTCACAATGCAGTTGTGTGAACTCCTAGAATGGAGGTGTGTGAAGTCACAATATAGGTGTGTTAACTTATAGAATGGAGGTGTGTGAAGTCATAGAATGGAGGTGTGTGAAGTCACAGAATGGAGGTGTGTGAAGTCAGAAGAGATGTTTGCGAAGTCATAGAATGGAGCTGTGTGAAGTCAGAATGGAGCTGTGTGAAGTCATAGAATGGAGGTGAGTGAAGTCAGAATGGCGGTGTGTGAACTTATAGAATGATGGTGTGTGAAGTCACAATGGAGGTGTGTGAAGTCATAGAATGGAGGTTTTTGAAGTCACATAATGGAGGTGTGTGAAGTCATAGAATGGAGGTGTGTGAAGTCACAGAATGGAGGTGTGTGAAGTCATATATTGGAAGTTTGTGAAGTCATAGAATGGAGGTGTGTGAAGTAATAGAATGGAGGTGTGTGAAGTCATATATTGGAGGTTTGTGAAGTCATAGAATGGAGGTGTGTGAAGTAATAGAATGGAGGTGTGTCAAGTCACAGATTGAAGGTGTGTGAAGTCACAGAATGGGGGTGTGTGAAGTCACAGAATGGAAGTGTGTGAAGTCATAGAATGGAGGTGTGTGAAGTCAGAATGGAGGTGTGTGAAGTCACAGAATGGAATTTTGTGAAATCATAGAATGGAGGTGTGTGAAGTCATAGAATGGATGATTCTGAATAAAAAGTGAAGGTGTGTGAAGTCATAGAATGGAGGTGTGTGAAGTCACAATGTAGGTGTGTGAACTCATAGAATGGTGGTGTGTAATCTCATAGAATGCAGGTGTGTGAAGTCATGGAATGGAGGTGTGTGAAGTCACAGAATGGAGGTGTGTGAAGTCAAAGAATGGAAGTGTGTGAAGTCAAAATGGATGTGTGTGAAGTCACAGAATGGAGGTGTGTGAAGTCACAGAATGGAGGTGTGTTAAGTCAAAATTGTGGAGTGTGAAGTCACTAATGGAGGTGTGAAGTCAGAATTTAGCTGTGTGAAGTCATAGAATGGAGGTGTGTGAAGTCAGAATGGAGGTGTGTGAACTCATAGAATGGAGGTGTGTGAAGTCACAATGGAGGTGTGTGAAGTCATAGAATGGAGGTGTGTGAAGTCAGATTGGAGGTGTGTGAAATCACAGAATGGAGGTGTGTCAACTCAGAAATGAGGTGTGTGAAGTCATAGAATCTAGGTGTATGAAGTCATAGAATGGAAGTGTGTGAAATCATAGAATGGAGGTATGTGAAGTCACCGAACTGAGGCGTGTGAAATCAAAATGGAGGTGTGTGAAGTCAGAATGTTGGTGTGTGAAGTCATAGAATGGAGGTGTGTGAAGTCACAGAATGGAGGTTTGCGAAATCATAGAATGGAGGTGTGTGAAGTCACAGAATGGAGGTGTGTGAAGTCATAGAATGGAGGTGTGTGAAGTCATAGAATGGAGGTGTGTGAAGTCACAGAATGGAGGTGTGTGAAGTTATAGAATGGAGGTGTGTGAAGTCACAGAATGTAGGTGTGTAAAATCATAGAATGGACGTGTGTGAAGTCATAGAATGGAGGTGTGTGAAGTCATAGAATGGAGGTGTGTGAAGTCACAGAATGGAGGGGTGTGAAGTCACAGATTGGAGGTGTGTGAACCCAGAATGGAGGAGTGTGAAGTCACAGAATGGAGGTGTGTGAAGTCACAGAATGGAGGTGTGTGAACTCAAAATGAAGGTGTGTGAGGTCACAGAACGGAGGTTTGTGAAGTTATAGAATGGAGGTGTGTGAAGTCATAGAATGGATGATTTTGAAGTAATAATGAAGGTGTGTGAAGTCATAGAATGGAGGTGTGTGAAGTCAGAAGAGATGTGTGCGAAGTCATAGAATGGAGCTGTGTGAAGTCACAGAATGGAGGTGTGTGAAGTCAGAAGAGATGTGTGCGAAGTCATAGAATGGAGCTGTGTGAAGTCAGAATGGAGCTGTGTGAAGTCATGGAATGGAGGTGAGTGAAGTCAGAATGGCGGTGTGTGAACTTATAGAATGATGGTGTGTGAAGTCACAATGGAGGTGTGTGAAGTCATAGAATGGAGGTTTTTGAAGTCACATAATGGAGGTGTGTGAAGTCATAGAATGGAGGTGTGTGAAGTCACAGAATGGAGGTGTGTGAAGTCATATATTGGAAGTTTGTGAAGTCATAGAATGGAGGTGTGTGAAGTAATAGAATGGAGGTGTGTGAAGTCATATATTGGAGGTTTGTGAAGTCATAGAATGGAGGTGTGTGAAGTAATAGAATGGAGGTGTGTCAAGTCACAGATTGAAGGTGTGTGAAGTCACAGAATGGGGGTGTTTGAACTCAGAATGGAGGTGTGTGAAGTCACAGAATGGAGGTGTGTGAAGTCATTGAATGGATGTTTCTGAAGTAAGAATGAAGGTGTGTGAAGTCATAGAATGGAGGTGTGTGAAGTCAAAATGGTGGTGTGTGAACTCATAGAATGGAGGTGTGTGAACTCATGGAATGTAGGTGTGTGAAGTCATGGAATGGAGGTGTGTGAAGTCAAAGAATGGAGGTATGTGAATTCAAAAAATGGAGGTGAGTGAAGTCAGAGAATGGAGGTGTGTGAAATCACAGAATGGAGGTGTTTGAAGTGACAGAATGCAGGTGTGTGAACTCACAATGGAGGTGTGTGAAGTCACAGAAAGGAGGTGTGTGAAGTCATAGAATGGAAGTGTGTGAAGTCATAGAATGGAGGTGTGTGAAGTCAGAATGGAGGTGTGTGAAGTCACAGAATGGAATTTTGTGAAATCATAGAATGGAGGTGTGTGAAGTCATAGAATGGATGATTCTGAATAAAAAGTGAAGGTGTGTGAAGTCATAGAATGGAGGTGTGTGAAGTCACAATGTAGGTGTGTGAACTCATAGAATGGTGGTGTGTAATCTCATAGAATGCAGGTGTGTGAAGTCATGGAATGGAGGTGTGTGAAGTCACAGAATGGAGGTGTGTGAAGTCAAAGAATGGAAGTGTGTGAAGTCAAAATGGATGTGTGTGAAGTCACAGAATGGAGGTGTGTGAAGTCACAGAATGGAGGTGTGTTAAGTCAAAATTGTGGAGTGTGAAGTCACTAATGGAGGTGTGAAGTAAGAATTTAGCTGTGTGAAGTCATAGAATGGAGGTGTGTGAAGTCAGAATGGAGGTGTGTGAACTCATAGAATGGAGGTGTGTGAAGTCACAATGGAGGTGTGTGAAGTCATAGAATGGAGGTGTGTGAAGTCAGATTGGAGGTGTGTGAAATCACAGAATGGAGGTGTGTCAACTCAGAAATGAGGTGTGTGAAGTCATAGAATCTAGGTGTATGAAGTCATAGAATGGAAGTGTGTGAAATCATAGAATGGAGGTGTGTGAAGTCACAGAACTGAGGCGTGTGAAATCAAAATGGAGGTGTGTGAAGTCAGAATGTTGGTGTGTGAAGTCATAGAATGGAGGTGTGTGAAGTCACAGAATGGAGGTTTGCGAAATCATAGAATGGAGTTGTGTGAAGTCACAGAATGGAGGTGTGTGAAGTCATAGAATGGAGGTGTGTGAAGTCATAGAATGGAGGTGTGTGAAGTCACAGAATGGAGGTGTGTGAAGTTATAGAGTGGAGGTGTGTGAAGTCACAGAATGTAGGTGTGTAAAATCATAGAATGGACGTGTGTGAAGTCATAGAATGGAGGTGTGTGAAGTCATAGAATGGAGGTGTGTGAAGTCACAGAATGGAGGGGTGTGAAGTCACAGACTGGAGGTGTGTGAACCCAGAATGGAGGAGTGTGAAGTCACAGAATGGAGGTGTGTGAAGTCACAGAATGGAGGTGTGTGAACTCAAAATGAAGGTGTGTGAGGTCACAGAACGGAGGTTTGTGAAGTCATAGAATGGAGGTGTGTGAAGTCATAGAATGGATGATTTTGAAGTAATAATGAAGGTGTGTGAAGTCATAGAATGGAGGTGTGTGAAGTCAGAAGAGATGTGTGCGAAGTCATAGAATGGAGCTGTGTGAAGTCACAGAATGGAGGTGTGTGAAGTCAGAAGAGATGTGTGCGAAGTCATAGAATGGAGCTGTGTGAAGTCAGAATGGAGCTGTGTGAAGTCATAGAATGGAGGTGAGTGAAGTCAGAATGGCGGTGTGTGAACTTATAGAATGATGGTGTGTGAAGTCACAATGGAGGTGTGTGAAGTCATAGAATGGAGGTTTTTGAAGTCACATAATGGAGGTGTGTGAAGTCATAGAATGGAGGTGTGTGAAGTCACAGAATGGAGGTGTGTGAAGTCATATATTGGAAGTTTGTGAAGTCATAGAATGGAGGTGTGTGAAGTAATAGAATGCAGGTGTGTGAAGTCATATATTGGAGGTTTGTGAAGTCATAGAATGGAGGTGTGTGAAGTAATAGAATGGAGGTGTGTCAAGTCACAGATTGAAGGTGTGTGAAGTCACAGAATGGGGGTGTTTGAACTCAGAATGGAGGTGTGTGAAGTCACAGAATGGAGGTGTGTGAAATCATTGAATGGATGTTTCTGAAGTAAGAATGAAGGTGTGTGAAGTCATAGAATGGAGGTGTGTGAAGTCAAAATGGTGGTGTGTGAACTCATAGAATGGAGGTGTGTGAACTCATGGAATGTAGGTGTGTGAAGTCATGGAATGGAGGTGTGTGAAGTCAAAGAATGGAGGTATGTGAATTCAAAAAATGGAGGTGAGTGAAGTCAGAGAATGGAGGTGTGTGAAATCACAGAATGGAGGTGTTTGAAGTGACAGAATGCAGGTGTGTGAACTCACAATGGAGGTGTGTGAAGTCACAGAAAGGAGGTGTGTGAAGTCATAGAATGGAAGTGTGTGAAGTCATAGAATGCAGGTGTGTGAAGTCAGAATGGAGGTGTGTGAAGTCACAGAATGGAATTTTGTGAAATCATAGAATGGAGGTGTGTGAAGTCATAGAATGGATGATTCTGAATAAAAAGTGAAGGTGTGTGAAGTCATAGAATGGAGGTGTGTGAAGTCACAATGTAGGTGTGTGAACTCATAGAATGGTGGTGTGAAATCTCATAGAATGCAGGTGTGTGAAGTCATGGAATGGAGGTGTGTGAAGTCACAGAATGGAGGTGTGTGAAGTCAAAGAATGGAAGTGTGTGAAGTCAAAATGGATGTGTGTGAAGTCACAGAATGGAGGTGTGTGAAGTCACAGAATGGAGGTGTGTTAAGTCAAAATTGTGGAGTGTGAAGTCACTAATGGAGGTGTGAAGTCAGAATTTAGCTGTGTGAAGTCATAGAATGGAGGTGTGTGAAGTCAGAATGGAGGTGTGTGAACTCATAAAATGGACGTGTGTGAAGTCACAATGGAGGTGTGTGAAGTCATAGAATGGAGGTGTGTGAAGTCAGATTGGAGGTGTGTGAAATCACAGAATGGAGGTGTGTCAACTCAGAAATGAGGTGTGTGAAGTCATAGAATCTAGGTGTATGAAGTCATAGAATGGAAGTGTGTGAAATCATAGAATGGAGGTGTGTGAAGTCACAGAACTGAGGCGTGTGAAATCAAAATGGAGGTGTGTGAAGTCAGAATGTTGGTGTGTGAAGTCATAGAATGGAGGTGTGTGAAGTCACAGAATGGAGGTTTGCGAAATCATAGAATGGAGGTGTGTGAAGTCACAGAATGGAGGTGTGTGAAGTCATAGAATGGAGGTGTGTGAAGTCATAGAATGGAGGTGTGTGAAGTCACAGAATGGAGGTGTGTGAAGTTATAGAATGGAGGTGTGTGAAGTCACAGAATGTAGGTGTGTAAAATCATAGAATGGACGTGTGTGAAGTCATAGAATGGAGGTGTGTGAAGTCATAGAATGGAGTTGTGTGAAGTCACAGAATGGAGGTGTGTGAAGTCACAGAATGGAGGTGTGTGAACTCAAATGAAGGTGTGTGAGGTCACAGAACGGAGGTTTGTGAAGTCATAGAATGGATGATTTTGAAGTAATAATGAAGGTGTGTGAAGTCACAGAATGGAGGTGTGTGAAGTCACAATGTAGGTGTGTGAACTCATAGAATGTTGGTGTGTAATCTCATAGAATGGAGGTGTCAAAATTGTGGAGTGTGAAGTCACAAATGGAGGTGTGAAGTCAGAATTTAGCTGTGTGAAGTCATAGAATGAGGTGAGTGAAGTCAGAATGGAGGTGTGTGAACTCATAGAATGGAGGTGTGTGAAGTCACAATGGAGGTGTGTGAAGTCATAGAATGGAGGTGTGTGAAGTCAGATTGGAGGTGTGTGAAATCACAGAATGGAGGTGTGTCAACTCAGAAATGAGGAGTGTGAAGTCATAGAATCTAGGTGTGTGAAGTCATAGAATGGAAGTGTGTGAAATCATAGAATGGAGGTGTGTGAAGGCACAGAACTGAAGCGTGTGAAGTCAAAATGAGGTGTGTGAAGTCGGAATGTTGGTGGGTGAAGTCATAGAATGGAGGTGTGTGAAGTCACAATGCAGGTGTGTGAACTCATAGAATGGAGGTGTGTGAAGTCACAATGTAGGTGTGTTAAGTTATAGAATGGAGGTGTGTGAAGTCATAGAATGGAGGTGTGGGAAGTCACAGAAAGGAGGTGTATGAAATCACAGAATGGTGTTGTGTGAATTCACAGAATGGAGATGTGTGAAGTCATAAAATGGAGGTGTGTGATGTCATAGAATGGAGGTGTGTGAAGTCATAGAATGGAGGTGTGTGAAGACACAATGCATGTGTGTGAACTCATAGAATGGAGGTGTGAAGTCACAATGTAGGTGTGTTAAGTTATAGAATGGAGGTGTGTGAAGTCATAGAATAGAGGAGTGTGAAGTCACAGAATGGAGGTGTGTGAAATCATAGAATGGAGGTGTGCTAAGTCACAGAATGGAGGTGTTTGAAGTCATAGAATGGAGGTGTGTGAAGTCATAGAATGGAGGTGTGTGAAGTCACAGAATGGAGGTGTGTGAAGTTATAGAATGGAGGTGTGTGAAGTCATAGAATGGAGGTGTGTGAAGTCACAGAATGGAGGGGTGTAAAGTCACAGATTGGAGGTGTGTGAACCCAGAATGGAGGAGTGTGAAATCACAGAATGGAGGTGTGTGAAGTCACAAAATGGAGGTGTGTGAACTCAAAATGAAGGTGTGTGAGGTCACAAAACGGAGGTTTGTGAAGTCATAGAATGGAGGTGTGTGAAGTCATAGAATGGAAGATTTTGAAGTAATAATGAAGGTGTGTGAAGTCATAGAATGGAGGTGTGTAAAGTCACAATGTAGGTGTGTGAACTCATAGAATGGTGGTGTGTAATCTCATAGAATGGAGGTGTGTGAAGTCACAGAATGGAGGTGTGTGAAGTCAAAGAATGGAAGTGTGTGAAGTCAAAATGGATGTGTGTGAAGTCACAGAATGGAGGTGTGTGAAGTCACAGAATGGAGGTGTGTGAAGTCAAAATTGTGGAGTGTGAAGTCACAAATGGAGGTGTGAAGTCAGAATTTAGCTGTGTGAAGTCATAGAATGGAGGTGTGTGAAGTCAGAATGGAGGAGTGTGAACTCATAGAATGGAGGTGTGTGAAGTCACAATGGAGGTGTGTGAAGTCATAGAATGGAGGTGTGTGAAGTCAGATTGGAGGTGTGTGAAATCACAGAATGGAGGTGTGTCAACTCGGAAATGAGGTGTGTGAAGTCATAGAATCTAGGTGTGTGAAGTCATAGAATGGAAGTGTGTGAAATCATAGAATGGAGGTGTGTGAAGACACAGAACTGAGGCGTGTGAAGTCAAAATGGAGTTGTGTGAAGTCGGAATGTTGGTGGGTGAAGTCATAGAATGGAGGTGTGTGAAGTCACAATGCAGGTGTGTGAACTCAGAGAATGGAGGTGTGTGAAGTCACAATATAGGTGTGTTAAGTTATAGAATGGAGGTGTGTGAAGTCACAGAAAGGAGGTGTATGAAATCATAGAATGGTGTTGTGTGAAGTCACAGAATGGAGATGTGTGAAGTCATAGAATGGAGGTGTGTGATGTCATAGAATGGAGGTGTGTGAAGTCATAGAATGGAGGTGTGTGAAGTCACAATGCATGTGTGTGAACTCATAGAATGGAGGTGTGAAGTCACAATGTAGGTGTGTTAAGTTATAGAATGGAGGTGTGTGAAGTCATAGAATGGAGGAGTGTGAAGTCACAGAATGGAGGTGTGTCAACTCAGAAATGAGGAGTGTGAAGTCATAGAATCTAGGTGTGTGAAGTCATAGAATGGAAGTGTGTGAAATCATAGAATGGAGGTGTGTGAAGGCACAGAACTGAGGCGTGTGAAGTCAAAATGGAGGTGTGTGAAGTCGGAATGTTGGTGGGTGAATTCATAGAATGGAGGTGTGTGCATTCACAATGCAGGTGTGTGAACTCATAGAATGGAGGTGTGTGAAGTCACAATATAGGTGTGTTAAGTTATAGAATGGAGGTGTGTGAAGTCATAGAATGGAGGTGTGGGAAGTCACAGAAAGGAGGTGTATGAAATCATAGAATGGTGTTGTGTGAAGTCACAGAATGGAGATGTGTGAAGTCATAAAATGGAGGTGTGTGATGTCATAGAATGGAGGTGTGTGAAGTCATAGAATGGAGGTGTGTGAAGACACAATGCATGTGTGTGAACTCATAGAATGGAGGTGTGAAGTCACAATGTAGGTGTGTTAAGTTATAGAATGGAGGTGTGTGAAGTCATAGAATAAAGGAGTGTGAAGTCACAGAATGGAGGTGTGTGTAATCATAGAATGGAGGTGTGTTAAGTCACAGAATGGAGGTGTTTGAAGTCATAGAATGGAGGTGTGTGAAGTCATAGAATGGAGGTGTGTGAAGTCACAGAATGGAGGTGTGTGAAGTTATAGAATGGAGGTGTGTGAAGTCATAGAATGGAGGTGTGTGAAGTCACAGAATGGAGGGGTGTGAAGTCACAGATTGGAGGTGTGTGAAATCATAGAATGAAGGTGTGTAAAGTCACAGAATGGAGGTGTGTGAAGTCATAGAATGGAGGTGTGTGAAGTCATAGAATGGAGGTGTGTGAAGTCACTGAATGGAGGTGTGTGAAGGCATAGAATCGAGGTGTGTGAAGTCACAGAATGGAGGGGTGTGAAGTCACAGAATGTAGGTTTGTGAAATCATAGAATGGAGGTGTGTGAAGTCACAGAATGGAGGTGTGTGAAGTCATAGAATGGAGGTGTGTGAAGTCATAGAATGGAGGTGTGTGAAGTCACAGAATGGAGGGGTGTAAAGTCACAGATTGGAGGTGTGTGAACCCAGAATGGAGGAGTGTGAAGTCACAGAATGGAAGTGTGTGAAGTCACAAAATGGAGGTGTGTGAACTCAAAATGAAGGTGTGTGAGGTCACAGAACGGAGGTTTGTGAAGTCATAGAATGGAGGTGTGTGAAGTCATAGAATGGAGGTGTGTGAAGTCACAGAATGGAGGTGTGTGAAGTCATAGAATGGAGGTGTGTAAAGTCACAATGTAGGTGTGTGAACTCATAGAATGGTGGTGTGTAATCTCATAGAATGGAGGTGTGTGAAGTCACAGAATGGAGGTGTGTGAAGTCAAAGAATGGAAGTGTGTGAAGTCAAAATGGATGTGTGTGAAGTCACAGAATGGAGGTGTGTGAAGTCACAGAATGGAGGTGTGTGAAGTCAAAATTGTGGAGTGTGAAGTCACAAATGGAGGTGTGAAGTCAGAATTTAGCTGTGTGAAGTCATAGAATGGAGGTGTGTGAAGTCAGAATGGAGGAGTGTGAACTCATAGAATGGAGGTGTGTGAAGTCACAATGGCGGTGTGTGAAGTCATAGAATGGAGGTGTGTGAAGTCAGATTGGAGGTATGTGAAATCACAGAATGGAGGTGTGTCAACTCGGAAATGAGGTGTGTGAAGTCATAGAATCTAGGTGTGTGAAGTCATAGAATGGAAGTGTGTGAAATCATAGAATGGAGGTGTGTGAAGACACAGAACTGAGGCGTGTGAAGTCAAAATGGAGGTGTGTGAAGTCGGAATGTTGGTGGGTGAAGTCATAGAATGGAGGTGTGTGAAGTCACAACGCAGGTGTGTGAACTCAGAGAATGGAGGTGTGTGAAGTCACAATATAGGTGTGTTAAGTTATAGAATGGAGGTGTGTGAAGTCACAGAAAGGAGGTGTATGAAATCATAGAATGGTGTTGTGTGAAGTCACAGAATGGAGATGTGTGAAGTCATAGAATGGAGGTGTGTGATGTCATAGAATGGAGGTGTGTGAAGTCATAGAATGGAGGTGTGTGAAGTCACAATGCATGTGTGTGAACTCATAGAATGGAGGTGTGAAGTCACAATGTAGGTGTGTTAAGTTACAGAATGGAGGTGTGTGAAGTCATAGAATGGAGGAGTGTGAAGTCACAGAATGGAGGTGTGTGAAATCATAGAATGGAGGTGTGTAAAGTCACAGAATGGAGGTATTTGAAGTCATAGAATGGAGGTGTGTGAAGTCATAGAATGGAGGTGTGTGAAGTCACAGAATGGAGGTGTGTGAAGTTATAGAATGGAGGTGTGTGAAGTCACAGAATGGAGGTGTGTAAAATCATAGAATGGACGTGTGTGAAGTCATAGAATGGAGGTGTGTGAAGTCATAGAATGGAGGTGTGTGAAGTCACCGAATGGAGGGGTGTGAAGTCACAGATTGGAGGTGTGTGAACCCAGAATGGAGGTGTGTGAAGTCACAGAATGGAGGTGTGTGAAGTCATAGAATTGAGGTGTGTGAAGTCACAGAATGGATGTGTGTTAAGTCACAGAATGGAACTGTGTGAAGTCACAGAATGGAGGTGTGTGAAGTCACAGAATGGAGGTGTGTGAAGTCACAGAATGGAGGTGTGTGAAGTCACAGAAAGGAAGTGTGTGAAGTCATAGAATGGAGGTGTGTGAAGTCAGAATGGAGGTGTGTGAAGTCACAGAATGGAGGTGATTGACCTCAAAATGTAGGTGTGTGAGGTCACAGAACGGAGGTTTGTGAAGTCATAGAATGGAGGTGTGTGAAGTCATAGAATGGATGATTCTGAAGTAATAATGAAGGTGTGTGAAGTCATAGAATGGATGTGTGTGAAGTCACAATGTAGGTGTGTGAACTCATAGAATGGTGGTGTGTAATGTCATAGAATAGAGGTGTGTGAAGTCATGGAATGGAGGTGTGTGAAGTCAAAGAATCGAGGTATGTGAATTCAAAAAATGGAGGTGAGTGAAGTCACAGAATGGAGGTGTGTGATATCACAGAATGGAGGTGTTTGAAGTGACAGAATGCAGGTGTGTGAACTCACAATGGAGGTGTGTGAAGTCACAGAAAGGAGGTGTGTGAAGTCATAGAATGGAAGTGTGTGAAGTCATAGAATGGAGGTGTGTGAAGTCAGAATGGAGGTGTGTGAAGTCACAGAATGGAATTTTGTGAAATCAAAGAATGGAGGTGTGTGAAGTCATAGAATGGATGATTCTGAATAAAAAATGAAGGTGTGTGAAGTCATAGAATGGAGGTGTGTGAAGTCACAATGTAGGTGTGTGAACTCATGGAATGGTGGTGTGTAATCTCATAGAATGCAGGTGTGTGAAGTCACAGAATGGAGGTGTGTGAAGTCAAAGAATGGAAGTGTGTGAAGACAAAATGGATGTGTGTGAAGTCACAGAATGGAGGTGTGTGAAGTCACAGAATGGAGGTGTGTTAAGTCAAAATTGTGGAGTGTGAAGTCACTAATGGAGGTGTGAAGTCAGAATTTAGCTGTGTGAAGTCATAGAATGGAGGTGTGTGATGTCATAGAATGGAGGTGTGTGAAGTCATAGAATGGAGGTGTGTGAAGTCACAATGCATGTGTGTGAACTCATAGAATGGAGGTGTGAAGTCACAATGTAGGTGTGTTAAGTTATAGAATGGAGGTGTGTGAAGTCATAGAATGGAGGAGTGTGAAGTCACAGAATGGAGGTGTGTGAAATCATAGAATGGAGGTGTGTAAAGTCACAGAATGGAGGTATTTGAAGTCATAGAATGGAGGTGTGTGAAGTCATAGAATGGAGGTGTGTGAAGTCACAGAATGGAGGTGTGTGAAGTTATAGAATGGAGGTGTGTGAAGTCACAGAATGGAGGTGTGTAAAATCATAGAATGGACGTGTGTGAAGTCATAGAATGGAGGTGTGTGAAGTCATAGAATGGAGGTGTGTGAAGTCACAGAATGGAGGTGTGTTAAGTCAAAATTGTGGAGTGTGAAGTCACTAATGGAGGTGTGAAGTCAGAATTTAGCTGTGTGAAGTCATAGAATGGAGGTGTGTGAAGTCAGAATGGAGGTGTGTGAATTCAGATTGGAGGTTTGTGAAGTCAGAGAATAGAGGTGTGTCAACTCAGAAAGGAGGTGTTTGAAATCATAGAATGGAGGTGAGTGAAGTCATAGAATGCAGGTGTGAGAAGTCACAGAATTTAGGTGTGTGAAGTCAGAATGGAGGTGTGTGAGGTCAGAATGGAGGTGTTTGAAGTCATAGAATGGAGGTGTGTGAAGTCACAATGCAGGTGTGTGAACTCATAGAATGGAGGAGTGTGAAGTCACCATGTAGGTGTGTGAAGTCATAGAATGGAGGTGTGTGAAGTCACAGAATGGAAGTGTGTGAAGTCACAGAATGGAGGTGTGTGAAGTCATAGAATGGAGGTGTGTGAAGTCACAGAATGGAGGTGTGTGAAGTTATAGAATGGAGGTGTGTGAAGTCACAGAATGGAGGTGTGTAAAATCATAGAATGGACGTGTGTGAAGTCATAGAATGGAGGTGTGTGAAGTCATAGAATGGAGGTGTGTGAAGTCACAGACTGGAGGGGTGTGAAGTCACAGATTGGAGGTGTGTGAACCCAGAATGGAGGTGTGTGAAGTCACAGAATGGAGGTGTGTGAAGTCATAGAATTGAGGTGTGTGAAGTCACAGAATGGATGTGTGTTAAGTCACAGAATGGAACTGTGTGAAGTCACAGAATGGAGGTGTGTGAAGTCACAGAATGGAGGTGTGTGAAGTCACAGAATGGAGGTGTGTGAAGTCACAGAAAGGAAGTGTGTGAAGTCATAGAATGGAGGTGTGTGAAGTCAGAATGGAGGTGTGTGAAGTCACAGAATGTAGGTGATTGACCTCAAAATGTAGGTGTGTGAGGTCACAGAACGGAGGTTTGTGAAGTCATAGAATGGAGGTGTGTGAAGTCATAGAATGGATGATTCTGAAGTAATAATGAAGGTGTGTGAAGTCATAGAATGGATGTGTGTGAAGTCACAATGTAGGTGTGTGAACTCATAGAATGGTGGTGTGTAATGTCATAGAATAGAGGTGTGTGAAGTCATGGAATGGAGGTGTGTGAAGTCAAAGAATTGAGGTATGTGAATTCAAAAAATGGAGGTGAGTGAAGTCACAGAATGGAGGTGTGTGATATCACAGAATGGAGGTGTTTGAAGTGACAGAATGCAGGTGTGTGAACTCACAATGGAGGTGTGTGAAGTCACAGAAAGGAGGTGTGTGAAGTCATAGAATGGAAGTGTGTGAAGTCATAGAATGGAGGTGTGTGAAGTCAGAATGGAGGTGTGTGAAGTCACAGAATGGAATTTTGTGAAATCAAAGAATGGAGGTGTGTGAAGTCATAGAATGGATGATTCTGAATAAAAAATGAAGGTGTGTGAAGTCATAGAATGGAGGTGTGTGAAGTCACAATGTAGGTGTGTGAACTCATGGAATGGTGGTGTGTAATCTCATAGAATGCAGGTGTGTGAAGTCACAGAATGGAGTTGTGTGAAGTCAAAGAATGGAAGTGTGTGAAGACAAAATGGATGTGTGTGAAGTCACAGAATGGAGGTGTGTGAAGTCACAGAATGGAGGTGTGTTAAGTCAAAATTGTGGAGTGTGAAGTCACTAATGGAGGTGTGAAGTCAGAATTTAGCTGTGTGAAGTCATAGAATGGAGGTGTGTGAAGTCAGAATGGAGGTGTGTGAATTCAGATTGGAGGATTGTGAAGTCAGAGAATAGAGGTGTGTCAACTCAGAAAGGAGGTGTTTGAAATCATAGAATGGAGGTGAGTGAAGTCATAGAATGGAGGTGTGAGAAGTCACAGAATTTAGGTGTGTGAAGTCAGAATGGAGGTGTGTGAGGTCAGAATGCAGGTGTTTGAAGTCATAGAATGGAGGTGTGTGAAGTCACAATGCAGGTGTGTGAACTCATAGAATGGAGGAGTGTGAAGTCACCATGTAGGTGTGTGAAGTCATAGAATGGAGGTGTGTGAAGTCACAGAATGGAAGTGTGTGAAGTCATAGAATGGAGGTGTGTGAAGTCAGAATGGAGGTGTGTGAAGTCACAGAATGGAATTTTGTGAAATCATAGAATGGAGGTGTGTGAAGTCATAGAATGGATGATTCTGAATAAAAAGTGAAGGTGTTTGAAGTCACAGAATGGAGGTTTGCGAAATCATAGAATGGAGGTGTGTGAAGTCACAGAATGGAGGTGTGTGAAGTCATAGAATGGAGGTGTGTGAAGTCATAGAATGGAGGTGTGTGAAGTCACAGAATGGAAGTGTGTGAAGTTATAGAATGGAGGTGTGTGAAGTCACAGAATGTAGGTGTGTAAAATCATAGAATGGACGTGTGTGAAGTCATAGAATGGAGGTGTGTGAAGTCATAGAATGGAGGTGTGTGAAGTCACAGAATGGAGGGGTGTGAAGTCACAGATTGGAGGTGTGTGAACCCAGAATGGAGGAGTGTGAAGTCACAGAATGGAGGTGTGTGAAGTCACAGAATGGAGGTGTGTGAACTCAAAATGAAGGTGTGTGAGGTCACAGAACGGCGGTTTGTGAAGTTATAGAATGGAGGTGTGTGAAGTCATAGAATGGATGATTTTGAAGTAATAATGAAGGTGTGTGAAGTCATAGAATGGAGGTGTGTGAAGTCAGAAGAGATGTGTGCGAAGTCATAGAATGGAGCTGTGTGAAGTCACAGAATGGAGGTGTGTGAAGTCAGAAGAGATGTGTGCGAAGTCATAGAATGGAGCTGTGTGAAGTCAGAATGGAGCTGTGTGAAGTCATGGAATGGAGGTGAGTGAAGTCAGAATGGCGGTGTGTGAACTTATAGAATGATGGTGTGTGAAGTCACAATGGAGGTGTGTGAAGTCATAGAATGGAGGTTTTTGAAGTCACATAATGGAGGTGTGTGAAGTCATAGAATGGAGGTGTGTGAAGTCACAGAATGGAGGTGTGTGAAGTCATATATTGGAAGTTTGTGAAGTCATAGAATTGAGGTGTGTGAAGTAATAGAATGGAGGTGTGTGAAGTCATATATTGGAGGTTTGTGAAGTCATAGAATGGAGGTGTGTGAAGTAATAGAATGGAGGTGTGTCAAGTCACAGATTGAAGGTGTGTGAAGTCACAGAATGGGGGTGTTTGAACTCAGAATGGAGGTGTGTGAAGTCACAGAATGGAGGTGTGTGAAGTCATTGAATGGATGTTTCTGAAGTAAGAATGAAGGTGTGTGAAGTCATAGAATGGAGGTGTGTGAAGTCAAAATGGTGGTGTGTGAACTCATAGAATGGAGGTGTGTGAACTCATGGAATGTAGGTGTGTGAAGTCATGGAATGGAGGTGTGTGAAGTCAAAGAATGGAGGTATGTGAATTCAAAAAATGGAGGTGAGTGAAGTCAGAGAATGGAGGTGTGTGAAATCACAGAATGGAGGTGTTTGAAGTGACAGAATGCAGGTGTGTGAACTCACAATGGAGGTGTGTGAAGTCACAGAAATGAGGTGTGTGAAGTCATAGAATGGAAGTGTGTGAAGTCATAGAATGGAGGTGTGTGAAGTCAGAATGGAGGTGTGTGAAGTCACAGAATGGAATTTTGTGAAATCATAGAATGGAGGTGTGTGAAGTCATAGAATGGATGATTCTGAATAAAAAGTGAAGGTGTGTGAAGTCATAGAATGGAGGTGTGTGAAGTCACAATGTAGGTGTGTGAACTCATAGAATGGTGGTGTGTAATCTCATAGAATGCAGGTGTGTGAAGTCATGGAATGGAGGTGTGTGAAGGCACAGAATGGAGGTGTGTGAAGTCAAAGAATGGAAGTGTGTGAAGTCAAAATGGATGTGTGTGAAGTCACAGAATGGAGGTGTGTGAAGTCACAGAATGGAGGTGTGTTAAGTCAAAATTGTGGAGTGTGAAGTCACTAATGGAGGTGTGAAGTAAGAATTTAGCTGTGTGAAGTCATAGAATGGAGGTGTGTGAAGTCAGAATGGAGGTGTGTGAACTCATAGAATGGAGGTGTGTGAAGTCACAATGGAGGTGTGTGAAATCACAGAATGGAGGTGTTTGAAGTGACAGAATGCAGGTGTGTGAACTCACAATGGAGGTGTGTGAAGTCACAGAAAGGAGGTGTGTGAAGTCATAGAATGGAAGTGTGTGAAGTCATAGAATGGAGGTGTGTGAAGTCAGAATGGAGGTGTGTGAAGTCACAGAATGGAATTTTGTGAAATCATAGAATGGAGGTGTGTGAAGTCATAGAATGGATGTTTCTGAAGTGAGAACGAAGGTGTATGAAGTCAAAGAATGGAGGTGTGTGAAGTCAAAATGGAGGTGTGTGAATCATAGAATGGAGGTGTGTGAACACATAGAATGGAGGTGTGTGAAGTCATGGAATGGAGGTGCATGCAGTCAAACAATGGAGGTGTGTGAAGTCATCGAATGGAGGTGTGTGAAGTCATGGAATGGAGGTGTGTGAAGTCAGATGGAGTTGTGTGAAGTCATAGAATGGAGGTGTGTGAAGTCAGAATGGAGGTGTGTGAAGTCATAGAATGGAGGTGTGTGAAGTCAGAATGCAGGTGTGCGAAGTCATAGAATGGAGGTGTGTGAGGTCATAGAATGGAGGTGTGTGAAGTCACAGAATGGAGGTGTGTGAAGTCATAGAATGGAGGTGTGTGAAGTCACAGAAGGGAGATGTGTGAAGTCATAGAATGGAGGTGTGTGAAGTCATAGAATTTAGGTGGGTGAAGTCATAGAATGGAGGTGTGTGAAGTCAGAGAATGGAGGTGTGTGAAATCACAAAATGGAGGTGTGTGAACTCAGAATGGAGGTGTGTGAAGTCACAGAATGGAGATGTGTGAAGTCACAAAATGGGGGTGTGTGAAGTCACAAAATGGGGGTGTGTGAAGTCATAGAATGGAGGTGTGTGAAGTCATAGAATGGAGGTGTGTGAAGTCACAGAATGGAGGTGTGTGAAGTCAGAATAGATGTGTGCGAAGTCATAGAATGGAGCTGTGTGAAGTCAGAATGGAGCTGTGTGAAGTCATAGAATGGAGGTGAGTGAAGTCAGAATTGCGGTGTGTGAAATCACAGAATGATGGTGTGTGAAGTCACAATGGAGGTGTGTGAAGTCATACAATGCAGGTTTCTGAAGTCACAGAATGGAGGTGTGTGAAGTCACAGAATGGAGGTGTGTGAAGTCACAGAATGGAGGTGTGTGAAGTCAAAATTGTGGAGTGTGAAGTCACAAATGGAGGTGTGAAGTCAGAATTTAGCTGTGTGAAGTCATAGAATGGAGGTGTGTGAAGTCAGAATGGAGGTGTGTGAACTCATAGAATATAGGTGTGTGAAGTCACAATGGAGGTGTGTGAAGTAATAGAATGGAGGTGTGTGAAGTCAGATTGGAGGTGTGTGAAATCACAGAATGGAGGTGTGTCAACTCAGAAATGAGGTGTGTGAAGTCATAGAATCTAGGTGTGTGAAGTCATAGAATGGAAGTGTGTGAAATCATAGAATGGAGGTGTGTGAAGGCACAGAACTGAGGCCTGTGAAGTCAAAATGGAGGTGTGTGAAGTCGGAATGGTGGTGGGTGAAGTCGTAGAATGGAGGTGTGTGAAGTCCCAATGCAGGTGTGTGAACTCATAGAATGGAGGTGTGTGAAGTCACAATATAGGTGTGTTAACTTATAGAATGGAGGTGTGTGAAGTCATAGAATGGAGGTGTGTGAAGTCACAGAATGGAGGTGTGTGAAGTCAGAACAGATGTGTGCGAAGTCATAGAATGGAGCTGTGTGAAGTCAGAATGGAGCTGTGTGAAGTCATAGAATGGAGGTGAGTGAAGTCAGAATGGCGGTGTGTGAACTTATAGAATGATGGTGTGTGAAGTCACAATGGAGGTGTGTGAAGTCATAGAATGGAGGTTTTTGAAGTCACATAATGGAGGTGTGTGAAGTCATAGAATGGAGGTGTGTGAAGTCACAGAATGGAGGTGTGTGAAGTCATATATTGGAAGTTTGTGAAGTCAAAGAATGGAGGTGTGTGAAGTAATAGAATGGAGGTGTGTGAAGTCAGATTGGAGGTGTGTGAAATCACAGAATGAGGTGTGTCAACTCAGAAATGAGGTGTGTGAAGTCATAGAATCTAGGTGTATGAAGTCATAGAATGGAAGTTTGTGAAATCATAGAATGGAGGTGTGTGAATCACAGAACTGAGACGTGTGAAGTCAAAATGGAGGTGTGTGAAGTCAGAATGTTGGTGTGTGAAGTCATAGAATGGAGGTTTGTGAAGTCACAATGCAGGTGTGTGAACTCATAGAATGGAGGTGTGAAGTAAAAATGTAGGTGTGTTAAGTTATAGAATGGAGGTGTGTGAAGTCATAGAATGGAGGTGTGTGAAGTCACAGAATGGAGGTGTGTGAAGTCATAGAATGGAGGTGTGTGAAGTCATAGAATGGAGCTGTGTGAAGTAAGAATGGAGCTGTGTGAAGTCATAGAATGGAGGTGAGTGAAGTCAGAATGGCGGTGTGTGAACTCATAGAATGATGGTGTGTGAAGTCACAATGGAGGTGTGTGAAGTCATAGAATGGAGGTTTTTGAAGTCACAGAATGGAGGTTTGTGAAGTCGTAGAATGGAGGTGTGTGAAGTCAGATTGGAGGTGTGTGAAGTCATAGAATGGAGGTGTGTCAACTCAGAAAGGAGTTGTGTGAAGTCATAGAATGGAGGTGTGTGAAGTCATAGAATGGAGGGGTGTGAAATCATAGAATGGAGCTGTGTGCAGTCACAGAATTGAGGTGTGTGCAGTCAGAATGGAGGTGTGTGAAGTCAGACTGGAGGTGTGTGAAGTCATAGAATGGAGGTGTGTGAATTCAGAATGCATTTGTGTGAACTCATAGAATGGAGGTCTGTGAAGTCACAATGTAGGTGTGTGAAGTCACAGAATGGAGGTGTGTGAAGTCATAGAATGGAGGTGTGTGAAGTCACAGAATGGAGGTGTGTGAAGTCAGAACAGATGTGTGCGAAGTCATAGAATGGAGCTGTGTGAAGTCAGAATGGAGCTGTGTGAAGTCATAGAATGGAGGTGAGTGAAGTCAGAATGGCGGTGTGTGAAATCACAGAATGATGGTGTGTGAAGTCACAATGGAGGTGTGTGAAGTCATACAATGCAGGTTTCTGAAGTCACAGAATGGAGGTGTGTGAAGTCATAGAATGGGGTGTGTGAAATCATAGAATGGAAGTGTGTGAAGTCAAAATGGATTTGTGTGAAGTCACAGAATGGAGGTGTGTGAAGTCACAGAATGGAGGTGTGTGAAGTCAAAATTGTGGAGTGTGAAGTCACAAATGGAGGTGTGAAGTCAGAATTTAGCTGTGTGAAGTCATAGAATGGAGGTGTGTGAAGTCAGAATGGAGGTGTGTGAACTCATAGAATATAGGTGTGTGAAGTCACAATGGAGGTGTGTGAAGTCATAGAATGGAGGTGTGTGAAGTCAGATTGGAGGTGTGTGAAATCACAGAATGGAGGTGTGTCAACTCAGAAATGAGGTGTGTGAAGTCATAGAATCTAGGTGTGTGAAGTCATAGAATGGAAGTGTGTGAAATCATAGAATGGAGGTGTGTGAAGGCACAGAACTGAGGCCTGTGAAGTCAAAATGGAGGTGTGTGAAGTCGGAATGTTGGTGGGTGAAGTCGTAGAATGGACGTGTGTGAAGTCACAATGCAGGTGTGTGAACTCATAGAATGGAGGTGTGTGAAGTCACAATATAGGTGTGTTAACTTATAGAATGGAGGTGTGTGAAGTCATAGAATGGAGGTGTGTGAAGTCACAGAATGGAGGTGTGTGAAGTCAGAAGAGATGTGTGCGAAGTCATAGAATGGAGCTGTGTGAAGTCAGAATGGAGCTGTGTGAAGTCATAGAATGGAGGTGAGTGAAGTCAGAATGGCGGTGTGTGAACTTATAGAATGATGGTGTGTGAAGTCACAATGGAGGTGTGTGAAGTCATAGAATGGAGGTTTTTGAAGTCACATAATGGAGGTGTGTGAAGTCATAGAATGGAGGTGTGTGAAGTCACAGAATGGAGGTGTGTGAAGTCATATATTGGAAGTTTGTGAAGTCATAGAATGGAGGTGTGTGAAGTAATAGAATGGAGGTGTGTGAAGTCATATATTGGAGGTTTGTGAAGTCATAGAATGGAGGTGTGTGAAGTAATAGAATGGAGGTGTGTCAAGTCACAGATTGAAGGTGTGTGAAGTCACAGAATGGGGGTGTGTGAAGTCACAGAATGGAAGTGTGTGAAGTCATAGAATGGAGGTGTGTGAAGTCAGAATGGAGGTGTGTGAAGTCACAGAATGGAATTTTGTGAAATCATAGAATGGAGGTGTGTGAAGTCATAGAATGGATGATTCTGAATAAAAAGTGAAGGTGTGTGAAGTCATAGAATGGAGGTGTGTGAAGTCACAATGTAGGTGTGTGAACTCATAGAATGGTGGTGTGTAATCTCATAGAATGCAGGTGTGTGAAGTCATGGAATGGAGGTGTGTGAAGTCACAGAATGGAGGTGTGTGAAGTCAAAGAATGGAAGTGTGTGAAGTCAAAATGGATGTGTGTGAAGTCACAGAATGGAGGTGTGTGAAGTCACAGAATGGAGGTGTGTTAAGTCAAAATTGTGGAGTGTGAAGTCACTAATGGAGGTGTGAAGTCAGAATTTAGCTGTGTGAAGTCATAGAATGGAGGTGTGTGAAGTCAGAATGGAGGTGTGTGAACTCATAGAATGGAGGTGTGTGAAGTCACAATGGAGGTGTGTGAAGTCATAGAATGGAGGTGTGTGAAGTCAGATTGGAGTTGTGTGAAATCACAGAATGGAGGTGTGTCAACTCAGAAATGAGGTGTGTGAAGTCATAGAATCTAGGTGTATGAAGTCATAGAATGGAAGTGTGTGAAATCATAGAATGGAGGTATGTGAAGTCACCGAACTGAGGCGTGTGAAATCAAAATGGAGGTGTGTGAAGTCAGAATGTTGGTGTGTGAAGTCATAGAATGGAGGTGTGTGAAGTCACAGAATGGAGGTTTGCGAAATCATAGAATGGAGGTGTGTGAAGTCACAGAATGGAGGTGTGTGAAGTCATAGAATGGAGGTGTGTGAAGTCATAGAATGGAGGTGTGTGAAGTCACAGAATGGAGGTGTGTGAAGTTATAGAATGGAGGTGTGTGAAGTCACAGAATGTAGGTGTGTAAAATCATAGAATGGACGTGTGTGAAGTCATAGAATGGAGGTGTGTGAAGTCATAGAATGGAGGTGTGTGAAGTCACAGAATGGAGGGGTGTGAAGTCACAGATTGGAGGTGTGTGAACCCAGAATGGAGGAGTGTGAAGTCACAGAATGGAGGTGTGTGAAGTCACAGAATGGAGGTGTGTGAACTCAAAATGAAGGTGTGTGAGGTCACAGAACGGAGGTTTGTGAAGTTATAGAATGGAGGTGTGTGAAGTCATAGAATGGATGATTTTGAAGTAATAATGAAGGTGTGTGAAGTCATAGAATGGAGGTGTGTGAAGTCAGAAGAGATGTGTGCGAAGTCATAGAATGGAGCTGTGTGAAGTCACAGAATGGAGGTGTGTGAAGTCAGAAGAGATGTGTGCGAAGTCATAGAATGGAGCTGTGTGAAGTCAGAATGGAGCTGTGTGAAGTCATGGAATGGAGGTGAGTGAAGTCAGAATGGCGGTGTGTGAACTTATAGAATGATGGTGTGTGAAGTCACAATGGAGGTGTGTGAAGTCATAGAATGGAGGTTTTTGAAGTCACATAATGGAGGTGTGTGAAGTCATAGAATGGAGGTGTGTGAAGTCACAGAATGGAGGTGTGTGAAGTCATATATTGGAAGTTTGTGAAGTCATAGAATGGAGGTGTGTGAAGTAATAGAATGGAGGTGTGTGAAGTCATATATTGGAGGTTTGTGAAGTCATAGAATGGAGGTGTGTGAAGTAATAGAATGGAGGTGTGTCAAGTCACAGATTGAAGGTGTGTGAAGTCACAGAATGGGGGTGTTTGAACTCAGAATGGAGGTGTGTGAAGTCACAGAATGGAGGTGTGTGAAGTCATTGAATGGATGTTTCTGAAGTAAGAATGAAGGTGTGTGAAGTCATAGAATGGAGGTGTGTGAAGTCAAAATGGTGGTGTGTGAACTCATAGAATGGAGGTGTGTGAACTCATGGAATGTAGGTGTGTGAAGTCATGGAATGGAGGTGTGTGAAGTCAAAGAATGGAGGTATGTGAATTCAAAAAATGGAGGTGAGTGAAGTCAGAGAATGGAGGTGTGTGAAATCACAGAATGGAGGTGTTTGAAGTGACAGAATGCAGGTGTGTGAACTCACAATGGAGGTGTGTGAAGTCACAGAAAGGAGGTGTGTGAAGTCATAGAATGGAAGTGTGTGAAGTCATAGAATGGAGGTGTGTGAAGTCAGAATGGAGGTGTGTGAAGTCACAGAATGGAATTTTGTGAAATCATAGAATGGAGGTGTGTGAAGTCATAGAATGGATGATTCTGAATAAAAAGTGAAGGTGTGTGAAGTCATAGAATGGAGGTGTGTGAAGTCACAATGTAGGTGTGTGAACTCATAGAATGGTGGTGTGTAATCTCATAGAATGCAGGTGTGTGAAGTCATGGAATGGAGGTGTGTGAAGTCACAGAATGGAGGTGTGTGAAGTCAAAGAATGGAAGTGTGTGAAGTCAAAATGGATGTGTGTGAAGTCACAGAATGGAGGTGTGTGAAGTCACAGAATGGAGGTGTGTTAAGTCAAAATTGTGGAGTGTGAAGTCACTAATGGAGGTGTGAAGTAAGAATTTAGATGTGTGAAGTCATAGAATGGAGGTGTGTGAAGTCAGAATGGAGGTGTGTGAACTCATAGAATGGAGGTGTGTGAAGTCACAATGGAGGTGTGTGAAGTCATAGAATGGAGGTGTGTGAAGTCAGATTGGAGGTGTGTGAAATCACAGAATGGAGGTGTGTCAACTCAGAAATGAGGTGTGTGAAGTCATAGAATCTAGGTGTATGAAGTCATAGAATGGAAGTGTGTGAAATCATAGAATGGAGGTGTGTGAAGTCACAGAACTGAGGCGTGTGAAATCAAAATGGAGGTGTGTGAAGTCAGAATGTTGGTGTGTGAAGTCATAGAATGGAGGTGTGTGAAGTCACAGAATGGAGGTTTGCGAAATCATAGAATGGAGTTGTGTGAAGTCACAGAATGGAGGTGTGTGAAGTCATAGAATGGAGGTGTGTGAAGTCATAGAATGGAGGTGTGTGAAGTCACAGAATGGAGGTGTGTGAAGTTATAGAATGGAGGTGTGTGAAGTCACAGAATGTAGGTGTGTAAAATCATAGAATGGACGTGTGTGAAGTCATAGAATGGAGGTGTGTGAAGTCATAGAATGGAGGTGTGTGAAGTCACAGAATGGAGGGGTGTGAAGTCACAGACTGGAGGTGTGTGAACCCAGAATGGAGGAGTGTGAAGTCACAGAATGGAGGTGTGTGAAGTCACAGAATGGAGGTGTGTGAACTCAAAATGAAGGTGTGTGAGGTCACAGAACGGAGGTTTGTGAAGTCATAGAATGGAGGTGTGTGAAGTCATAGAATGGATGATTTTGAAGTAATAATGAAGGTGTGTGAAGTCATAGAATGGAGGTGTGTGAAGTCAGAAGAGATGTGTGCGAAGTCATAGAATGGAGCTGTGTGAAGTCACAGAATGGAGGTGTGTGAAGTCAGAAGAGATGTGTGCGAAGTCATAGAATGGAGCTGTGTGAAGTCAGAATGGAGCTGTGTGAAGTCATAGAATGGAGGTGAGTGAAGTCAGAATGGCGGTGTGTGAACTTATAGAATGATGGTGTGTGAAGTCACAATGGAGGTGTGTGAAGTCATAGAATGGAGGTTTTTGAAGTCACATAATGGAGGTGTGTGAAGTCATAGAATGGAGGTGTGTGAAGTCACAGAATGGAGGTGTGTGAAGTCATATATTGGAAGTTTGTGAAGTCATAGAATGGAGGTGTGTGAAGTAATAGAATGCAGGTGTGTGAAGTCATATATTGGAGGTTTGTGAAGTCATAGAATGGAGGTGTGTGAAGTAATAGAATGGAGGTGTGTCAAGTCACAGATTGAAGGTGTGTGAAGTCACAGAATGGGGGTGTTTGAACTCAGAATGGAGGTGTGTGAAGTCACAGAATGGAGGTGTGTGAAATCATTGAATGGATGTTTCTGAAGTAAGAATGAAGGTGTGTGAAGTCATAGAATGGAGGTGTGTGAAGTCAAAATGGTGGTGTGTGAACTCATAGAATGGAGGTGTGTGAACTCATGGAATGTAGGTGTGTGAAGTCATGGAATGGAGGTGTGTGAAGTCAAAGAATGGAGGTATGTGAATTCAAAAAATGGAGGTGAGTGAAGTCAGAGAATGGAGGTGTGTGAAATCACAGAATGGAGGTGTTTGAAGTGACAGAATGCAGGTGTGTGAACTCACAATGGAGGTGTGTGAAGTCACAGAAAGGAGGTGTGTGAAGTCATAGAATGGAAGTGTGTGAAGTCATAGAATGGAGGTGTGTGAAGTCAGAATGGAGGTGTGTGAAGTCACAGAATGGAATTTTGTGAAATCATAGAATGGAGGTGTGTGAAGTCATAGAATGGATGATTCTGAATAAAAAGTGAAGGTGTGTGAAGTCATAGAATGGAGGTGTGTGAAGTCACAATGTAGGTGTGTGAACTCATAGAATGGTGGTGTGAAATCTCATAGAATGCAGGTGTGTGAAGTCATGGAATGGAGGTGTGTGAAGTCACAGAATGGAGGTGTGTGAAGTCAAAGAATGGAAGTGTGTGAAGTCAAAATGGATGTGTGTGAAGTCACAGAATGGAGGTGTGTGAAGTCACAGAATGGAGGTGTGTTAAGTCAAAATTGTGGAGTGTGAAGTCACTAATAGAGGTGTGAAGTCAGAATTTAGCTGTGTGAAGTCATAGAATGGAGGTGTGTGAAGTCAGAATGGAGGTGTGTGAACTCATAGAATGGAGGTGTGTGAAGTCACAATGGAGGTGTGTGAAGTCATAGAATGGAGGTGTGTGAAGTCAGATTGGAGGTGTGTGAAATCACAGAATGGAGGTGTGTCAACTCAGAAATGAGGTGTGTGAAGTCATAGAATCTAGGTGTATGAAGTCATAGAATGGAAGTGTGTGAAATCATAGAATGGAGGTGTGTGAAGTCACAGAACTGAGGCGTGTGAAATCAAAATGGATGTGTGTGAAGTCAGAATGTTGGTGTGTGAAGTCATAGAATGGAGGTGTGTGAAGTCACAGAATGGAGGTTTGCGAAATCATAGAATGGAAGTGTGTGAAGTCACAGAATGGAGGTGTGTGAAGTCATAGAATGGAGGTGTGTGAAGTCATAGAATGGAGGTGTGTGAAGTCACAGAATGGAGGTGTGTGAAGTTATAGAATGGAGGTGTGTGAAGTCACAGAATGTAGGTGTGTAAAATCATAGAATGGACGTGTGTGAAGTCATAGAATGGAGGTGTGTGAAGTCATAGAATGGAGGTGTGTGAAGTCACAGAATGGAGGTGTGTGAAGTCACAGAATGGAGGTGTGTGAACTCAAAATGAAGGTGTGTGAGGTCACAGAACGGAGGTTTGTGAAGTCATAGAATGGATGATTTTGAAGTAATAATGAAGGTGTGTGAAGTCACAGAATGGAGGTGTGTGAAGTCACAATGTAGGTGTGTGAACTCATAGAATGTTGGTGTGTAATCTCATAGAATGGAGGTGTCAAAATTGTGAAAAGTGTGAAGTCACAAATGGAGGTGTGAAGTCAGAATTTAGCTGTGTGAAGTCATAGAATGGAGGTGAGTGAAGTCAGAATGGAGGTGTGTGAACTCATAGAATGGAGGTGTGTGAAGTCAGAATGGAGGTGTGTGAAGTCATAGAATGGAGGTGTGTGAAGTCAGATTGGAGGTGTGTGAAATCACAGAATGGAGGTGTGTCAACTCAGAAATGAGGAGTGTGAAGTCATAGAATCTAGGTGTGTGAAGTCATAGAATGGAAGTGTGTGAAATCATAGAATGGAGGTGTGTGAAGGCACAGAACTGAGGCGTGTGAAGTCAAAATGGAGGTGTGTGAAGTCGGAATGTTGGTGGGTGAATTCATAGAATGGAGGTGTGTGCATTCACAATGCAGGTGTGTGAACTCATAGAATGGAGGTGTGTGAAGTCACAATATAGGTGTGTTAAGTTATAGAATGGAGGTGTGTGAAGTCATAGAATGGAGGTGTGGGAAGTCACAGAAAGGAGGTGTATGAAATCACAGAATGGTGTTGTGTGAATTCACAGAATGGAGATGTGTGAAGTCATAAAATGGAGGTGTGTGATGTCATAGAATGGAGGTGTGTGAAGTCATAGAATGGAGGTGTGTGAAGACACAATGCATGTGTGTGAACTCATAGAATGGAGGTGTGAAGTCACAATGTAGGTGTGTTAAGTTATAGAATGGAGGTGTGTGAAGTCATAGAATAGAGGATTGTGAAGTCACAGAATGGAGGTGTGTGAAATCATAGAATGGAGGTGTGCTAAGTCACAGAATGGAGGTGTTTGAAGTCATAGAATGGAGGTGTGTGAAGTCATAGAATGGAGGTGTGTGAAGTCACAGAATGGAGGTGTGTGAAGTTATAGAATGGAGGTGTGTGAAGTCATAGAATGGAGGTGTGTGAAGTCACAGAATGGAGGGGTGTGAAGTCACAGATTGGAGGTGTGTGAAATCATAGAATGCAGGTGTGTAAAGTCACAGAATGGAGGTGTGTGAAGTCATAGAATGGAGGAGTGTGAAGTCATAGAATGGAGGTGTGTGAAGTCACAGAATGGAGGTGTGTGAAGGCATAGAATCGAGGTGTGTGAAGTCACAGAATGGAGGGGTGTGAAGTCACAGAATGTAGGTTTGTGAAATCATAGAATGGAGGTGTGTGAAGTCACAGAATGGAGGTGTGTGAAGTCATAGAATGGAGGTGTGTGAAGTCATAGAATGGAGGTGTGTGAAGTCACAGAATGGAGGGGTGTAAAGTCACAGATTGGAGGTGTGTGAACCCAGAATGGAGGAGTGTGAAATCACAGAATGGAGGTGTGTGAAGTCACAAAATGGAGGTGTGTGAACTCAAAATGAAGGTGTGTGAGGTCACAAAACGGAGGTTTGTGAAGTCATAGAATGGAGGTGTGTGAAGTCATAGAATGGAAGATTTTGAAGTAATAATGAAGGTGTGTGAAGTCATAGAATGGAGGTGTGTAAAGTCACAATGTAGGTGTGTGAACTCATAGAATGGTGGTGTGTAATCTCATAGAATGGAGGTGTGTGAAGTCACAGAATGGAGGTGTGTGAAGTCAAAGAATGGAAGTGTGTGAAGTCAAAATGGATGTGTGTGAAGTCACAGAATGGAGGTGTGTGAAGTCACAGAATGGAGGTGTGTGAAGTCAAAATTGTGGAGTGTGAAGTCACAAATGGAGGTGTGAAGTCAGAATTTAGCTGTGTGAAGTCATAGAATGGAGGTGTGTGAAGTCAGAATGGAGGAGTGTGAACTCATAGAATGGAGGTGTGTGAAGTCACAATGGAGGTGTGTGAAGTCATAGAATGGAGGTGTGTGAAGTCAGATTGGAGGTGTGTGAAATCACAGAATGGAGGTGTGTCAACTCGGAAATGAGGTGTGTGAAGTCATAGAATCTAGGTGTGTGAAGTCATAGAATGGAAGTGTGTGAAATCATAGAATGGAGGTGTGTGAAGACACAGAACTGAGGCGTGTGAAGTCAAAATGGAGTTGTGTGAAGTCGGAATGTTGGTGGGTGAAGTCATAGAATGGAGGTGTGTGAAGTCACAATGCAGGTGTGTGAACTCAGAGAATGGAGGTGTGTGAAGTCACAATATAGGTGTGTTAAGTTATAGAATGGAGGTGTGTGAAGTCACAGAAAGGAGGTGTATGAAATCATAGAATGGTGTTGTGTGAAGTCACAGAATGGAGATGTGTGAAGTCATAGAATGGAGGTGTGTGATGTCATAGAATGGAGGTGTGTGAAGTCATAGAATGGAGGTGTGTGAAGTCAGATTGGAGGTATGTGAAATCACAGAATGGAGGTGTGTCAACTCGGAAATGAGGTGTGTGAAGTCATAGAATCTAGGTGTGTGAAGTCATAGAATGGAAGTGTGTGAAATCATAGAATGGAGGTGTGTGAAGACACAGAACTGAGGGGTGTGAAGTCAAAATGGAGGTGTGTGAAGTCGGAATGTTGGTGGGTGAAGTCATAGAATGGAGGTGTGTGAAGTCACAATGCAGGTGTGTGAACTCAGAGAATGGAGGTGTGTGAAGTCACAATATAGGTGTGTTAAGTTATAGAATGGAGGTGTGTGAAGTCACAGAAAGGAGGTGTATGAAATCATAGAATGGTGTTGTGTGAAGTCACAGAATGGAGATGTGTGAAGTCATAGAATGGAGGTGTGTGATGTCATAGAATGGAGGTGTGTGAAGTCATAGAATGGAGGTGTGTGAAGTCACAATGCATGTGTGTGAACTCATAGAATGGAGGTGTGAAGTCACAATGTAGGTGTGTTAAGTTATAGAATGGAGGTGTGTGAAGTCATAGAATGGAGGAGCGTGAAGTCACAGAATGGAGGTGTGTGAAATCATAGAATGGAGGTGTGTAAAGTCACAGAATGGAGGTATTTGAAGTCATAGAATGGAGGTGTGTGAAGTCATAGAATTGAGGTGTGTGAAGTCACAGAATGGAGGTGTGTGAAGTTATAGAATGGAGGTGTGTGAAGTCACAGAATGGAGGTGTGTAAAATCATAGAATGGACGTGTGTGAAGTCATAGAATGGAGGTGTGTGAAGTCATAGAATGGAGGTGTGTGAAGTCACAGAATGGAGGGGTGTGAAGTCACAGATTGGAGGTGTGTGAACCCAGAATGGAGGTGTGTGAAGTCACAGAATGGAGGTGTGTGAAGTCATAGAATTGAGGTGTGTGAAGTCACAGAATGGATGTGTGTTAAGTCACAGAATGGAACTGTGTGAAGTCACAGAATGGAGGTGTGTGAAGTCACAGAATGGAGGTGTGTGAAGTCACAGAATGGAGGTGTGTGAAGTCACAGAAAGGAAGTTTGTGAAGTCATAGAATGGAGGTGTGTGAAGTCAGAATGGAGGTGTGTGAAGTCACAGAATGGAGGTGATTGACCTCAAAATGTAGGTGTGTGAGGTCACAGAACGGAGGTTTGTGAAGTCATAGAATGGAGGTGTGTGAAGTCATAGAATGGATGATTCTGAAGTAATAATGAAGGTGTGTGAAGTCATAGAATGGATGTGTGTGAAGTCACAATGTAGGTGTGTGAACTCATAGAATGGTGGTGTGTAATGTCATAGAATAGAGGTGTGTGAAGTCATGGAATGGAGGTGTGTGAAGTCAAAGAATTGAGGTATGTGAATTCAAAAAATGGAGGTGAGTGATGTCACAGAATGGAGGTGTGTGATATCACAGAATGGAGGTGTTTGAAGTGACAGAATGCAGGTGTGTGAACTCACAATGGAGGTGTGTGAAGTCACAGAAAGGAGGTGTGTGAAGTCATAGAATGGAAGTGTGTGAAGTCATAGAATGGAGGTGTGTGAAGTCAGAATGGAGGTGTGTGAAGTCACAGAATGGAATTTTGTGAAATCAAAGAATGGAGGTGTGTGAAGTCATAGAATGGATGATTCTGAATAAAAAATGAAGGTGTGTGAAGTCATAGAATGGAGGTGTGTGAAGTCACAATGTAGGTGTGTGAACTCATGGAATGGTGGTGTGTAATCTCATAGAATGCAGGTGTGTGAAGTCACAGAATGGAGGTGTGTGAAGTCAAAGAATGGAAGTGTGTGAAGACAAAATGGATGTGTGTGAAGTCACAGAATGGAGGTGTGTGAAGTCACAGAATGGAGGTGTGTTAAGTCAAAATTGTGGAGTGTGAAGTCACTAATGGAGGTGTGAAGTCAGAATTTAGCTGTGTGAAGTCATAGAATGGAGGTGTGTGAAGTCAGAATGGAGGTGTGTGAATTCAGATTGGAGGTTTGTGAAGTCAGAGAATAGAGGTGTGTCAACTCAGAAAGGAGGTGTTTGAAATCATAGAATGGAGGTGAGTGAAGTCATAGAATGGAGGTGTGAGAAGTCACAGAATTTAGGTGTGTGAAGTCAGAATGGAGGTGTGTGAGGTCAGAATGGAGGTGTTTGAAGTCATAGAATGGAGGTGTGTGAAGTCACAATGCAGGTGTGTGAACTCATAGAATGGAGGAGTGTGAAGTCACCATGTAGGTGTGTGAAGTCATAGAATGGAGGTGTGTGAAGTCACAGAATGGAAGTGTGTGAAGTCACAGAATGGAGGTGTGTGAAGTCATAGAATGGAGGTGTGTGAAGTCACAGAATGGAGGTGTGTGAAGTCAGAATGGAGGTTTGTGAAGTCATAGAATGGAGGTGTGTGAAGTCAGAATAGAGGTGTGAAGTCATAGAATGGAGGTGGGTGAAGTCATAGAAATTAGGTGCGGGAAGTCATAGAATGGAGAAGTGTGAAGTCATAGAGTGGAGGTGAGTGAAGTCAGAGATTCGAGGTCTGTGAAGTCATAGAATGGAGGTGTGTGAAGTCAGAATGTAGGTGTACGAAGTCGTAGAATAGAGGTGTGTGAAGTCAGAATGGAGGTGTGTGAAGTCATAGAATGGAGATGTGTGCACTCATAGAATGCTGGTGTGTGACGTCACAATGGAAGTTTGTGAAGTCATAGAATGGAGGTGTGGGAAGTCACAGAATGGAGGTGTGTGAAGTCATACAATGGAGGTGTGTGAAGTAAGAATGGAGGTGTGTGAAGTCAAAGAATGGAGGTGTGTGAACTCAGAATGGCGGTGTGTGAAGTAATAGATGGAGGTGTGTGAAGTCATAGTATGGAGATATGTGAAATCATAGAATGGAGTTTTTTGAAGTCACAGAATGGAGTTGTGTGAGTCAGAATTGAGGTGTGTGAAGTCATAGAATGTAGATGTGTGAAGTCATAGAATGGAGTATTGTGAAGTCACCGAAGGGAGGTTTGTGAAGTCATAGAATGGAGGTATGAGAAATCAAATTAGAGGGGTGTGAAGTCGGAGAATGGAGGTGTGTGAAGTGATAGAATTGAGGTGGGTGAAGTCATAGAATGAAGGTGTGTGAATTCAGGTTGGAGGTGTGTGAAGTCATAGAATGGAGGTGTGTCAACTCAGAAAGGAGTGTGTGAAGGCATAGAATGGAGGTGAGTGAAGTCATAGAATGGAGGTGTGTGAACTCAAAGAATGGAGGTGTATGACGACACAATGGTAGTTTGTGAGGTCATAGAATGGAGGTGTGTGAAGTCACAGAATTGAGTTGTGTGTAGTCAGAATGGAGGTGTAAGTCATAGAATGGAGGTGGGTGAAGTCATAGAAATTAGGTGTGTGAAGTCATAGAATGGAGGTGTGTGAACTCATAGAATGGAGGTGTGTGACGTCACAATGTAAGTTTGTGAAGTCATAGAATGGAGGTGTGTGAAGTCACAGAATGGAGGTGTGTGAAGTCATACAATGGAGGTGTGTGAAGTCAGAATGGAGGTGTGTGAAGTCACAGAATGGAGGTGTGTGAACTCAGAATGGAGGTGTGTGAAGTCATAGATGGAGGTGTGTAAAGTCATAGTATGGAGATATGTGAAAGCATAGAATGGAGTTTTGTGAAGTCACAGAATGGAGTTGTGTGAGTCAGAATTGAGGTGTGTGAAGTCATAGAATGTAGATGTGTGAAGTCATAGAATGGAGTATTGTGAAGTCACCGAAGGGACATTTG
This sequence comes from Megascapheus bottae, assembly GCA_024803745.1. Taxonomy (NCBI): domain Eukaryota; kingdom Metazoa; phylum Chordata; class Mammalia; order Rodentia; family Geomyidae; genus Megascapheus; species Megascapheus bottae. The sequence goes on along the minus strand of JANJXV010000751.1, from coordinate 233,719 downwards.
TGAAGTCATAGAATGGAGGTATGAGAAATCAAATTAGAGGGGTGTGAAGTCGGAGAATCGAGGTGTGTGAACTCATAGAATGGAGGTGGGTGAAGTCATAGAATGGAGGTGTATGAAGTCATGGAATGGAGGTGTGTGAAGTCACTGAATGGACGGGTTTAAAGTCATAAAATGGAGGTGTGTGAAGTCAGAGAATTGAGCTGTTTGAAGTCATATATTGGAGGTGTGTGAAGTCAAAATGGATGTGTGAAGTCATAGAATGTAGGTGTGTGAAGTCATAGAATGGAGGTGTGTGAAGTCACAGAATGGAGGTGTGTGAACTCAGAATGGAGGTGTGTGAAGTCACAGAATGGAGGTTTGTGAAGTCATAGAATGGAACTTTGTGAAGTCATAGAATGGACGTGTGTGAAGTCAGAATGGAGGTGTGTGAAGTCACAGAATGGAGGTTTGTGAAGTCATAGATGGAGGTTTGTGAGGTCATAGAATGGATGTTTCTGAAGTAAGAATGAAGGTGTGTGAATTCATAGAAGGAGGTGTGTGAAGCCATTGAATGGAGGTGAGTGCAATCATAGATGGAGGTGTGTGAAGTCATAGTATGGAGATATGGGATATCATAGAATGGAGTTTTGTGAATTCACAGAATGGAGTTGTGTGAGTCAGAATTGAGGTGTGTGAAGTCATAGAATGTAGATGTGTGAAGTCATAGAATGGAGTACTGTGAGGTCACCGAAGGGAGGTTTGTGAAGTCATAGAATGGAGGTATGAGAAATCAAATTAGAGGGGTGTGAAGTCGGAGAATGGAGGTGTGTGAAGTCATAGAATTGAGGTGGGTGAAGTCATAGAATGGAGGTGTATGAATTCAGATTGGAGGTGTGTGAAGTCATAGAATGGAGGTGTGTGAAGTCAAAATGGTGGTGTGTGAACTCATAGAATGGAGGTGTGTGAACTCATGGAATGTAGGTGTGTGAAGTCATGGAATGGAGGTGTGTGAAGTCAAAGAATGGAGGTATGTGAATTCAAAAAATGGAGGTGAGTGAAGTCAGAGAATGGAGGTGTGTGAAATCACAGAATGGAGGTGTTTGAAGTGACAGAATGCAGGTGTGTGAACTCACAATGGAGGTGTGTGAAGTCACAGAAAGGAGGTGTGTGAAGTCATAGAATGGAAGTGTGTGAAGTCATAGAATGGAGGTGTGTGAAGTCAGAATGGAGGTGTGTGAGGTCAGAATGGAGGTGTTTGAAGTCATAGAATGGAGGTGTGTGAAGTTACAATGCAGGTGTGTGAACTCATAGAATGGAGGAGTGTGAAGTCACCATGTAGGTGTGTGAAGTCATAGAATGGAGGTGTGTAAAGTCACAGAATGGAAGTGTGTGAAGTCACAGAATGGAGGTGTGTGAAGTCATAGAATGGAGGTGTGTGAAGTCACAGAATGGAGGTGTGTGAAGTTATAGAATGGAGGTGTGTGAAGTCACAGAATGGAGGTGTGTAAAATCATAGAATGGACGTGTGTGAAGTCATAGAATGGAGGTGTGTGAAGTCATAGAATGGAGGTGTGTGAAGTCACAGAATGGAGGGGTGTGAAGTCACAGATTGGAGGTGTGTGAACCCAGAATGGAGGTGTGTGAAGTCACAGAATGGAGGTGTGTGAAGTCATAGAATTGAGGTGTGTGAAGTCACAGAATGGATGTGTGTTAAGTCACAGAATGGAACTGTGTGAAGTCACAGAATGGAGGTGTGTGAAGTCACAGAATGGAGGTGTGTGAAGTCACAGAATGGAGGTGTGTGAAGTCACAGAAAGGAAGTGTGTGAAGTCATAGAATGGAGGTGTGTGAAGTCAGAATGGAGGTGTGTGAAGTCACAGAATGGAGGTGATTGACCTCAAAATGTAGGTGTGTGAGGTCACAGAACGGAGGTTTGTGAAGTCATAGAATGGAGGTGTGTGAAGTCATAGAATGGATGATTCTGAAGTAATAATGAAGGTGTGTGAAGTCATAGAATGGATGTGTGTGAAGTCACAATGTAGGTGTGTGAACTCATAGAATGGTGGTGTGTAATGTCATAGAATAGAGGTGTGTGAAGTCATGGAATGGAGGTGTGTGAAGTCAAAGAATTGAGGTATGTGAATTCAAAAAATGGAGGTGAGTGAAGTCACAGAATGGAGGTGTGTGATATCACAGAATGGAGGTGTTTGAAGTGACAGAATGCAGGTGTGTGAACTCAAAATGGAGGTGTGTGAACTCACAATGGAGGTGTGTGAAGTCACAGAAAGGAGGTGTGTGAAGTCATAGAATGGAAGTGTGTGAAGTCATAGAATGGAGGTGTGTGAAGTCAGAATGGAGGTGTGTGAAGTCACAGAATGGAATTTTGTGAAATCAAAGAATGGAGGTGTGTGAAGTCATAGAATGGATGATTCTGAATAAAAAATGAAGGTGTGTGAAGTCATAGAATGGAGGTGTGTGAAGTCACAATGTAGGTGTGTGAACTCATGGAATGGTGGTGTGTAATCTCATAGAATGCAGGTGTGTGAAGTCACAGAATGGAGGTGTGTGAAGTCAAAGAATGGAAGTGTGTGAAGACAAAATGGATGTGTGTGAAGTCACAGAATGGAGGTGTGTGAAGTCACAGAATGGAGGTGTGTTAAGTCAAAATTGTGGAGTGTGAAGTCACTAATGGAGGTGTGAAGTCAGAATTTAGCTGTGTGAAGTCATAGAATGGAGGTGTGTGAAGTCAGAATGGAGGTGTGTGAATTCAGATTGGAGGTTTGTGAAGTCAGAGAATAGAGGTGTGTCAACTCAGAAAGGAGGTGTTTGAAATCATAGAATGGAGGTGAGTGAAGTCATAGAATGGAGGTGTGAGAAGTCACAGAATTTAGGTGTGTGAAGTCAGAATGGAGGTGTGTGAGGTCAGAATGGAGGTGTTTGAAGTCATAGAATGGAGGTGTGTGAAGTCACAATGCAGGTGTGTGAACTCATAGAATGGAGGAGTGTGAAGTCACCATGTAGGTGTGTGAAGTCATAGAATGGAGGTGTGTGAAGTCACAGAATGGAAGTGTGTGAAGTCACAGAATGGAGGTGTGTGAAGTCATAGAATGGAGGTGTGTGAAGTCACAGAATGGAGGTGTGTGAAGTCAGAATGGAGGTTTGTGAAGTCATAGAATGGAGGTGTGTGAAGTCAGAATAGAGGTGTGAAGTCATAGAATGGAGGTGGGTGAAGTCATAGAAATTAGGTGCGGGAAGTCATAGAATGGAGAAGTGTGAAGTCATAGAGTGGAGGTGAGTGAAGTCAGAGATTCGAGGTCTGTGAAGTCATAGAATGGAGGTGTGTGAAGTCAGAATGTAGGTGTACGAAGTCGTAGAATAGAGGTGTATGAAGTCAGAATGGAGGTGTGTGAAGTCATAGAATGGAGATGTGTGCACTCATAGAATGCTGGTGTGTGACGTCACAATGGAAGTTTGTGAAGTCATAGAATGGAGGTGTGGGAAGTCACAGAATGGAGGTGTGTGAAGTCATACAATGGAGGTGTGTGAAGTAAGAATGGAGGTGTGTGAAGTCAAAGAATGGAGGTGTGTGAACTCAGAATGGCGGTGTGTGAAGTAATAGATGGAGGTGTGTGAAGTCATAGTATGGAGATATGTGAAATCATAGAATGGAGTTTTTTGAAGTCACAGAATGGAGTTGTGTGAGTCAGAATTGAGGTGTGTGAAGTCATAGAATGTAGATGTGTGAAGTCATAGAATGGAGTATTGTGAAGTCACCGAAGGGAGGTTTGTGAAGTCATAGAATGGAGGTATGAGAAATCAAATTAGAGGGGTGTGAAGTCGGAGAATGGAGGTGTGTGAAGTGATAGAATTGAGGTGGGTGAAGTCATAGAATGGAGGTGTGTGAATTCAGGTTGGAGGTGTGTGAAGTCATAGAATGGAGGTGTGTCAACTCAGAAAGGAGGTGTGTGAAGTCATAGAATGGAGGAGAGTGAAGTCATAGAATGGAGGTGTGTGAACTCAAAGAATGGAGGTGTATGACGACACAATGGTAGTTTGTGAGGTCATAGAATGGAGGTGTGTGAAGTCACAGAATTGAGTTGTGTGTAGTCAGAATGGAGGTGTAAGTCATAGAATGGAGGTGGGTGAAGTCATAGAAATTAGGTGTGTGAAGTCATAGAATGGAGGTGTGTGAACTCATAGAATGGAGGTGTGTGACGTCACAATGTAAGTTTGTGAAGTCATAGAATGGAGGTGTGTGAAGTCACAGAATGGAGGTGTGTGAAGTCATACAATGGAGGTGTGTGAAGTCAGAATGGAGGTGTGTGAAGTCACAGAATGGAGGTGTGTGAACTCAGAATGGAGGTGTGTGAAGTCATAGATGGAGGTGTGTAAAGTCATAGTATGGAGATATGTGAAAGCATAGAATGGAGTTTTGTGAAGTCACAGAATGGAGTTGTGTGAGTCAGAATTGAGGTGTGTGAAGTCATAGAATGTAGATGTGTGAAGTCATAGAATGGAGTATTGTGAAGTCACCGAAGGGACATTTGTGAAGTCATAGAATGGAGGTATGAGAAATCAAATTAGAGGGGTGTGAAGTCGGAGAATCGAGGTGTGTGAACTCATAGAATGGAGGTGGGTGAAGTCATAGAATGGAGGTGTATGAAGTCATGGAATGGAGGTGTGTGAAGTCACTGAATGGACGGGTTTAAAGTCATAAAATGGAGGTGTGTGAAGTCAGAGAATTGAGCTGTTTGAAGTCATATATTGGAGGTGTGTGAAGTCAAAATGGATGTGTGAAGTCATAGAATGTAGGTGTGTGAAGTCATAGAATGGAGGTGTGTGAAGTCACAGAATGGAGGTGTGTGAACTCAGAATGGAGGTGTGTGAAGTCACAGAATGGAGGTTTGTGAAGTCATAGAATGGAAGTTTGTGAAGTCATAGAATGGACGTGTGTGAAGTCAGAATGGAGGTGTGTGAAGTCACAGAATGGAGGTTTGTGAAGTCATAGATGGAGGTTTGTGAGGTCATAGAATGGATGTTTCTGAAGTAAGAATGAAGGTGTGTGAATTCATAGAAGGAGGTGTGTGAAGCCATTGAATGGAGGTGAGTGCAATCATAGATGGAGGTGTGTGAAGTCATAGTATGGAGATATGGGATATCATAGAATGGAGTTTTGTGAATTCACAGAATGGAGTTGTGTGAGTCAGAATTGAGGTGTGTGAAGTCATAGAATGTAGATGTGTGAAGTCATAGAATGGAGTACTGTGAGGTCACCGAAGGGAGGTTTGTGAAGTCATAGAATGGAGGTATGAGAAATCAAATTAGAGGGGTGTGAAGTCGGAGAATGGAGGTGTGTGAAGTCATAGAATTGAGGTGGGTGAAGTCATAGAATGGAGGTGTATGAATTCAGATTGGAGGTGTGTGAAGTCATAGAATGGAGGTGTGTGAAGTCAAAATGGTGGTGTGTGAACTCATAGAATGGAGGTGTGTGAACTCATGGAATGTAGGTGTGTGAAGTCATGGAATGGAGGTGTGTGAAGTCAAAGAATTGAGGTATGTGAATTCAAAAAATGGAGGTGAGTGAAGTCACAGAATGGAGGTGTGTGATATCACAGAATGGAGGTGTTTGAAGTGACAGAATGCAGGTGTGTGAACTCACAATGGAGGTGTGTGAAGTCACAGAAAGGAGGTGTGTGAAGTCATAGAATGGAAGTGTGTGAAGTCATAGAATGGAGGTGTGTGAAGTCAGAATGGAGGTGTGTGAAGTCACAGAATGGAATTTTGTGAAATCATAGAATGGAGGTGTGTGAAGTCATAGAATGGATGATTCTGAATAAAAAGTGAAGGTGTGTGAAGTCATAGAATGGAGGTGTGTGAAGTCACAATGTAGGTGTGTGAACTCATAGAATGGTGGTGTGAAATCTCATAGAATGCAGGTGTGTGAAGTCATGGAATGGAGGTGTGTGAAGTCACAGAATGGAGGTGTGTGAAGTCAAAGAATGGAAGTGTGTGAAGTCAAAATGGATGTGTGTGAAGTCACAGAATGGAGGTGTGTGAAGTCACAGAATGGAGGTGTGTTAAGTCAAAATTGTGGAGTGTGAAGTCACTAATGGAGGTGTGAAGTCAGAATTTAGCTGTGTGAAGTCATAGAATGGAGGTGTGTGAAGTCAGAATGGAGGTGTGTGAACTCATAGAATGGAGGTGTGTGAAGTCACAATGGAGGTGTGTGAAGTCATAGAATGGAGGTGTGTGAAGTCAGATTGGAGGTGTGTGAAATCACAGAATGGAGGTGTGTCAACTCAGAAATGAGGTGAGTGAAGTCATAGAATCTAGGTGTATGAAGTCATAGAATGGAAGTGTGTGAAATCATAGAATGGAGGTGTGTGAAGTCACAGAACTGAGGCGTGTGAAATCAAAATGGAGGTGTGTGAAGTCAGAATGTTGGTGTGTGAAGTCATAGAATGGAGGTGTGTGAAGTCACAGAATGGAGGTTTGCGAAATCATAGAATGGAGGTGTGTGAAGTCACAGAATGGAGGTGTGTGAAGTCATAGAATGGAGGTGTGTGAAGTCATAGAATGGAGGTGTGTGAAGTCACAGAATGGAGGTGTGTGAAGTTATAGAATGGAGGTGTGTGAAGTCACAGAATGTAGGTGTGTAAAATCATAGAATGGACGTGTGTGAAGTCATAGAATGGAGGTGTGTGAAGTCATAGAATGGAGGTGTGGGAAGTCACGGAATGGAGGTGTGTGAAGTCACAGAATGGAGGTGTGTGAACTCAAAATGAAGGTGTGTGAGGTCACAGAACGGAGGTTTGTGAAGTCATAGAATGGATGATTTTGAAGTAATAATGAAGGTGTGTGAAGTCACAGAATGGAGGTGTGTGAAGTCACAATGTAGGTGTGTGAACTCATAGAATGTTGGTGTGTAATCTCATAGAATGGAGGTGTCAAAATTGTGGAGTGTGAAGTCACAAATGGAGGTGTGAAGTCAGAATTTAGCTGTGTGAAGTCATAGAATGGAGGTGAGTGAAGTCAGAATGGAGGTGTGTGAACTCATAGAATGGAGGTGTGTGAAGTCACAATGGAGGTGTGTGAAGTCATAGAATGGAGGTGTGTGAAGTCAGATTGGAGGTGTGTGAAATCACAGAATGGAGGTGTGTCAACTCAGAAATGAGGAGTGTGAAGTCATAGAATCTAGGTGTGTGAAGTCATAGAATGGAAGTGTGTGAAATCATAGAATGGAGGTGTGTGAAGGCACAGAACTGAGGCGTGTGAAGTCAAAATGGAGGTGTGTGAAGTCGGAATGTTGGTGGGTGAAGTCATAGAATGGAGGTGTGTGAAGTCACAATGCAGGTGTGTGAACTCATAGAATGGAGGTGTGTGAAGTCACAATATAGGTGTGTGAAGTCATAGAATGGAGGTGTGTGAAGTCATAGAATGGAGGTGTGGGAAGTCACGGAATGGAGGTGTGTGAAGTCACAGAATGGAGGTGTGTGAACTCAAAATGAAGGTGTGTGAGGTCACAGAACGGAGGTTTGTGAAGTCATAGAATGGATGATTTTGAAGTAATAATGAAGGTGTGTGAAGTCACAGAATGGAGGTGTGTGAAGTCACAATGTAGGTGTGTGAACTCATAGAATGTTGGTGTGTAATCTCATAGAATGGAGGTGTCAAAATTGTGGAGTGTGAAGTCACAAATGGAGGTGTGAAGTCAGAATTTAGCTGTGTGAAGTCATAGAATGGAGGTGAGTGAAGTCAGAATGGAGGTGTGTGAACTCATAGAATGGAGGTGTGTGAAGTCACAATGGAGGTGTGTGAAGTCATAGAATGGAGGTGTGTGAAGTCAGATTGGAGGTGTGTGAAATCACAGAATGGAGGTGTGTCAACTCAGAAATGAGGAGTGTGAAGTCATAGAATCTAGGTGTGTGAAGTCATAGAATGGAAGTGTGTGAAATCATAGAATGGAGGTGTGTGAAGGCACAGAACTGAGGCGTGTGAAGTCAAAATGGAGGTGTGTGAAGTCGGAATGTTGGTGGGTGAAGTCATAGAATGGAGGTGTGTGAAGTCACAATGCAGGTGTGTGAACTCATAGAATGGAGGTGTGTGAAGTCACAATATAGGTGTGTTAAGTTATAGAATGGAGGTGTGTGAAGTCATAGAATGGAGGTGAGTGAAGTCATAGAATGGAGGTGTGTGAACTCAAAGAATGGAGGTGTATGACGACACAATGGTAGTTTGTGAGGTCATAGAATGGAGGTGTGTGAAGTCACAGAATTGAGTTGTGTGTAGTCAGAATGGAGGTGTAAGTCATAGAATGGAGGTGGGTGAAGTCATAGAAATTAGGTGTGTGAAGTCATAGAATGGAGGTGTGTGAACTCATAGAATGGAGGTGTGTGACGTCACAATGTAAGTTTGTGAAGTCATAGAATGGAGGTGTGTGAAGTCACAGAATGGAGGTGTGTGAAGTCATACAATGGAGGTGTGTGAAGTCAGAATGGAGGTGTGTGAAGTCACAGAATGGAGGTGTGTGAACTCAGAATGGAGGTGTGTGAAGTCATAGATGGAGGTGTGTAAAGTCATAGTATGGAGATATGTGAAAGCATAGAATGGAGTTTTGTGAAGTCACAGAATGGAGTTGTGTGAGTCAGAATTGAGGTGTGTGAAGTCATAGAATGTAGATGTGTGAAGTCATAGAATGGAGTATTGTGAAGTCACCGAAGGGACATTTGTGAAGTCATAGAATGGAGGTATGAGAAATCAAATTAGAGGGGTGTGAAGTCGGAGAATCGAGGTGTGTGAACTCATAGAATGGAGGTGGGTGAAGTCATAGAATGGAGGTGTATGAAGTCATGGAATGGAGGTGTGTGAAGTCACTGAATGGACGGGTTTAAAGTCATAAAATGGAGGTGTGTGAAGTCAGAGAATTGAGCTGTTTGAAGTCATATATTGGAGGTGTGTGAAGTCAAAATGGATGTGTGAAGTCATAGAATGTAGGTGTGTGAAGTCATAGAATGGAGGTGTGTGAAGTCACAGAATGGAGGTGTGTGAACTCAGAATGGAGGTGTGTGAAGTCACAGAATGGAGGTTTGTGAAGTCATAGAATGGAACTTTGTGAAGTCATAGAATGGACGTGTGTGAAGTCAGAATGGAGGTGTGTGAAGTCACAGAATGGAGGTTTGTGAAGTCATAGATGGAGGTTTGTGAGGTCATAGAATGGATGTTTCTGAAGTAAGAATGAAGGTGTGTGAATTCATAGAAGGAGGTGTGTGAAGCCATTGAATGGAGGTGAGTGCAATCATAGATGGAGGTGTGTGAAGTCATAGTATGGAGATATGGGATATCATAGAATGGAGTTTTGTGAATTCACAGAATGGAGTTGTGTGAGTCAGAATTGAGGTGTGTGAAGTCATAGAATGTAGATGTGTGAAGTCATAGAATGGAGTACTGTGAGGTCACCGAAGGGAGGTTTGTGAAGTCATAGAATGGAGGTATGAGAAATCAAATTAGAGGGGTGTGAAGTCGGAGAATGGAGGTGTGTGAAGTCATAGAATTGAGGTGGGTGAAGTCATAGAATGGAGGTGTATGAATTCAGATTGGAGGTGTGTGAAGTCATAGAATGGAGGTGTGTGAAGTCAAAATGGTGGTGTGTGAACTCATAGAATGGAGGTGTGTGAACTCATGGAATGTAGGTGTGTGAAGTCATGGAATGGAGGTGTGTGAAGTCAAAGAATTGAGGTATGTGAATTCAAAAAATGGAGGTGAGTGAAGTCACAGAATGGAGGTGTGTGATATCACAGAATGGAGGTGTTTGAAGTGACAGAATGCAGGTGTGTGAACTCACAATGGAGGTGTGTGAAGTCACAGAAAGGAGGTGTGTGAAGTCATAGAATGGAAGTGTGTGAAGTCATAGAATGGAGGTGTGTGAAGTCAGAATGGAGGTGTGTGAAGTCACAGAATGGAATTTTGTGAAATCATAGAATGGAGGTGTGTGAAGTCATAGAATGGATGATTCTGAATAAAAAGTGAAGGTGTGTGAAGTCATAGAATGGAGGTGTGTGAAGTCACAATGTAGGTGTGTGAACTCATAGAATGGTGGTGTGAAATCTCATAGAATGCAGGTGTGTGAAGTCATGGAATGGAGGTGTGTGAAGTCACAGAATGGAGGTGTGTGAAGTCAAAGAATGGAAGTGTGTGAAGTCAAAATGGATGTGTGTGAAGTCACAGAATGGAGGTGTGTGAAGTCACAGAATGGAGGTGTGTTAAGTCAAAATTGTGGAGTGTGAAGTCACTAATGGAGGTGTGAAGTCAGAATTTAGCTGTGTGAAGTCATAGAATGGAGGTGTGTGAAGTCAGAATGGAGGTGTGTGAACTCATAGAATGGAGGTGTGTGAAGTCACAATGGAGGTGTGTGAAGTCATAGAATGGAGGTGTGTGAAGTCAGATTGGAGGTGTGTGAAATCACAGAATGGAGGTGTGTCAACTCAGAAATGAGGTGAGTGAAGTCATAGAATCTAGGTGTATGAAGTCATAGAATGGAAGTGTGTGAAATCATAGAATGGAGGTGTGTGAAGTCACAGAACTGAGGCGTGTGAAATCAAAATGGAGGTGTGTGAAGTCAGAATGTTGGTGTGTGAAGTCATAGAATGGAGGTGTGTGAAGTCACAGAATGGAGGTTTGCGAAATCATAGAATGGAGGTGTGTGAAGTCACAGAATGGAGGTGTGTGAAGTCATAGAATGGAGGTGTGTGAAGTCATAGAATGGAGGTGTGTGAAGTCACAGAATGGAGGTGTGTGAAGTTATAGAATGGAGGTGTGTGAAGTCACAGAATGTAGGTGTGTAAAATCATAGAATGGACGTGTGTGAAGTCATAGAATGGAGGTGTGTGAAGTCATAGAATGGAGGTGTGGGAAGTCACGGAATGGAGGTGTGTGAAGTCACAGAATGGAGGTGTGTGAACTCAAAATGAAGGTGTGTGAGGTCACAGAACGGAGGTTTGTGAAGTCATAGAATGGATGATTTTGAAGTAATAATGAAGGTGTGTGAAGTCACAGAATGGAGGTGTGTGAAGTCACAATGTAGGTGTGTGAACTCATAGAATGTTGGTGTGTAATCTCATAGAATGGAGGTGTCAAAATTGTGGAGTGTGAAGTCACAAATGGAGGTGTGAAGTCAGAATTTAGCTGTGTGAAGTCATAGAATGGAGGTGAGTGAAGTCAGAATGGAGGTGTGTGAACTCATAGAATGGAGGTGTGTGAAGTCACAATGGAGGTGTGTGAAGTCATAGAATGGAGGTGTGTGAAGTCAGATTGGAGGTGTGTGAAATCACAGAATGGAGGTGTGTCAACTCAGAAATGAGGAGTGTGAAGTCATAGAATCTAGGTGTGTGAAGTCATAGAATGGAAGTGTGTGAAATCATAGAATGGAGGTGTGTGAAGGCACAGAACTGAGGCGTGTGAAGTCAAAATGGAGGTGTGTGAAGTCGGAATGTTGGTGGGTGAAGTCATAGAATGGAGGTGTGTGAAGTCACAATGCAGGTGTGTGAACTCATAGAATGGAGGTGTGTGAAGTCACAATATAGGTGTGTGAAGTCATAGAATGGAGGTGTGTGAAGTCATAGAATGGAGGTGTGGGAAGTCACGGAATGGAGGTGTGTGAAGTCACAGAATGGAGGTGTGTGAACTCAAAATGAAGGTGTGTGAGGTCACAGAACGGAGGTTTGTGAAGTCATAGAATGGATGATTTTGAAGTAATAATGAAGGTGTGTGAAGTCACAGAATGGAGGTGTGTGAAGTCACAATGTAGGTGTGTGAACTCATAGAATGTTGGTGTGTAATCTCATAGAATGGAGGTGTCAAAATTGTGGAGTGTGAAGTCACAAATGGAGGTGTGAAGTCAGAATTTAGCTGTGTGAAGTCATAGAATGGAGGTGAGTGAAGTCAGAATGGAGGTGTGTGAACTCATAGAATGGAGGTGTGTGAAGTCACAATGGAGGTGTGTGAAGTCATAGAATGGAGGTGTGTGAAGTCAGATTGGAGGTGTGTGAAATCACAGAATGGAGGTGTGTCAACTCAGAAATGAGGAGTGTGAAGTCATAGAATCTAGGTGTGTGAAGTCATAGAATGGAAGTGTGTGAAATCATAGAATGGAGGTGTGTGAAGGCACAGAACTGAGGCGTGTGAAGTCAAAATGGAGGTGTGTGAAGTCGGAATGTTGGTGGGTGAAGTCATAGAATGGAGGTGTGTGAAGTCACAATGCAGGTGTGTGAACTCATAGAATGGAGGTGTGTGAAGTCACAATATAGGTGTGTTAAGTTATAGAATGGAGGTGTGTGAAGTCATAGAATGGAGGTGAGTGAAGTCATAGAATGGAGGTGTGTGAACTCAAAGAATGGAGGTGTATGACGACACAATGGTAGTTTGTGAGGTCATAGAATGGAGGTGTGTGAAGTCACAGAATTGAGTTGTGTGTAGTCAGAATGGAGGTGTAAGTCATAGAATGGAGGTGGGTGAAGTCATAGAAATTAGGTGTGTGAAGTCATAGAATGGAGGTGTGTGAACTCATAGAATGGAGGTGTGTGACGTCACAATGTAAGTTTGTGAAGTCATAGAATGGAGGTGTGTGAAGTCACAGAATGGAGGTGTGTGAAGTCATACAATGGAGGTGTGTGAAGTCAGAATGGAGGTGTGTGAAGTCACAGAATGGAGGTGTGTGAACTCAGAATGGAGGTGTGTGAAGTCATAGATGGAGGTGTGTAAAGTCATAGTATGGAGATATGTGAAAGCATAGAATGGAGTTTTGTGAAGTCACAGAATGGAGTTGTGTGAGTCAGAATTGAGGTGTGTGAAGTCATAGAATGTAGATGTGTGAAGTCATAGAATGGAGTATTGTGAAGTCACCGAAGGGACATTTGTGAAGTCATAGAATGGAGGTATGAGAAATCAAATTAGAGGGGTGTGAAGTCGGAGAATCGAGGTGTGTGAACTCATAGAATGGAGGTGGGTGAAGTCATAGAATGGAGGTGTATGAAGTCATGGAATGGAGGTGTGTGAAGTCACTGAATGGACGGGTTTAAAGTCATAAAATGGAGGTGTGTGAAGTCAGAGAATTGAGCTGTTTGAAGTCATATATTGGAGGTGTGTGAAGTCAAAATGGATGTGTGAAGTCATAGAATGTAGGTGTGTGAAGTCATAGAATGGAGGTGTGTGAAGTCACAGAATGGAGGTGTGTGAACTCAGAATGGAGGTGTGTGAAGTCACAGAATGGAGGTTTGTGAAGTCATAGAATGGAAGTTTGTGAAGTCATAGAATGGACGTGTGTGAAGTCAGAATGGAGGTGTGTGAAGTCACAGAATGGAGGTTTGTGAAGTCATAGATGGAGGTTTGTGAGGTCATAGAATGGATGTTTCTGAAGTAAGAATGAAGGTGTGTGAATTCATAGAAGGAGGTGTGTGAAGCCATTGAATGGAGGTGAGTGCAATCATAGATGGAGGTGTGTGAAGTCATAGTATGGAGATATGGGATATCATAGAATGGAGTTTTGTGAATTCACAGAATGGAGTTGTGTGAGTCAGAATTGAGGTGTGTGAAGTCATAGAATGTAGATGTGTGAAGTCATAGAATGGAGTACTGTGAGGTCACCGAAGGGAGGTTTGTGAAGTCATAGAATGGAGGTATGAGAAATCAAATTAGAGGGGTGTGAAGTCGGAGAATGGAGGTGTGTGAAGTCATAGAATTGAGGTGGGTGAAGTCATAGAATGGAGGTGTATGAATTCAGATTGGAGGTGTGTGAAGTCATAGAATGGAGGTGTGTGAAGTCAAAATGGTGGTGTGTGAACTCATAGAATGGAGGTGTGTGAACTCATGGAATATAGGTGTGTGAAGTCATGGAATGGAGGTGTGTGAAGTCAAAGAATTGAGGTATGTGAATTCAAAAAATGGAGGTGAGTGAAGTCACAGAATGGAGGTGTGTGATATCACAGAATGGAGGTGTTTGAAGTGACAGAATGCAGGTGTGTGAACTCACAATGGAGGTGTGTGAAGTCACAGAAAGGAGGTGTGTGAAGTCATAGAATGGAAGTGTGTGAAGTCATAGAATGGAGGTGTGTGAAGTCAGAATGGAGGTGTGTGAAGTCACAGAATGGAATTTTGTGAAATCATAGAATGGAGGTGTGTGAAGTCATAGAATGGATGATTCTGAATAAAAAGTGAAGGTGTGTGAAGTCATAGAATGGAGGTGTGTGAAGTCACAATGTAGGGGTGTGAACTCATAGAATGGTGGTGTGAAATCTCATAGAATGCAGGTGTGTGAAGTCATGGAATGGAGGTGTGTGAAGTCACAGAATGGAGGTGTGTGAAGTCAAAGAATGGAAGTGTGTGAAGTCAAAATGGATGTGTGTGAAGTCACAGAATGGAGGTGTGTGAAGTCACAGAATGGAGGTGTGTTAAGTCAAAATTGGGGAGTGTGAAGTCACTAATGGAGGTGTGAAGTCAGAATTTAGCTGTGTGAAGTCATAGAATGGAGGTGTGTGAAGTCAGAATGGAGGTGTGTGAACTCATAGAATGGAGGTGTGTGAAGTCACAATGGAGGTGTGTGAAGTCATAGAATGGAGGTGTGTGAAGTCAGATTGGAGGTGTGTGAAATCACAGAATGGAGGTGTGTCAACTCAGAAATGAGGTGAGTGAAGTCATAGAATCTAGGTGTATGAAGTCATAGAATGGAAGTGTGTGAAATCATAGAATGGAGGTGTGTGAAGTCACAGAACTGAGGCGTGTGAAATCAAAATGGAGGTGTGTGAAGTCAGAATGTTGGTGTGTGAAGTCATAGAATGGAGGTGTGTGAAGTCACAGAATGGAGGTTTGCGAAATCATAGAATGTAGGTGTGTGAAGTCACAGAATGGAGGTGTGTGAAGTCATAGAATGGAGGTGTGTGAAGTCATAGAATGGAGGTGTGTGAAGTCACAGAATGGAGGTGTGTGAAGTTATAGAATGGAGGTGTGTGAAGTCACAGAATGTAGGTGTGTAAAATCATAGAATGGACGTGTGTGAAGTCATAGAATAGAGGTGTGTGAAGTCATAGAATGGAGGTGTGGGAAGTCACGGAATGGAGGTGTGTGAAGTCACAGAATGGAGGTGTGTGAACTCAAAATGAAGGTGTGTGAGGTCACAGAACGGAGGTTTGTGAAGTCATAGAATGGATGATTTTGAAGTAATAATGAAGGTGTGTGAAGTCACAGAATGGAGGTGTGTGAAGTCACAATGTAGGTGTGTGAACTCATAGAATGTTGGTGTGTAATCTCATAGAATGGAGGTGTCAAAATTGTGGAGTGTGAAGTCACAAATGGAGGTGTGAAGTCAGAATTTAGCTGTGTGAAGTCATAGAATGGAGGTGAGTGAAGTCAGAATGGAGGTGTGTGAACTCATAGAATGGAGGTGTGTGAAGTCACAATGGAGGTGTGTGAAGTCATAGAATGGAGGTGTGTGAAGTCAGATTGGAGGTGTGTGAAATCACAGAATGGAGGTGTGTCAACTCAGAAATGAGGAGTGTGAAGTCATAGAATCTAGGTGTGTGAAGTCATAGAATGGAAGTGTGTGAAATCATAGAATGGAGGTGTGTGAAGGCACAGAACTGAGGCGTGTGAAGTCAAAATGGAGGTGTGTGAAGTCGGAATGTTGGTGGGTGAAGTCATAGAATGGAGGTGTGTGAAGTCACAATGCAGGTGTGTGAACTCATAGAATGGAGGTGTGTGAAGTCACAATATAGGTGTGTTAAGTTATAGAATGGAGGTGTGTGAAGTCATAGAATGGAGGTGTGGGAAGTCACAGAAAGGAGGTGTATGAAATCATAGAATGGTGTTGTGTGAATTCACAGAATGGAGATGTGTGAAGTCATAAAATGGAGGTGTGTGATGTCACAGAATGGAGGTGTGTGAAGTCATAGAATGGAGGTGTGTGAAGACACAATGCATGTGTGTGAACTCATAGAATGGAGGTGTGAAGTCACAATGTAGGTGTGTTAAGTTATAGAATGGAGGTGTGTGAAGTCATAGAATAGAGGAGTGTGAAGTCACAGAATGGAGGTGTGTGAAATCATAGAATGGAGGTGTGCTAAGTCACAGAATGGAGGTGTTTGAAGTCATAGAATGGAGGTGTGTGAAGTCATAGAATGGAGGTGTGTGAAGTCACAGAATGGAGGTGTGTGAAGTTATAGAATGGAGGTGTGTGAAGTCATAGAATGGAGGTGTGTGAAGTCACAGAATGGAGGGGTGTGAAGTCACAGATTGGAGGTGTGTGAAATCATAGAATGAAGGTGTGTAAAGTCACAGAATGGAGGTGTGTGAAGTCATAGAATGGAGGTGTGTGAAGTCATAGAATGGAGGTGTGTGAAGTCACAGAATGGAGGTGTGTGAAGGCATAGAATCGAGGTGTGTGAAGTCACAGAATGGAGGGGTGTGAAGTCACAGAATGTAGGTTTGTGAAATCATAGAATGGAGGTGTGTGAAGTCACAGAATGGAGGTGTGTGAAGTCATAGAATGGAGGTGTGTGAAGTCATAGAATGGAGGTGTGTGAAGTCACAGAATGGAGGGGTGTAAAGTCACAAATTGGAGGTGTGTGAACCCAGAATGGAGGAGTGTGAAGTCACAGAATGGAGGTGTGTGAAGTCACAAAATGGAGGTGTGTGAACTCAAAATGAAGGTGTGTGAGGTCACAAAACGGAGGTTTGTGAAGTCATAGAATGGAAGATTTTGAAGTAATAATGAAGGTGTGTGAAGTCATAGAATGGAGGTGTGTAAAGTCACAATGTAGGTGTGTGAACTCATAGAATGGTGGTGTGTAATCTCATAGAATGGAGGTGTGTGAAGTCACAGAATGGAGGTGTGTGAAGTCAAAGAATGGAAGTGTGTGAAGTCAAAATGGATGTGTGTGAAGTCACAGAATGGAGGTGTGTGAAGTCACAGAATGGAGGTGTGTGAAGTCAAAATTGTGGAGTGTGAAGTCACAAATGGAGGTGTGAAGTCAGAATTTAGCTGTGTGAAGTCATAGAATGGAGGTGTGTGAAGTCAGAATGGAGGAGTGTGAACTCATAGAATGGAGGTGTGTGAAGTCACAATGGAGGTGTGTGAAGTCATAGAATGGAGGTGTGTGAAGTCAGATTGGAGGTGTGTGAAATCACAGAATGGAGGTGTGTCAACTCGGAAATGAGGTGTGTGAAGTCATAGAATCTAGGTGTGTGAAGTCATAGAATGGAAGTGTGTGAAATCATAGAATGGAGGTGTGTGAAGACACAGAACTGAGGCGTGTGAAGTCAAAATGGAGGTGTGTGAAGTCGGAATGTTGGTGGGTGAAGTCATAGAATGGAGGTGTGTGAAGTCACAATGCAGGTGTGTGAACTCAGAGAATGGAGGTGTGTGAAGTCACAATATAGGTGTGTTAAGTTATAGAATGGAGGTGTGTGAAGTCACAGAAAGGAGGTGTATGAAATCATAGAATGGTGTTGTGTGAAGTCACAGAATGGAGATGTGTGAAGTCATAGAATGGAGGTGTGTGATGTCATAGAATGGAGGTGTGTGAAGTCATAGAATGGAGGTGTGTGAAGTCACAATGCATGTGTGTGAACTCATAGAATGGAGGTGTGAAGTCACAATGTAGGTGTGTTAAGTTATAGAATGGAGGTGTGTGAAGTCATAGAATGGAGGAGTGTGAAGTCACAGAATGGAGGTGTGTCAACTCAGAAATGAGGAGTGTGAAGTCATAGAATCTAGGTGTGTGAAGTCATAGAATGGAAGTGTGTGAAATCATAGAATGGAGGTGTGTGAAGGCACAGAACTGAGGCGTGTGAAGTCAAAATGGAGGTGTGTGAAGTCGGAATGTTGGTGGGTGAAGTCATAGAATGGAGGTGTGTGAAGTCACAATGCAGGTGTGTGAACTCATAGAATGGAGGTGTGTGAAGTCACAATATAGGTGTGTTAAGTTATACAATGGAGGTGTGTGAAGTCATAGAATGGAGGTGTGGGAAGTCACAGAAAGGAGGTGTATGAAATCATAGAATGGTGTTGTGTGAAGTCACAGAATGGAGATGTGTGAAGTCATAAAATGGAGGTGTGTGATGTCATAGAATGGAGGTGTGTGAAGTCATAGAATGTAGGTGTGTGAAGACACAATGCATGTGTGTGAACTCATAGAATGGAGGTGTGAAGTCACAATGTAGGTGTGTTAAGTTATAGAATGGAGGTGTGTGAAGTCATAGAATAGAGGAGTGTGAAGTCACAGAATGGAGGTGTGTGAAATCATAGAATGGAGGTGTGTTAAGTCACAGAATGGAGGTGTTTGAAGTCATAGAATGGAGGTGTGTGAAGTCATAGAATGGAGGTGTGTGAAGTCACAGAATGGAGGTGTGTGAAGTCATAGAATGGAGGTGTGTGAAGTCACAGAATGGAGGGGTGTGAAGTCACAGATTGGAGGTGTGTGAAATCATAGAATGAAGGTGTGTAAAGTCACAGAATGGAGGTGTGTGAAGTCATAGAATGGAGGTGTGTGAAGTCATAGAATGGAGGTGTGTGAAGTCACAGAATGGAGGTGTGTGAAGGCATAGAATCGAGGTGTGTGAAGTCACAGAATGGAGGGGTGTGAAGTCACAGAATGTAGGTTTGTGAAATCATAGAATGGAGGTGTGTGAAGTCACAGAATGGAGGTGTGTGAAGTCATAGAATGGAGGTGTGTGAAGTCATAGAATGGAGGTGTGTGAAGTCACAGAATGGAGGGGTGTAAAGTCACAGATTGGAGGTGTGTGAACCCAGAATGGAGGAGTGTGAAGTCACAGAATGGAAGTGTGTGAAGTCACAAAATGGAGGTGTGTGAACTCAAAATGAAGGTGTGTGAGGTCACAGAACGGAGGTTTGTGAAGTCATAGAATGGAGGTGTGTGAAGTCATAGAATGGATGATTTTGAAGTAATAATGAAGGTGTGTGAAGTCATAGAATGGAGGTGTGTAAAGTCACAATGTAGGTGTGTGAACTCATAGAATGGTGGTGTGTAATCTCATAGAATGGAGGTGTGTGAAGTCACAGAATGGAGGTGTGTGAAGTCAAAGAATGGAAGTGTGTGAAGTCAAAATGGATGTGTGTGAAGTCACAGAATGGAGGTGTGTGAAGTCACAGAATGGAGGTGTGTGAAGTCAAAATTGTGGAGTGTGAAGTCACAAATGGAGGTGTGAAGTCAGAATTTAGCTGTGTGAAGTCATAGAATGGAGGTGTGTGAAGTCAGAATGGAGGAGTGTGAACTCATAGAATGGAGGTGTGTGAAGTCACAATGGAGGTGTGTGAAGTCATAGAATGGAGGTGTGTGAAGTCAGATTGGAGGTATGTGAAATCACAGAATGGAGGTGTGTCAACTCGGAAATGAGGTGTGTGAAGTCATAGAATCTAGGTGTGTGAAGTCATAGAATGGAAGTGTGTGAAATCATAGAATGGAGGTGTGTGAAGACACAGAACTGAGGCGTGTGAAGTCAAAATGGAGGTGTGTGAAGTCGGAATGTTGGTGGGTGAAGTCATAGAATGGAGGTGTGTGAAGTCACAATGCAGGTGTGTGAACTCAGAGAATGGAGGTGTGTGAAGTCACAATATAGGTGTGTTAAGTTATAGAATGGAGGTGTGTGAAGTCACAGAAAGGAGGTGTATGAAATCATAGAATGGTGTTGTGTGAAGTCACAGAATGGAGATGTGTGAAGTCATAGAATGGAGGTGTGTGATGTCATAGAATGGAGGTGTGTGAAGTCATAGAATGGAGGTGTGTGAAGTCACAATGCATGTGTGTGAACTCATAGAATGGAGGTGTGAAGTCACAATGTAGGTGTGTTAAGTTATAGAATGGAGGTGTGTGAAGTCATAGAATGGAGGAGTGTGAAGTCACAGAATGGAGGTGTGTGAAATCATAGAATGGAGGTGTGTAAAATCACAGAATGGAGGTATTTGAAGTCATAGAATGGCGGTGTGTGAAGTCATAGAATGGAGGTGTGTGAAGTCACAGAATGGAGGTGTGTGAAGTTATAGAATGGAGGTGTGTGAAGTCACAGAATGGAGGTGTGTAAAATCATAGAATGGACGTGTGTGCAGTCATAGAATGGAGGTGTGTGAAGTCATAGAATGGAGGTGTGTGAAGTCACAGAATGGAGGGGTGTGAAGTCACAGATTGGAGGTGTGTGAACCCAGAATGGAGGTGTGTGAAGTCACAGAATGGAGGTGTGTGAAGTCATAGAATTGAGGTGTGTGAAGTCACAGAATGGATGTGTGTTAAGTCACAGAATGGAACTGTGTGAAGTCACAGAATGGAGGTGTGTGAAGTCACAGAATGGAGGTGTGTGAAGTCACAGAATGTAGGTGTGTGAAGTCACAGAAAGGAAGTGTGTGAAGTCATAGAATGGAGGTGTGTGAAGTCAGAATGGAGGTGTGTGAAGTCACAGAATGGAGGTGATTGACCTCAAAATGTAGGTGTGTGAGGTCACAGAACGGAGGTTTGTGAAGTCATAGAATGGAGGTGTGTGAAGTCATAGAATGGATGATTCTGAAGTAATAATGAAGGTGTGTGAAGTCATAGAATGGATGTGTGTGAAGTCACAATGTAGGTGTGTGAACTCATAGAATGGTGGTGTGTAATGTCATAGAATAGAGGTGTGTGAAGTCATGGAATGGAGGTGTGTGAAGTCAAAGAATCGAGGTATGTGAATTCAAAAAATGGAGGTGAGTGAAGTCACAGAATGGAGGTGTGTGATATCACAGAATGGAGGTGTTTGAAGTGACAGAATGCAGGTGTGTGAACTCACAATGGAGGTGTGTGAAGTCACAGAAAGGAGGTGTGTGAAGTCATAGAATGGAAGTGTGTGAAGTCATAGAATGGAGGTGTGTGAAGTCAGAATGGAGGTGTGTGAAGTCACAGAATGGAATTTTGTGAAATCAAAGAATGGAGGTGTGTGAAGTCATAGAATGGATGATTCTGAATAAAAAATGAAGGTGTGTGAAGTCATAGAATGGAGGTATGTGAAGTCACAATGTAGGTGTGTGAACTCATGGAATGGTGGTGTGTAATCTCATAGAATGCAGGTGTGTGAAGTCACAGAATGGAGGTGTGTGAAGTCAAAGAATGGAAGTGTGTGAAGACAAAATGGATGTGTGTGAAGTCACAGAATGGAGGTGTGTGAAGTCACAGAATGGAGGTGTGTTAAGTCAAAATTGTGGAGTGTGAAGTCACTAATGGAGGTGTGAAGTCAGAATTTAGCTGTGTGAAGTCATAGAATGGAGGTGTGTGATGTCATAGAATGGAGGTGTGTGAAGTCATAGAATGGAGGTGTGTGAAGTCACAATGCATGTGTGTGAACTCATAGAATGGAGGTGTGAAGTCACAATATAGGTGTGTTAAGTTATAGAATGGAGGTGTGTGAAGTCATAGAATGGAGGAGTGTGAAGTCACAGAATGGAAGTGTATAAAATCATAGAATGGAGGTGTGTAAAGTCACAGAATGGAGGTATTTGAAGTCATAGAATGGAGGTGTGTGAAGTCATAGAATGGAGGTGTGTGAAGTCACAGAATGGAGGTGTGTGAAGTTATAGAATGGAGGTGTGTGAAGTCACAGAATGGAGGTGTGTAAAATCATAGAATGGACGTGTGTGAAGTCATAGAATGGAGGTGTGTGAAGTCATAGAATGGAGGTGTGTGAAGTCACAGAATGGAGGGGTGTGAAGTCACAGATTGGAGGTGTGTGAACCCAGAATGGAGGTGTGTGAAGTCACAGAATGGAGGTGTGTGAAGTCATAGAATTGAGGTGTGTGAAGTCACAGAATGGATGTGTGTTAAGTCACAGAATGGAACTGTGTGAAGTCACAGAATGGAGGTGTGTGAAGTCACAGAATGGAGGTGTGTGAAGTCACAGAATGGAGGTGTGTGAAGTCACAGAAAGGAAGTGTGTGAAGTCAAAGAATGGAGGTGTGTGAAGTCAGAATGGAGGTGTGTGAAGTCACAAAATGGAGGTGATTGACCTCAAAATGTAGGTGTGTGAGGTCACAGAACGGAGGTTTGTGAAGTCATAGAATGGAGGTGTGTGAAGTCATAGAATGGATGATTCTGAAGTAATAATGAAGGTGTGTGAAGTCATAGAATGGATGTGTGTGAAGTCACAATGTAGGTGTGTGAACTCATAGAATGGTGGTGTGTAATGTCATAGAATAGAGGTGTGTGAAGTCATGGAATGGAGGTGTGTGAAGTCAAAGAATTGAGGTATGTGAATTCAAAAATGGAGGTGAGTGAAGTCACAGAATGGAGGTGTGTGATATCACAGAATGGAGGTGTTTGAAGTGACAGAATGCAGGTGTGTGAACTCACAATGGAGGTGTGTGAAGTCACAGAAAGGAGGTGTGTGAAGTCATAGAATGGAAGTGTGTGAAGTCATAGAATGGAGGTGTGTGAAGTCAGAATGGAGGTGTGTGAAGTCACAGAATGGAATTTTGTGAAATCAAAGAATGGAGGTGTGTGAAGTCATAGAATGGATGATTCTGAATAAAAAATGAAGGTGTGTGAAGTCATAGAATGGAGGTGTGTGAAGTCACAATGTAGGTGTGTGAACTCATGGAATGGTGGTGTGTAATCTCATAGAATGCAGGTGTGTGAAGTCACAGAATGGAGGTGTGTGAAGTCAAAGAATGGAAGTGTGTGAAGACAAAATGGATGTGTGTGAAGTCACAGAATGGAGGTGTGTGAAGTCACAGAATGGAGGTGTGTTAAGTCAAAATTGTGGAGTGTGAAGTCACTAATGGAGGTGTGAAGTCAGAATTTAGCTGTGTGAAGTCATAGAATGGAGGTGTGTGAAGTCAGAATGGAGGTGTGTGAATTCAGATTGGAGGTTTGTGAAGTCAGAGAATAGAGGTGTGTCAACTCAGAAAGGAGGTGTTTGAAATCATAGAATGGAGGTGAGTGAAGTCATAGAATGGAGGTGTGAGAAGTCACAGAATTTAGGTGTGTGAAGTCAGAATGGAGGTGTGTGAGGTCAGAATGGAGGTGTTTGAAGTCATAGAATGGAGGTGTGTGAAGTCACAATGCAGGTGTGTGAACTCATAGAATGGAGGAGTGTGAAGTCACCATGTAGGTGTGTGAAGTCATAGAATGGAGGTGTGTGAAGTCACAGAATGGAAGTGTGTGTAGTCACAGAATGGAGGTGTGTGAAGTCATAGAATGGAGGTGTGTGAAGTCACAGAATGGAGGTGTGTGAAGTCAGAATGGAGGTTTGTGAAGTCATAGAATGGAGGTGTGTGAAGTCAGAATAGAGGTGTGAAGTCATAGAATGGAGGTGGGTGAAGTCATAGAAATTAGGTGCGGGAAGTCATAGAATGGAGAAGTGTGAAGTCATAGAGTGGAGGTGAGTGAAGTCAGAGATTCGAGGTCTGTGAAGTCATAGAATGGAGGTGTGTGAAGTCAGAATGTAGGTGTACGAAGTCGTAGAATAGAGGTGTGTGAAGTCAGAATGGAGGTGTGTGAAGTCATAGAATGGAGATGTGTGCACTCATAGAATGCTGGTGTGTGACGTCACAATGGAAGTTTGTGAAGTCATAGAATGGAGGTGTGGGAAGTCACAGAATGGAGGTGTGTGAAGTCATACAATGGAGGTGTGTGAAGTAAGAATGGAGGTGTGTGAAGTCATAGAATGGAGGTGAGTGAAGTCATAGAATGGAGGTGTGTGAACTCAAAGAATGGAGGTGTATGACGACACAATGGTAGTTTGTGAGGTCATAGAATGGAGGTGTGTGAAGTCACAGAATTGAGTTGTGTGTAGTTAGAATGGAGGTGTAAGTCATAGAATGGAGGTGGGTGAAGTCATAGAAATTAGGTGTGTGAAGTCATAGAATGGAGGTGTGTGAACTCATAGAATGGAGGTGTGTGACGTCACAATGTAAGTTTGTGAAGTCATAGAATGGAGGTGTGTGAAGTCACAGAATGGAGGTGTGTGAAGTCATACAATGGAGGTGTGTGAAGTCAGAATGGAGGTGTGTGAAGTCACAGAATGGAGGTGTGTGAACTCAGAATGGAGGTGTGTGAAGTCATAGATGGAGGTGTGTAAAGTCATAGTATGGAGATATGTGAAAGCATAGAATGGAGTTTTGTGAAGTCACAGAATGGAGTTGTGTGAGTCAGAATTGAGGTGTGTGAAGTCATAGAATGTAGATGTGTGAAGTCATAGAATGGAGTATTGTGAAGTCACCGAAGGGACATTTGTGAAGTCATAGAATGGAGGTATGAGAAATCAAATTAGAGGGGTGTGAAGTCGGAGAATCGAGGTGTGTGAACTCATAGAATGGAGGTGGGTGAAGTCATAGAATGGAGGTGTATGAAGTCATGGAATGGAGGTGTGTGAAGTCACTGAATGGACGGGTTTAAAGTCATAAAATGGAGGTGTGTGAAGTCAGAGAATTGAGCTGTTTGAAGTCATATATTGGAGGTGTGTGAAGTCAAAATGGATGTGTGAAGTCATAGAATGTAGGTGTGTGAAGTCATAGAATGGAGGTGTGTGAAGTCACAGAATGGAGGTGTGTGAACTCAGAATGGAGGTGTGTGAAGTCACAGAATGGAGGTTTGTGAAGTCATAGAATGGAAGTTTGTGAAGTCATAGAATGGACGTGTGTGAAGTCAGAATGGAGGTGTGTGAAGTCACAGAATGGAGGTTTGTGAAGTCATAGATGGAGGTTTGTGAGGTCATAGAATGGATGTTTCTGAAGTAAGAATGAAGGTGTGTGAATTCATAGAAGGAGGTGTGTAAAGCCATTGAATGGAGGTGAGTGCAATCATAGATGGAGGTGTGTGAAGTCATAGTATGGAGATATGGGATATCATTGAATGGAGTTTTGTGAATTCACAGAATGGAGTTGTGTGAGTCAGAATTGAGGTGTGTGAAGTCATAGAATGTAGATGTGTGAAGTCATAGAATGGAGTACTGTGAGGTCACCGAAGGGAGGTTTGTGAAGTCATAGAATGGAGGTATGAGAAATCAAATTAGAGGGGTGTGAAGTCGGAGAATAGAGGTGTGTGAAGTCATAGAATTGAGGTGGGTGAAGTCATAGAATGGAGGTGTATGAATTCAGATTGGAGGTGTGTGAAGTCATAGAATGGAGGTGTGTCAACTCAGAAAGGAGGTGTGTGAAGTCATAGAATGGAGGTGAGTGAAGTCATAGAATGGAGGTGTGTGAACACATAGAATGGAGGTCTGTGACGTCACAATGGAAGTTTGTGAAGTCATAGAATGAAGGTGTGTGAAGTCACAGAATGGAGGTGTGTGAAGTCAGAATGGAGGTGTGAAGTCATAGAATGGAGGTGGGTGAAGTCATAGAAATTAGGTGTGTGAAGTCATAGAATGGAGGTGTGTGAACTCATAGAATGGAGGTGTGTGACATCACAATGGAAGTTTGTGAAGTCATAGATGGAGGTGTGTGAAGTCATAGTATGGAGATATGTGAAATCATAGAATGGAGTTTTGTGAAGTCACAGAATGGAGTTGTGTGAGTCAGAATTGAGGTGTGAGAAGTCATAGAATGTAGATGTGTGAAGACATAGAATGGAGTATTGTGAAGTCACCGAAGGGATGTTTGTGAAGTCATAGAATGGAGGTATGAGAAATCAAATTAGAGGAGTGTGAAGTCGGAGAATGGAGGTGTGTGAAGTCATAGAATGGAGGTGGGTGAAGTCATAGAATGGAGGTGTGTGAATTCAGATTGGAGGTTTGTGAAGTCATAGAATAGCGGTGTGTCAACACAGAATGGAGGTGTTTGAATTCAGATTGGAGGTTTGTGAAGTCATAGTATAGAGGTGTGTCAACTCAGAAAGGAGGTGTTTGAAATCATAGAATGGAGTTGAGTGAAGTCATAGAATGGAGGTGTGTGAAATCATAGAATGGAGGTGTGTGAAGTCACAGAATTTAGGTGTGTGAAGTCAGAATGGAGGTGTGTGAGGTCAGAATGGAGGTGTTTGAAATCATAGAATGGAGGTGTGTGAAGTCACAATGCAGGTGTGTGAACTCAGAGAATGGAGGTGTGTGAAGTCACAATGTAGGTGTGTGAAGTCATAGAATGGAGGTGTGTGAAGTCATAGAATGGAGGTGTGTGAAGTCACAGAATGGAGGTGTGTGAAGTCATAGAATGGAGGTGTGTGAAGTCACAAAATGGAGGTGTGTGAAGTCAGAATGGAGGTTTGTGAAGTCACAGAATGGAGGTGTGTGAAGTCAGAATAGAGGTGTGAAGTCATAGAATGGAGGTGGGTGAAATCATAGAAATTAGGTGCGGGAAGTCATAGAATGGAGAAGTGTGAAGTCATATAGTGGAGGTGAGTGAAGTCAGAGATTCGAGGTCTGTGAAGTCATAGAATGGAGGTGTGTGAAGTCAGAATGTAGGTGTACGAAGTCGTAGAATAGAGGTGTGTGAAGTCAGAATGGAGGTGTGTGAAGTCATAGAATGGAGGTGTGTGCACTCATAGAATGCAGGTATGTGACGTCACAATGGAAGTTTGAGAAGTCATAGAATGGAGGTGTGTGAAGTCATACAATGGAGGTGTCTGAAGTAAGAATGGAGGTGTGTGAAGTCAAAGAATGGAGGTGTGTGAACTCAGAATGGCGGTGTGTGAAGTAATAGATAGAGGTGTGTGAAGTCATAGTATGGAGATATGTGAAATCATAGAATGGAGTTTTGTGAAGTCACAGAATGGAGTTGTGTGAGTCAGAATTGAGGTGTGTGAAGTCATAGAATGTAGATGTGTGAAGTCATAGAATGGAGTATTGTGAAGTCACCGAAGGGATGTTTGTGAAGTCATAGAATGGAGGTATGAGAAATCAAATTAGAGGGGTGTGAAGTCGGAGAATGGAGATGTGTGAAGTGATAGAAATGAGGTGGGTGAAGTCATAGAATGGAGGTGTGTGAATTCAGGTTGGAGGTGTGTGAAGTCATAGAATGGAGGTGTGTCAACTCAGAAAGGAGGTGTGTGAAGTCATAGAATGGAGGTGAGTGAAGTCATAGAATGGAGGTGTGTGAACTCAAAGAATGGAGGTGTGTGACGTCACAATGGTAGTTTGTGAAGTCATAGAATGGAGGTGTGTGAAGTCACAGAATTGAGGAATGTGAAGTCAGAATGGAGGTGTGAAGTCATATAATGGAGGTGGGTGAAGTCATATAAATTAGGTGTGTGAAGTCATAGAATGGAGGTGATTGAAGTCATAGAATGGAGGTGTGTGAACTCATAGAATGGAGGTGTGTGACGTCACAATGGAAGTTTGTGAAGTCATAGAATAGAGGTGTGTGAAGTCACAGAATGGAGGTGTGTGAAGTCATACAATGGAGGTGTGTGAAGGCAGAATGGAGGTGTGTGAAGTCAGAGAATGGAGGTGTGGGAAGTCATACAATGGAGGTGTGTGAAGTCATAGATGGAGGTGTGTAAAGTCATAGTATGGAGATATGTGAAATCATAGAATGGAGTTTTGTGAAGTCACAGAATGGAGTTGTGTGAGTCAGAATTGAGGTGTGTGAAGTCATAGAATATAGATGTGTGAAGTCATAAAATGGAGTTTTCTGAAGTCACCGAAGGGACATTTGTGAAGTCATAGAATGGAGGTATGAGAAATCAAATTAGAGGGGTGTGAAGTCGGAGAATCGAGGTGTGTGAACTCATAGAATGGAGGTGGGTGAAGTCATAGAATGGAGGTGTATGAAGTCATAGAATGGAGGTGTGTGAAGTCACTGAATGGACGGGTTTAAAGTCATAAAATGGAGGTGTGTGAAGTCAGAGAATTGAGCTGTTTGAAGTCATATATTGGAGGTGTGTGAAGTCAAAATGGATGTGTGAAGTCATAGAATGTAGGTGTGTGAAGTCATAGAATGGAGGTGTGTGAAATCACAGAATGGAGGTGTGTGAACTCAGAATGGAGGTGTGTGAAGTCACAGAATGGAGGTTTGTGAAGTCATAGAATGGAAGTTTGTGAAGTCATAGAATGGACGTGTGTGAAGTCAGAATGGAGGTGTGTGAAGTCACAGAATGGAGGTTTGTGAAGTCATAGATGGAGGTGTGTGAGGTCATAGAATGGATGTTTCTGAAGTAAGAATGAAGGTGTGTGAATTCATAGAATGGAGGTGTGTGAAGCCATTGAATGGAGGTGAGTGCAATCATAGATGGAGGTGTGTGAAGTCATAGTATGGAGATATGGGATATCATAGAATGGAGTTTTGTGAATTCACAGAATGGAGTTGTGTGAGTCAGAATTGAGGTGTGTGAAGTCATAGAATGTAGATGTGTGAAGTCATAGAATGGAGTACTGTGAGGTCAACGAAGGGAGGTTTGTGAAGTCATAGAATGGAGGTATGAGAAATCAAATTAGAGGGGTGTGAAGTCGGAGAATGGAGGTGTGTGAAGTCATAGAATTGAGGTGGGTGAAGTCATAGAATGGAGGTGTATGAATTCAGATTGGAGGTGTATGAAGTCATAGAATGGAGGTGTGTCAACTCAGAAAGGAGGTGTGTGAAGTCATAGAATGGAGGTGAGTGAAGTCATAGAATGGAGGTGTGTGAACACATAGAATGGAGGTCTGTGACGTCACAATGGAAGTTTGTGAAGTCATAGAATGAAGGTGTGTGAAGTCACAGAATGGAGGTGTGTGAAGTCAGAATGGAGGTGTGAAGTCATAGAATGGAGGTGCGTGAAGTCATAGAAATTAGGTGTGTGAAGTCATAGAATGGAGGTGTGTGAACTCATAGAATGGAGGTGTGTGACATCACAACGGAAGTTTGTGAAGTCATAGATGGAGGTGTGTGAAGTCATAGTATGGAGATATGTGAAATCATAGAATGGAGTTTTGTGAAGTCACAGAATGGAGTTGTGTGAGTCAGAATTGAGGTGTGAGAAGTCATAGAATGTAGATGTGTGAAGACATAGAATGGAGTATTGTGAAGTCACCGAAGGGATGTTTGTGAAGTCATAGAATGGAGGTATGAGAAATCAAATTAGAGGAGTGTGAAGTCGGAGAATGGAGGTGTGTGAAGTCATAGAATGGAGGTGGGTGAAGTCATAGAATGGAGGTGTGTGAATTCAGATTGGAGGTTTGTGAAGTCATAGAATAGCGGTGTGTCAACACAGAATGGAGGTGTGTGAATTCAGATTGGAGGTTTGTGAAGTCATAGAATAGAGGTGTGTCAACTCAGAAAGGAGGTGTTTGAAATCATAGAATGGAGTTGAGTGAAGTCATAGAATGGAGGTGTGTGAAATCATAGAATGGAGGTGTGTGAAGTAACAGAATTTAGGTGTGTGAAGTCAGAATGGAGGTGTGTGAAGTCACAGAATGGAGGTTTGTGAAGTCAAAGAATGGAAGTTTGTGAAGTCATAGAATGGACGTGTGTGAAGTCAGAATGGAGGTGTGTGAAGTCACAGAATGGAGGTTTGTGAAGTCATAGATGGAGGTGTGTGAGGTCACAGAATGGATGTTTCTGAAGTAAGAATGAAGGTGTGTGAAGTCATAGAATGGAGGTGTGTGAAGTCATTGAATGGAGGTGTGTGAAGTCACTGAATGGAAGTGTGTGAAGTCAGAATGGAGGTGTGAAGTCATAGAATTAACGTGGGTGAAGTCATAGAAAGGAGGTGTGGGAAGTCATAGAATGGAGGAGTGTGAAGTCATAGAGTGGAGGTGAGTGAAGTCACAGATTCGAGGTCTGTGAAGTCATAGATTGGACGTGTGTGATGTCAGAATGGAGGTGTGCGAAGTCATAGAATAGAGGTTTTGAAGTCAGAATGGAGGTGTGTGAAGTTACAGAATGGAGGTGTGGGAACTCATAGAATGGAGGTGTGTGACGTCACAATGGAAGTGTGTGAAGTCACAGAATGGAGGTGTGTGAATTCATACAATGGAGGTGTGTGAAGTCAGAATGGAATTTTGTGAAGTCACAGAATTGAGCTGTGAGAATTCAGAATGGAGGTGTGTGAAGTCATAGAATGGAGGTGTTTAAAGTCAGAATGGAGGTGTGTGAACTCATAAAAGTGAGGTGTGTGTAGTCACAATGGAGGTGTGTGAAGTCAAAGAATGGAGGTGTGTGAAGTCACAGAATGGAGGTGTGTGAAGGCATAGAATGTAGGTGTGTGAAGTCATGGAATGGGTGTTTGTGAAGTAAGAATGAAGTTGTGTGAAGTCATAGAATGGAGGTGTGTGAAGTCAGAATGTAGGTGTTCGAAGTCATAGAATAGAGGTGTGTGACGTCAGAATGGAGGTGTGTGAAGTCATAGAATGGAGGTGTGTGAACTCATAGAATGGAGGTGTGTGACGTAACAATGGTAGTTTGTGAAGTCATAGAATGGAGGTGTGTGAAGTCACAGAATGGAGGTGTGGGATGTCATACAATGGAGGTGTGTGAAGTCAGAATGGAGGTGTGTGAAGTCACAGAATGGAGGTGTGTGAACTCAGAATGGAGGTGTGTGCAATCATAGATGGAGGTGTGTGAAGTCATAGTATGGAGATATGTGAAATCATAGAATGGAGTTTTGTGAAGTCACAGAATGGAGCTGTGTGAGTCAGAATTGAGGTGTGTGAAGTCATAGAATGTAGATGTGTGAAGTCATAGAATGGAGTATTGTGAAGTCACCGAAGGGAGGTTTGTGAAGTCATAGAATGGAGGTATGAGAAATCAAATTAGAGGGGTGTGAAGTCGGAGAATGGAGGTGTGTGAAGTGATAGAATTGAGGTGGGTGAAGTCATAGAATGGAGGTGTGTGAATTCAGGTTGGAGGTGTGTGAAGTCATAGAATGGAGGTGTGTCAACTCAGAAAGGAGGTGTGTGAAGTCATAGAATGGAGGTGTGGGAAGTCATAGAAATTAGGTGTGTGAAGTCATAGAATGGAGGTGTGTGAACTCATAGAATGGAGGTGTGTGAACTCAGAATGGAGGTGTGTGAAGTCATAGATGGAGGTGTGTGAGGTCATAGAATGGATGTTTCTGAAGTAAGAATGAAGGTGTGTGAAGTCATAGAATGGAGGTGTGTGAAGTCATTGAATGGAGGTGTGTGAAGTCACTGAATGGAAGTGTGTGAAGTCAGAATGGAGGTGTGAAGTCATAGAATGAACGTGGGTGAAGTCATAGAAAGGAGGTTTGGGAAGTCATAGAATGGAGGAGTGTGAAGTCATAGCGTGGAGGTGAGTGAAGTCACAGATTCGAGGTCTGTGAAGTCATAGATTGGACGTGTGTGATGTCAGAATGGAGGTGTGCGAAGTCATAGAATAGAGGTTTTGAAGTCAGAATGGAGGTGTGTGAAGTCAAAGAATGGAGGTGTGGGAACTCATAGAATGGAGGTGTGTGACGTCACAATGGAAGTGTGTGAAGTCACAGAATGGAGGTGTGTGAATTCATACAATGGAGGTGTGTGAAGTCAGAATGGAATTTTGTGAAGTCACAGAATTGAGCTGTGTGAATTCAGAATGGAGGTGTGTGAAGTCATAGAATGGAGGTGTTTAAAGTCAGAATGGAGGTGTGTGAACTCATAAAAGGGAGGTGTGTGTAGTCACAATGGAGGTGTGTGAAGTCAAAGAATGGAGGTGTGTGAAGTCACAGAATGGAGGTGTGTGAAGGCATAGAATGTAGGTGTGTGAAGTCATGGAATGGGTGTTTGTGAAGTAAGAATGACGTTGTGTGAAGTCATAGAATGGAGGTGTGTGAAGTCAGAATGTAGGTGTTCGAAGTCATAGAATAGAGGTGTGTGACGTCAGAATGGAGGTGTGTGAAGTCATAGAATGGAGGTGTGTGAACTCATAGAATGGAGGTGTGTGACGTCACAATGGTAGTTTGTGAAGTCATAGAATGGAGGTGTGGGAAGTCACAGAATGGAGGTGTGGGAAGTCATACAATGGAGGTGTGTGAAGTCAGAATGGAGGTGTGTGAAGTCACAGAATGAAGGTGTGTGAACTCAGAATGGAGGTGTGTGCAATCATAGATGGAGGTGTGTGAAGTCATAGTATGGAGATATGTGAAATCATAGAATGGAGTTTTCTGAATTCACAGAATGGAGTTGTGTGAGTCAGAATTGAGGTGTTTGAAGTCATAGAATGTAGATGTGTGAAGTCATAGAATGGAGTACTGTGAAGTCACCGAAGGCAGGTTTGTGAAGTCATAGAATGGAGGTATGAGAAATCAAATTAGAGGGGTGTGAAGTCGGAGAATGGAGGTGTGTGAAGTGATAGAATTGAGGTGGGTGAAGTCATAGAATGGAGGTGTGTGAATTCAGGTTGGAGGTGTGTGAAGTCATAGAATGGAGGTGTGTCAACTCAGAAAGGAGGTGTGTGAAGTCATAGAATGGAGGTGTGGGAAGTCATAGAAATTAGGTGTGTGAAGTCATAGAATGGAGGTGTGTGAACTCATAGAATGGAGGTGTGTGAACTCAGAATGGAGGTGTGTGAAGTCATAGATGGAGGTGTGTGAGGTCATAGAATGGATGTTTCTGAAGTAAGAATGAAGGTGTGTGAAGTCATAGAATGGAGGTGTGTGAAGTCATTGAATGGAGGTGTGTGAAGTCACTGAATGGAAGTGTGTGAAGTCAGAATGGAGGTGTGAAGTCATAGAATGAACGTGGGTGAAGTCATAGAAAGGAGGTTTGGGAAGTCATAGAATGGAGGAGTGTGAAGTCATAGCGTGGAGGTGAGTGAAGTCACAGATTCGAGGTCTGTGAAGTCATAGATTGGACGTGTGTGATGTCAGAATGGAGGTGTGCGAAGTCATAGAATAGAGGTTTTGAAGTCAGAATGGAGGTGTGTGAAGTCAAAGAATGGAGGTGTGGGAACTCATAGAATGGAGGTGTGTGACGTCACAATGGAAGTGTGTGAAGTCACAGAATGGAGGTGTGTGAATTCATACAATGGAGGTGTGTGAAGTCAGAATGGAATTTTGTGAAGTCACAGAATTGAGCTGTGTGAATTCAGAATGGAGGTGTGTGAAGTCATAGAATGGAGGTGTTTAAAGTCAGAATGGAGGTGTGTGAACTCATAAAAGGGAGGTGTGTGTAGTCACAATGGAGGTGTGTGAAGTCAAAGAATGGAGGTGTGTGAAGTCACAGAATGGAGGTGTGTGAAGGCATAGAATGTAGGTGTGTGAAGTCATGGAATGGGTGTTTGTGAAGTAAGAATGAAGTTGTGTGAAGTCATAGAATGGAGGTGTGTGAAGTCAGAATGTAGGTGTTCGAAGTCATAGAATAGAGGTGTGTGACGTCAGAATGGAGGTGTGTGAAGTCATAGAATGGAGGTGTGTGAACTCATAGAATGGAGGTGTGTGACGTCACAATGGTAGTTTGTGAAGTCATAGAATGGAGGTGTGGGAAGTCACAGAATGGAGGTGTGGGAAGTCATACAATGGAGGTGTGTGAAGTCAGAATGGAGGTGTGTGAAGTCACAGAATGAAGGTGTGTGAACTCAGAATGGAGGTGTGTGCAATCATAGATGGAGGTGTGTGAAGTCATAGTATGGAGATATGTGAAATCATAGAATGGAGTTTTCTGAATTCACAGAATGGAGTTGTGTGAGTCAGAATTGAGGTGTTTGAAGTCATAGAATGTAGATGTGTGAAGTCATAGAATGGAGTACTGTGAAGTCACCGAAGGCAGGTTTGTGAAGTCATAGAATGGAGGTATGAGAAATCAAATTAGAGGGGTGTGAAGTCGGAGAATGGAGGTGTGTGAAGTCATAGAATTGAGGTGGGTGAAGTCATAGAATGGAGGTGTCTGAATTCAGATTGGAGGTATGTGAAGTCATAGAATGGAGGTGTGTCAACTCAGAAAGGAGGTGTGTGAAGTCATAGAATGGAGGTGAGTGAAGTCATAGAATGGAGGTGTGTGAACACATAGAATGGAGGTCTGTGACGTCACAATGGAAGTTTGTGAAGTCATAGAATGGAGGTGTGTGAAGTCACAGAATGGAGGTGTGTGAAGTCAGAATGGAGGTGTGAAGTCATAGAATGGAGGTGGGTGAAGTCATAGAAATTAGGTGTGTGAAGTCATAGAATGGAGGTGTGTGAACTCATAGAATGGAGGTGTGTGACATCACAATGGAAGTTTGTGAAGTCATAGATGGAGGTGTGTGAAGTCATAGTATGGAGATATGTATAATCATAGAATGGAGTTTTGTGAAGTCACACAATGGAGTTGTGTGAGTCAGAATTGAGGTGGGTGAAGTCATAGAATGTAGATGTGTGAAGTCATACAATGGAGTATTGTGAAGTCACCGAAGGGATGTTTGTGAAGTCATAGAATGGAGGTATGAGAAATCAAATTAGAGGGGTGTGAAGTCGGAGAATCGAGGTGTGTGAACTCATAGAATGGAGGTGGGTGAAGTCATAGAATGGAGGTGTATGAAGTCATAGAATGGAGGTGTGTGAAGTCACTGAATGGACGGGTTTAAAGTCATAAAATGGAGGTGTGTGAAGTCAGAGAATTGAGCTGTTTGAAGTCATATATTGGAGGTGTGTGAAGTCAAAATGGATGTGTGAAGTCATAGAATGTAGGTGTGTGAAGTCATAGAATGGAGGTGTGTGAAGTCACAGAATGGAGGTGTGTGAACTCAGAATGGAGGTGTGTGAAGTCACAGAATGGAGGTTTGTGAAGTCATAGAATGGAAGTTTGTGAAGTCATAGAATGGACGTGTGTGAAGTCAGAATGGAGGTGTGTGAAGTCACAGAATGGAGGTTTGTGAAGTCATAGATGGAGGTGTGTGAGGTCATAGAATGGATGTTTCTGAAGTAAGAATGAAGGTGTGTGAATTCATAGAATGGAGGTGTGTGAAGCCATTGAATGGAGGTGAGTGCAATCATAGATGGAGGTGTGTGAAGTCATAGTATGGAGATATGGGATATCATAGAATGGAGTTTTGTGAATTCACAGAATGGAGTTGTGTGAGTCAGAATTGAGGTGTGTGAAGTCATAGAATGTAGATGTGTGAAGTCATAGAATGGAGTACTGTGAGGTCAACGAAGGGAGGTTTGTGAAGTCATAGAATGGAGGTATGAGAAATCAAATTAGAGGGGTGTGAAGTCGGAGAATGGAGGTGTGTGAAGTCATAGAATTGAGGTGGGTGAAGTCATAGAATGGAGGTGTATGAATTCAGATTGGAGGTGTATGAAGTCATAGAATGGAGGTGTGTCAACTCAGAAAGGAGGTGTGTGAAGTCATAGAATGGAGGTGAGTGAAGTCATAGAATGGAGGTGTGTGAACACATAGAATGGAGGTCTGTGACGTCACAATGGAAGTTTGTGAAGTCATAGAATGAAGGTGTGTGAAGTCACAGAATGGAGGTGTGTGAAGTCAGAATGGAGGTGTGAAGTCATAGAATGGAGGTGCGTGAAGTCATAGAAATTAGGTGTGTGAAGTCATAGAATGGAGGTGTGTGAACTCATAGAATGGAGGTGTGTGACATCACAACGGAAGTTTGTGAAGTCATAGATGGAGGTGTGTGAAGTCATAGTATGGAGATATGTGAAATCATAGAATGGAGTTTTGTGAAGTCACAGAATGGAGTTGTGTGAGTCAGAATTGAGGTGTGAGAAGTCATAGAATGTAGATGTGTGAAGACATAGAATGGAGTATTGTGAAGTCACCGAAGGGATGTTTGTGAAGTCATAGAATGGAGGTATGAGAAATCAAATTAGAGGAGTGTGAAGTCGGAGAATGGAGGTGTGTGAAGTCATAGAATGGAGGTGGGTGAAGTCATAGAATGGAGGTGTGTGAATTCAGATTGGAGGTTTGTGAAGTCATAGAATAGCGGTGTGTCAACACAGAATGGAGGTGTGTGAATTCAGATTGGAGGTTTGTGAAGTCATAGAATAGAGGTGTGTCAACTCAGAAAGGAGGTGTTTGAAATCATAGAATGGAGTTGAGTGAAGTCATAGAATGGAGGTGTGTGAAATCATAGAATGGAGGTGTGTGAAGTAACAGAATTTAGGTGTGTGAAGTCAGAATGGAGGTGTGTGAAGTCACAGAATGGAGGTTTGTGAAGTCAAAGAATGGAAGTTTGTGAAGTCATAGAATGGACGTGTGTGAAGTCAGAATGGAGGTGTGTGAAGTCACAGAATGGAGGTTTGTGAAGTCATAGATGGAGGTGTGTGAGGTCACAGAATGGATGTTTCTGAAGTAAGAATGAAGGTGTGTGATGTCATAGAATGGAGGTGTGTGAAGTCATTGAATGGAGGTGTGTGAAGTCACTGAATGGAAGTGTGTGAAGTCAGAATGGAGGTGTGAAGTCATAGAATTAACGTGGGTGAAGTCATAGAAAGGAGGTGTGGGAAGTCATAGAATGGAGGAGTGTGAAGTCATAGAGTGGAGGTGAGTGAAGTCACAGATTCGAGGTCTGTGAAGTCATAGATTGGACGTGTGTGATGTCAGAATGGAGGTGTGCGAAGTCATAGAATAGAGGTTTTGAAGTCAGAATGGAGGTGTGTGAAGTCAAAGAATGGAGGTGTGGGAACTCATAGAATGGAGGTGTGTGACGTCACAATGGAAGTGTGTGAAGTCACAGAATGGAGGTGTGTGAATTCATACAATGGAGGTGTGTGAAGTCAGAATGGAATTTTGTGAAGTCACAGAATTGAGCTGTGTGAATTCAGAATGGAGGTGTGTGAAGTCATAGAATGGAGGTGTTTAAAGTCAGAATGGAGGTGTGTGAACTCATAAAAGTGAGGTGTGTGTAGTCACAATGGAGGTGTGTGAAGTCAAAGAATGGAGGTGTGTGAAGTCACAGAATGGAGGTGTGTGAAGGCATAGAATGTAGGTGTGTGAAGTCATGGAATGGGTGTTTGTGAAGTAAGAATGAAGTTGTGTGAAGTCATAGAATGGAGGTGTGTGAAGTCAGAATGTAGGTGTTCGAAGTCATAGAATAGAGGTGTGTGACGTCAGAATGGAGGTGTGTGAAGTCATAGAATGGAGGTGTGTGAACTCATAGAATGGAGGTGTGTGACGTAACAATGGTAGTTTGTGAAGTCATAGAATGGAGGTGTGTGAAGTCACAGAATGGAGGTGTGGGATGTCATACAATGGAGGTGTGTGAAGTCAGAATGGAGGTGTGTGAAGTCACAGAATGGAGGTGTGTGAACTCAGAATGGAGGTGTGTGCAATCATAGATGGAGGTGTGTGAAGTCATAGTATGGAGATATGTGAAATCATAGAATGGAGTTTTGTGAAGTCACAGAATGGAGCTGTGTGAGTCAGAATTGAGGTGTGTGAAGTCATAGAATGTAGATGTGTGAAGTCATAGAATGGAGTATTGTGAAGTCACCGAAGGGAGGTTTGTGAAGTCATAGAATGGAGGTATGAGAAATCAAATTAGAGGGGTGTGAAGTCGGAGAATGGAGGTGTGTGAAGTGATAGAATTGAGGTGGGTGAAGTCATAGAATGGAGGTGTGTGAATTCAGGTTGGAGGTGTGTGAAGTCATAGAATGGAGGTGTGTCAACTCAGAAAGGAGGTGTGTGAAGTCATAGAATGGAGGTGTGGGAAGTCATAGAAATTAGGTGTGTGAAGTCATAGAATGGAGGTGTGTGAACTCATAGAATGGAGGTGTGTGAACTCAGAATGGAGGTGTGTGAAGTCATAGATGGAGGTGTGTGAGGTCATAGAATGGATGTTTCTGAAGTAAGAATGAATGTGTGTGAAGTCATAGAATGGAGGTGTGTGAAGTCATTGAATGGAGGTGTGTGAAGTCACTGAATGGAAGTGTGTGAAGTCAGAATGGAGGTGTGAAGTCATAGAATGAACGTGGGTGAAGTCATAGAAAGGAGGTGTGGGAAGTCATAGAATGGAGGAGTGTGAAGTCATAGCGTGGAGGTGAGTGAAGTCACAGATTCGAGGTCTGTGAAGTCATAGATTGGACGTGTGTGATGTCAGAATGGAGGTGTGCGAAGTCATAGAATAGAGGTTTTGAAGTCAGAATGGAGGTGTGTGAAGTCAAAGAATGGAGGTGTGGGAACTCATAGAATGGAGGTGTGTGACGTCACAATGGAAGTGTGTGAAGTCACAGAATGGAGGTGTGTGAATTCATACAATGGAGGTGTGTGAAGTCAGAATGGAATTTTGTGAAGTCACAGAATTGAGCTGTGTGAATTCAGAATGGAGGTGTGTGAAGTCATAGAATGGAGGTGTTTAAAGTCAGAATGGAGGTGTGTGAACTCATAAAAGGGAGGTGTGTGTAGTCACAATGGAGGTGTGTGAAGTCAAAGAATGGAGGTGTGTGAAGTCACAGAATGGAGGTGTGTGAAGGCATAGAATGTAGGTGTGTGAAGTCATGGAATGGGTGTTTGTGAAGTAAGAATGAAGTTGTGTGAAGTCATAGAATGGAGGTGTGTGAAGTCAGAATGTAGGTGTTCGAAGTCATAGAATAGAGGTGTGTGACGTCAGAATGGAGGTGTGTGAAGTCATAGAATGGAGGTGTGTGAACTCATAGAATGGAGGTGTGTGACGTCACAATGGTAGTTTGTGAAGTCATAGAATGGAGGTGTGGGAAGTCACAGAATGGAGGTGTGGGAAGTCATACAATGGAGGTGTGTGAAGTCAGAATGGAGGTGTGTGAAGTCACAGAATGAAGGTGTGTGAACTCAGAATGGAGGTGTGTGCAATCATAGATGGAGGTGTGTGAAGTCATAGTATGGAGATATGTGAAATCATAGAATGGAGTTTTCTGAATTCACAGAATGGAGTTGTGTGAGTCAGAATTGAGGTGTTTGAAGTCATAGAATGTAGATGTGTGAAGTCATAGAATGGAGTACTGTGAAGTCACCGAAGGCAGGTTTGTGAAGTCATAGAATGGAGGTATGAGAAATCAAATTAGAGGGGTGTGAAGTCGGAGAATGGAGGTGTGTGAAGTCATAGAATTGAGGTGGGTGAAGTCATAGAATGGAGGTGTCTGAATTCAGATTGGAGGTATGTGAAGTCATAGAATGGAGGTGTGTCAACTCAGAAAGGAGGTGTGTGAAGTCATAGAATGGAGGTGAGTGAAGTCATAGAATGGAGGTGTGTGAACACATAGAATGGAGGTCTGTGACGTCACAATGGAAGTTTGTGAAGTCATAGAATGGAGGTGTGTGAAGTCACAGAATGGAGGTGTGTGAAGTCAGAATGGAGGTGTGAAGTCATAGAATGGAGGTGGGTGAAGTCATAGAAATTAGGTGTGTGAAGTCATAGAATGGAGGTGTGTGAACTCATAGAATGGAGGTGTGTGACATCACAATGGAAGTTTGTGAAGTCATAGATGGAGGTGTGTGAAGTCATAGTATGGAGATATGTATAATCATAGAATGGAGTTTTGTGAAGTCACACAATGGAGTTGTGTGAGTCAGAATTGAGGTGTGTGAAGTCATAGAATGTAGATGTGTGAAGTCATACAATGGAGTATTGTGAAGTCACCGAAGGGATGTTTGTGAAGTCATAGAATGGAGGTATGAGAAATCAAATTAGAGGGGTGTGAAGTCGGAGAATCGAGGTGTGTGAACTCATAGAATGGAGGTGGGTGAAGTCATAGAATGGAGGTGTATGAAGTCATAGAATGGAGGTGTGTGAAGTCACTGAATGGACGGGTTTAAAGTCATAAAATGGAGGTGTGTGAAGTCAGAGAATTGAGCTGTTTGAAGTCATATATTGGAGGTGTGTGAAGTCAAAATGGATGTGTGAAGTCATAGAATGTAGGTGTGTGAAGTCATAGAATGGAGGTGTGTGAAGTCACAGAATGGAGGTGTGTGAACTCAGAATGGAGGTGTGTGAAGTCACAGAATGGAGGTTTGTGAAGTCATAGAATGGAAGTTTGTGAAGTCATAGAATGGACGTGTGTGAAGTCAGAATGGAGGTGTGTGAAGTCACAAAATGGAGGTTTGTGAAGTCATAGATGGAGGTGTGTGAGGTCATAGAATGGATGTTTCTGAAGTAAGAATGAAGGTGTGTGAAGTCATAGAATGGAGGTGTGTGAAGTCATTGAATGGAGGTGTGTGAAGTCACTGAATGGAAGTGTGTGAAGTCAGAATGGAGGTGTGAAGTCATAGAATGAACGTGGGTGAAGTCATAGAAAGGAGGTGTGGGAAGTCATAGAATGGAGGAGTGTGAAGTCATAGAGTGGAGGTGAGTGAAGTCACAGATTCGAGGTCTGTGAAGTCATAGATTGGACGTGTGTGATGTCAGAATGGAGGTGTGCGAAGTCATAGAATAGAGGTTTTGAAGTCAGAATGGAGGTGTGTGAAGTCAAAGAATGGAGGTGTGGGAACTCATAGAATGGAGGTGTGTGACGTCACAATGGAAGTGTGTGAAGTCACAGAATGGAGGTGTGTGAATTCATACAATGGAGGTGTGTGAAGTCAGAATGGAATTTTGTGAAGTCACAGAATTGAGCTGTGTGAATTCAGAATGGAGGTGTGTGAAGTCATAGAATGGAGGTGTTTAAAGTCAGAATGGAGGTGTGTGAACTCATAAAAGGGAGGTGTGTGCAGTCACAATGGAGGTGTGTGAAGTCAAAGAATGGAGGTGTGTGAAGTCACAGAATGGAGGTGTGTGAAGGCATAGAATGTAGGTGTGTGAAGTCATGGAATGGGTGTTTGTGAAGTAAGAATGAAGTTGTGTGAAGTCACAGAATGGAGGTGTGTGAAGTCAGAATGTAGGTGTTCGAAGTCATAGAATAGAGGTGTGTGACGTCAGAATGGAGGTGTGTGAAGTCATAGAATGGAGGTGTGTGAACTCATAGAATGGAGGTGTGTGACGTCACAATGGTAGTTTGTGAAGTCATAGAATGGAGGTGTGTGAAGTCACAGAATGGAGGTGTGGGAAGTCATACAATGGAGGTGTGTGAAGTCAGAATGGAGGTGTGTGAAGTCACAGAATGGAGGTGTGTGAACTCAGAATGGAGATGTGTGCAATCATAGATGGAGGTGTGTGAAGTCATAGTATGGAGATATGTGAAATCATAGAATGGAGTTTTGTGAATTCACAGGATGGAGTTGTGTGAGTCAGAATTGAGGTGTGTGAAGTCATAGAATGTAGATGTGTGAAGTCATAGAATGGAGTACTGTGAAGTCACCGAAGGGAGGTTTGTGAAGTCATAGAATGGAGGTATGAGAAATCAAATTAGAGGAGTGTGAAGTCAGAGAATGGAGGTGTGTGAAGTCATAGAATTGAGGTGGGTGAAGTCATAGAATGGAGGTGTATGAATTCTGATTGGAGGTATGTGAAGTCATAGAATGGAG
Organism: Megascapheus bottae; assembly: GCA_024803745.1. Lineage (NCBI taxonomy): Eukaryota > Metazoa > Chordata > Mammalia > Rodentia > Geomyidae > Megascapheus > Megascapheus bottae. The sequence goes on along the minus strand of JANJXV010000751.1, from coordinate 192,505 downwards.
GTGTGTCAACTCAGAAAGGAGGTGTGTGAAGTAATAGAATGGAGGTGAGTGAAGTCATAGAATGGAGGTGTGTGAACACATAGAATGGAGGTCTGTGACGTCACAATGGAAGTTTGTGAAGTCATAGAATGGAGGTGTGTGAAGTCACAGAATTGAGGTGTGTGAAGTCAGAATGGAGGTGTGAAGTCATAGAATGGAGGTGTGTGAAGTCATAGAAATTAGGTGTGTGAAGTCATAGAATGGAGGTGTGTGAACTCATAGAATGGAGGTGTGTGACATCACAATGGAAGTTTGTGAAGTCATAGATGGAGGTGTGTGAAGTCATAGTATGGAGATATGTGAAATCATAGAATGGAGTTTTGTGAATTCACAGAATGGAGTTGTGTGAGTCAGAATTGAGGTGTGTGAAGTCATAGAATGTAGATGTGTGAAGTCATAGAATGGAGTATTGTGAAGTAACCAAAGGGATGTTTGTGAAGTCATAGAATGGAGGTATGAGAAATCAAATTAGAGGGGTGTGAAGTCGGAGAATGGAGGTGTGTGAAGTCATAGAATGGAGGTGGGTGAAGTCATAGAATGGAGGTGTGTGAATTCAGATTGGAGGTTTGTGAAGTCAGAGAATAGAGGTGTGTCAACTCAGAAAGGAGGTGTTTGAAATCATAGAATGGAGGTGAGTGAAGTCATAGAATGGAGGTGTGTGAAATCATAGAATGGAGGTGTGAGAAGTCACAGAATTTAGGTGTGTGAAGTCAGAATGGAGGTGTGTGAAGTCACAATGCAGGTGTGTGAAGTCATAGAATGGAGGAGTGTGAAGTCACAATGCAGGTGTGTGAAGTCATAGAATGGAGGTGTGTGAAGTCATAGAATGGAGGTGTGTGAAGTCACAGAATGGAGGTGTGTGAAGTCATAGAATGGAGGTGTGTGAAGTCACAGAATGGAGGTGTGTGAAGTCAGAATGGAGGTTTGTGAAGTCATAGAATGGAGGTGTGTGAAGTCAGAATAGAGGTGTGAAGTCATAGAATGGAGGTGGGTGAAGTCATAGAAATTAGGTGCGGGAAGTCATAGAATGGAGAAGTGTGAAGTCATAGAGTGGAGGTGAGTGAAGTCAGAGATTCGAGGTCTGTGAAGTCATAGAATGGAGGTGTGTGAAGTCAGAATGTAGGTGTACGAAGTCGTAGAATAGAGGTGTGTGAAGTCAGAATGGAGGTGTGTGAAGTCATAGAATGGAGATGTGTGCACTCATAGAATGCTGGTGTGTGACGTCACAATGGAAGTTTGTGAAGTCATAGAATGGAGGTGTGTGAAGTCACAGAATGGAGGTGTGTGAACTCAGAATGGAGGTGTGTGCAATCATAGATGGAGGTGTGTGAAGTCATAGTATGGAGATATGTGAAATCATAGAATGGAGTTTTGTGAATTCACAGAATGGAGTTGTGTGAGTCAGAATTGAGGTTTGTGAAGTCATAGAATGTAGATGTGTGCAGTCATAGAATGGAGTACTGTGAAGTCACCGAAGGGAGGTTTGTGAAGTCATAGAATGGAGGTATGAGAAATCAAATTAGAAGAGTGTGAAGTCGGAGAATGGAGGTGTGTGAAGTCATAGAATTGAGGTGGGTGAAGTCATAGAATGGAGTTGTATGAATTCAGATTGGAGGTATGTGAAGTCATAGAATGGAGGTGTGTCAACTCAGAAAGGAGGTGTGTGAAGTCATAGAATGGAGGTGAGTGAAGTCATAGAATGGAGATGTGTGAACACATAGAATGGAGGTCTGTGACGTCACAATGGAAGTTTGTGAAGTCATAGAATGGAGGTGTGTGAAGTCACAGAATTGAGGTGTGTGAAGTCAGAATGGAGGTGTGAAGTCATAGAATGGAGGTGGGTGAAGTCATAGAAATTAGGTGTGTGAAGTCATAGAATGGAGGTGTGTGAACTCATAGAATGGAGGTGTGTGACATCACAATGGAAGTTTGTGAAGTCATAGATGGAGGTGTGTGAAGTCATAGTATGGAGATATGTGAAATCATGAAATGGAGTTTTGTGAAGTCACAGAATGGAGTTGTGTGAGTCAGAATTGAGGTGTGTGAAGTCATAGAATGTAGATGTGTGAAGTCATAGAATGGAGTATTGTGAAGTCACCGAAGGGAGGTTTGTGAAGTCATAGAATGGAGGTATGAGAAATCAAATTAGAGGGGTGTGAAGTCGGAGAATGGAGGTGTGTGAAGTCATAGAATGGAGGTGGGTGAAGTCATAGAATGGAGGTGTGTGAATTCAGATTGGAGGTTTGTGAAGTCAGAGAATAGAGGTGTGTCAACTCAGAAAGGAGGTGTTTGAAATCATAGAATGGAGGTGAGTGAAGTCATAGAATGGAGGTGTCTGAAATCATAGAGTGGAGGTGTGAGAAGTCACAGAATTTAGGTGTGTGAAGTCAGAATGGAGGTGTGTGAGGTCAGAATGGAGGTGTTTGAAGTCATAGAATGGAGGTGTGTGAAGTCACAATGCAGGTGTGTGAACTCATAGAATGGAGGAGTGTGAAGTCACAATGCAGGTGTGTGAAGTCATAGAATGGAGGTGTGTAGTCATAGAATGGAGGTGTGTGAAGTCACAGAATGGAGGTGTGTGAAGTCATAGAATGGAGGTGTGTGAAGTCACAGAATGGAGGTGTGTGAAGTCAGAATGGAGGTTTGTGAAGTCATACAATGGAGGTGTGTGAAGTCAGAATAAGGTGTGAAGTCATAGAATGGAGGTGGGTGAAGTCGTAGAAATTAGGTGCGGGAAGTCATAGAATGGAGAAGTGTGAAGTCATAGAGTGGAGGTGAGTGGAGTCAGAGATTCGAGGTCTGTGAAGTAATAGAATGGAGGTGTGTGAAGTCAGAATGTAGGTGTACGAAGTCGTAGAATAGAGGTGTGTGAAGTCAGAATGGTGGTGTGTGAAGTCATAGAATGGAGATGTGTGCACTCATAGAATGCTGGTGTGTGACGTCACAGTGGAAGTTTGTGAAGTCATAGAATGGAGGTGTGTGAAGTCACAGAATGGGCGGTATGAAGTCATAGAATGGAGGTGTGTGAAGTCACAGAATTGAGGTGTTTGAAGTCATATATTGGAGGTGTGTGAAATAAAAATGGATGTGTGAAGTCATAGAATGGAGATGTGTGAACTCATAGAATGAGGGTGTGTGAGGCCATAGAATGGAGGTGTGTGAAGTCACAGAATGGATGTGTGTGAAGTCATAGAATGGAGGTGTGTGAAGTCATAGAATGGCAGTGTGTGAAGTCACAGATTGGAGCTGTGTGAAGTCACAGAATCGAGGTGTGAGAAGTCACAGAATGGAGGTGTGTGGAGTCACAATGGAGGTGTGTGAAGTCATAGAATGCAGGTGTGTGAAGTCAGAATCGAGGTGTGAAGTCATTGAGTGGAGGTGGATGAAGCAATAGAACTTAGGTGTGGGAAGTCATAGAATCGAGAAGAGTGAAGTCATAGACTAGAGGTGAGTGAAGTCACAGACTCGACATCTGTGAAGTCATAGAATGGAGGTGTGTGAAGTCATAGAATGGAGTATTGTGACGGCACCGAAAGGAGGTTTGTGAAGTCATAGAATGGAAGTATGAGAAATCAAATTAGAGGGGTGTGAAGGGGGAGAATGGAGGTGTGGGAAGTCATAGAATGGAGTATTGTGACGGCACCGAAAGGAGGTTTGTGAAGTCATAGAATGGAAGTATGAGAAATCAAATTAGAGGGGTGTGAAGGGGGAGAATGGAGGTGTGTGAAGTCATAGAATGGAGGTGGGTGAAGTCATAGAATGGAGATGTGTGAATTCAGATTGGAGGTGTGTGAAGTCATAGAATGGAGGTGTGTCAACTCAGAAAGCAGGTGTGTGAAGTCATAGAATGGAGGTGAGTGAAGTCATAGAATGGAGGTGTGTGAAGTCACAGAATTTAGGTGTGTGAAGTCAGCATGGAGGTGTGTGAAGTCAGAATGGAGGTTTGTGAAGTCATAGAATGGAGGTGGGTGAAGTCACAATGCAGGTGTGTGAACTCATAGAGTGGAGGTGTGTGAAGTCACAGTGAAGGTGTGTGAAGTCATAGAATGGAGGTGTGTGAAGGCATAGAATGGAGGTGTGTGAAGTCACAGAATGGAGGTGTGTGAAATCATAGAATGGAGGTGTGTGAAGTCACAGAATGGAGGTGTGTGAAGTCAGAATGGAGGTTTGTGAAGTCAAAGAATGGAGGTGTGTGAAGTCAGAATGGAGGTGTGTGAAGTCACAGAATGGAGGTGGATGAAGTCATAGAAATTAGGTGTGGGAAGTCATAGAATGGAGAAGTGTGAAGTCATAGAGTGGAGGTGAGTGAAGTCACAGATTCGAGATCTGTGAAGTCATAGAATGGAGGTGTGTGAAGTCAGAATGTAGGTGTTCGAAGTCATAGAATAGAGGTGTATGACGTCAGAATGGAGGTGTGTGAAGTCATAGAATGGAGGTGTGTGAACTCATAGAATGGAGGTGTGTGACGTCACAATGGTAGTTTGTGAAGTCATAGAATGGAGGTGTGTGAAGTCACAGAATGGAGGTGTGGGAAGTCATACAATGGAGGTGTGTGAAGTCAGAATGCAGGTGTGTGAAGTCACAGAATGGAGGTGTGTGAACTCAGAATGGAAGTGTGTGCAATCATAGATGGAGGTGTGTGAAGTCATAGTATGGAGATATGTGAAATCATAGAATGGAGTTTTGTGAATTCACAGAATGGAGTTGTGTGAGTCAGAATTGAGGTGTGTGAAGTCATAGAATGTAGATGTGTGAAGTCATAGAATGGAGTACTGTGAAGTCACCGAAGGGAGGTTTGTGAAGTCATAGAATGGAGGTATGAGAAATCAAATTAGAGGAGTGTGAAGTCAGAGAATGGAGGTGTGTGAAGTCATAGAATTGAGGTGGGTGAAGTCATAGAATGGAGGTGTATGAATTCAGATTGGAGGTATGTGAAGTCATAGAATGGAGGTGTGTCAACTCAGAAAGGAGGTGTTTGAAGTCATAGAATGGAGGTGAGAGAAGTCATAGAATGGAGGTGAGTGAACACATAGAATGGAGGTCTGTGACGTCACAATGGAAGTTTGTGAAGTCATAGAATGGAGGTGTGTGAAGTCACAGAATTGAGGTGTGTGAAGTCAGAATGGAGGTGTGAAGTCATAGAATGGAGGTGGGTGAAGTCATAGAAATTAGGTGTGTGAAGTCATAGAATGGAGGTGTGTGAACTCATAGAATGGAGGTGTGTGACATCACAATGGAAGTTTGTGAAGTCATAGATGGAGGTGTGTGAAGTCATAGTATGGAGATATGTGAAATCATAGAATGGAGTTTTGTGAAGTCACAGAATGGAGTTGTGTGAGTCAGAATTGAGGTGTGTGAAGTCATAGAATGTAGATGTGTGAAGTCATAGAATGGAGTATTGTGAAGTCACCGAAGGGATGTTTGTGAAGTCATAGAATGGAGGTATGAGAAATCAAATTAGAGGGGTGTGAAGTCGGAGAATGGAGGTGTGTGAAGTCATAGAATGGAGGTGGGTGAAGTCATAGAATGGAGGTGTGTGAATTCAGATTGGAGGTTTGTGAAGTCAGAGAATAGAGGTGTGTCAACTCAGAAAGGAGGTGTTTGAAATCATAGAATGGAGGTGAGTGAAGTCATAGAATGGAGGTGTGTGAAATCATAGAATGGAGGTGTGAGAAGTCACAGAATTTAGGTGTGTGAAGTCAGAATGGAGGTGTGTGAGGTCAGAATGGAGGTGTTTGAAGTCATAGAATGGAGGTGTGTGAAGTCACAATGCAGGTGTGTGAACTCATAGAATGGAGGTGTGTGAAGTCACAATGCAGGTGTGTGAACTCATAGAATGGAGAAGTGTGAAGTCATAGAGTGGAGGTGAGTGAAGTCAGAGATTCGAGGTCTGTGAAGTCATAGAATGGAGGTGTGTGAAGTCAGAATGTAGGTGTACGAAGTCGTAGAATAGAGGTGTGTGAAGTCAGAATGGAGGTGTGTGAAGTCATAGAATGGAGATGTGTGCACTCATAGAATGCTGGTGTGTGACGTCACAGTGGAAGTTTGTGAAGTCATAGAATGGAGGTGTGTGAAGTCACAGAATGGGCGGTATGAAGTCATAGAATGGAGGTGTGTGAAGTCACAGAATTGAGGTGTTTGAAGTCATATATTGGAGGTGTGTGAAATCAAAATGGATGTGTGAAGTCATAGAATGGAGATGTGTGAACTCATAGAATGAGGGTGTGTGAGGCCATAGAATGGAGGTGTGTGAAGTCACAGAATGGATGTGTGTGAAGTCATAGAATGGAGGTGTGTGAAGTCATAGAATGGCAGTGTGTGAAGTCACAGATTGGAGCTGTGTGCAGTCACAGAATCGAGGTGTGAGAAGTCACAGAATGGAGGTGTGTGAAGTCACAATGGAGGTGTGTGAAGTCATAGAATGGAGGTGTGTGAAGTCAGAATGTAGGTGTACGAAGTCCTAGAATAGAGGTGTGTGAAGTCAGAATGGAGGTGTGTGAAGTCATAGAATGGAGATGTGTGCACTCATAGAATGCTGGTGTGTGACGTCACAATGGAAGTTTGTGAAGTCATAGAATGGAGGTGTGTGAAGTCACAGAATGGAGGTGTGTGAAGTCATACAATGGAGGTGTGTGAAGTAGGAATGGAGGTGTGTGAAGTCAAAGAATGGAGGTGTGTGAACTCAGAATGGCGGTGTGTGAAGTAATAGATGGAGGTGTGTGAAGTCATAGTATGGAGATATGTGAAATCATAGAATGGAGTTTTGTGAAGTCACAGAATGGAGTTGTGTGAGTCAGAATTGAGGTGTGTGAAATCATAGAATGTAGATGTGTGAAGTCATAGAATGGAGTATTGTGAAGTCACCGAAGGGAGGTTTGTGAAGTCATAGAATGGAGGTATGAGAAATCAAATTAGAGGGGTGTGAAGTCGGAGAAAGGAGGTGTGTGAAGTGATAGAATTGAGGTGGGTGAAGTCATAGAATTGAGGTGTGTGAATTCAGGTTGGAGGTGTGTGAAGTCATAGAATGGAGGTGTGTCAACTCAGAAAGGAGGTGTGTGAAGTCATAGAATGGAGGTGAGTGAAGTCATAGAATGGAGGTGTGTGAACTCATAGAATGGAGGTGTATGACGACACAATGGTAGTTTGTGAAGTCATAGAATGGAGGTGTGTGAAGTCACAGAATTGAGGTGTGTGAAGTCAGAATGGAGGTGTGAAGTCATAGAATGGAGGTGGGTGAAGTCATAGAAATTAGGTGTGTGAAGTCATATAATGGAGGTGTGTGAACTCATAGAATGGAGGTGTGTGAACTCATAGAATGGAGGTGTGTGACGTCACAATGGAAGTTTGTGAAGTCATAGAATGGAGGTGTGTGAAGTCACAGAATGGAGGTGTGGGAAGTCATACAATGGAGGTGTGTGAAGTCAGAATGCAGGTGTGTGAAGTCACAGAATGGAGGTGTGTGAACTCAGAATGGAAGTGTGTGCAATCATAGATGGAGGTGTGTGAAGTCATAGTATGGAGATATGTGAAATCATAGAATGGAGTTTTGTGAATTCACAGAATGGAGTTGTGTGAGTCAGAATTGAGGTGTGTGAAGTCATAGAATGTAGATGTGTGAAGTCATAGAATGGAGTACTGTGAAGTCACCGAAGGGAGGTTTGTGAAGTCATAGAATGGAGGTATGAGAAATCAAATTAGAGGAGTGTGAAGTCAGAGAATGGAGGTGTGTGAAGTCATAGAATTGAGGTGGGTGAAGTCATAGAATGGAGGTGTATGAATTCAGATTGGAGGTATGTGAAGTCATAGAATGGAGGTGTGTCAACTCAGAAAGGAGGTGTTTGAAGTCATAGAATGGAGGTGAGTGAAGTCATAGAATGGAGGTGAGTGAACACATAGAATGGAGGTCTGTGACGTCACAATGGAAGTTTGTGAAGTCATAGAATGGAGGTGTGTGAAGTCACAGAATTGAGGTGTGTGAAGTCAGAATGGAGGTGTGAAGTCATAGAATGGAGGTGGGTGAAGTCATAGAAATTAGGTGTGTGAAGTCATAGAATGGAGGTGTGTGAACTCATAGAATGGAGGTGTGTGACATCACAATGGAAGTTTGTGAAGTCATAGATGGAGGTGTGTGAAGTCATAGTATGGAGATATGTGAAATCATAGAATGGAGTTTTGTGAAGTCATAGAATGGAGTTGTGTGAGTCAGAATTGAGGTGTGTGAAGTCATAGAATGTAGATGTGTGAAGTCATAGAATGGAGTATTGTGAAGTCACCGAAGGGATGTTTGTGAAGTCATAGAATGGAGGTATGAGAAATCAAATTAGAGGGGTGTGAAGTCGGAGAATGGAGGTGTGTGAAGTCATAGAATGGAGGTGGGTGAAGTCATAGAATGGAGGTGTGTGAATTCAGATTGGAGGTTTGTGAAGTCAGAGAATAGAGGTGTGTCAACTCAGAAAGGAGGTGTTTGAAATCATAGAATGGAGGTGAGTGAAGTCATAGAATGGAGGTGTGTGAATTCAGATTGGAGGTGTGTGAAGTCATAGAATGGAGGTGTGTCAACTCAGAAAGCAGGTATGTGAAGTCATAGAATGGAGGTGAGTGAAGTCATAGAATGGAGGTGTGTGAAGTCACAGAATTTAGGTGTGTGAAGTCAGCATGGAGGTGTGTGAAGTCAGAATGGAGGTTTGTGAAGTCATAGAATGGAGGTGGGTGAAGTCACAATGCAGGTGTGTGAACTCATAGAGTGGAGGTGTGTGAAGTCACAGTGAAGGTGTGTGAAGTCATAGAATGGAGGTGTGTGAAGGCATAGAATGGAGGTGTGTGAAGTCACAGAATGGAGGTGTGTGAAATCATAGAATGGAGGTGTGTGAAGTCACAGAATGGAGGTGTGTGAAGTCAGAATGGAGGTTTGTGAAGTCAAAGAATGGAGGTGTGTGAAGTCAGAATGGAGGTGTGTGAAGTCACAGAATGGAGGTGGATGAAGTCATAGAAATTAGGTGTGGGAAGTCATAGAATGGAGAAGTGTGAAGTCATAGAGTGGAGGTGAGTGAAGTCACAGATTCGAGATCTGTGAAGTCATAGAATGGAGGTTTGTGAAGTCAGAATGTAGGTGTTCGAAGTCATAGAATAGAGGTGTGTGACGTCAGAATGGAGGTGTGTGAAGTCATAGAATGGAGGTGTGTGAACTCATAGAATGGAGGTGTGTGACGTCACAATGGTAGTTTGTGAAGTCATAGAATGGAGGTGTGTGAAGTCACAGAATGGAGGTGTGGGAAGTCATACAATGGAGGTGTGTGAAGTCAGAATGCAGGTGTGTGAAGTCACAGAATGGAGGTGTGTGAACTCAGAATGGAAGTGTGTGCAATCATAGATGGAGGTGTGTGAAGTCATAGTATGGAGATATGTGAAATCATAGAATGGAGTTTTGTGAATTCACAGAATGGAGTTGTGTGAGTCAGAATTGAGGTGTGTGAAGTCATAGAATGTAGATGTGTGAAGTCATAGAATGGAGTACTGTGAAGTCACCGAAGGGAGGTTTGTGAAGTCATAGAATGGAGGTATGAGAAATCAAATTAGAGGAGTGTGAAGTCAGAGAATGGAGGTGTGTGAAGTCATAGAATTGAGGTGGGTGAAGTCATAGAATGGAGGTGTATGAATTCAGATTGGAGGTATGTGAAGTCATAGAATGGAGGTGTGTCAACTCAGAAAGGAGGTGTTTGAAGTCATAGAATGGAGGTGAGAGAAGTCATAGAATGGAGGTGAGTGAACACATAGAATGGAGGTCTGTGACGTCACAATGGAAGTTTGTGAAGTCATAGAATGGAGGTGTGTGAAGTCACAGAATTGAGGTGTGTGAAGTCAGAATGGAGGTGTGAAGTCATAGAATGGAGGTGGGTGAAGTCATAGAAATTAGGTGTGTGAAGTCATAGAATGGAGGTGTGTGAACTCATAGAATGGAGGTGTGTGACATCACAATGGAAGTTTGTGAAGTCATAGATGGAGGTGTGTGAAGTCATAGTATGGAGATATGTGAAATCATAGAATGGAGTTTTGTGAAGTCATAGAATGGAGTTGTGTGAGTCAGAATTGAGGTGTGTGAAGTCATAGAATGTAGATGTGTGAAGTCATAGAATGGAGTATTGTGAAGTCACCGAAGGGATGTTTGTGAAGTCATAGAATGGAGGTATGAGAAATCAAATTAGAGGGGTGTGAAGTCGGAGAATGGAGGTGTGTGAAGTCATAGAATGGAGGTGGGTGAAGTCATAGAATGGAGGTGTGTGAATTCAGATTGGAGGTTTGTGAAGTCAGAGAATAGAGGTGTGTCAACTCAGAAAGGAGGTGTTTGAAATCATAGAATGGAGGTGAGTGAAGTCATAGAATGGAGGTGTGTGAAATCATAGAATGGAGGTGTGAGAAGTCACAGAATTTAGGTGTGTGAAGTCAGAATGGAGGTGTGTGAGGTCAGAATGGAGGTGTTTGAAGTCATAGAATGGAGGTGTGTGAAGTCACAATGCAGGTGTGTGAACTCATAGAATGGAGGTGTGTGAAGTCACAATGCAGGTGTGTGAACTCATAGAATGGAGAAGTGTGAAGTCATAGAGTGGAGGTGAGTGAAGTCAGAGATTCGAGGTCTGTGAAGTCATAGAATGGAGGTGTGTGAAGTCAGAATGTAGGTGTACGAAGTCGTAGAATAGAGGTGTGTGAAGTCAGAATGGAGGTGTGTGAAGTCATAGAATGGAGATGTGTGCACTCATAGAATGCTGGTGTGTGACGTCACAGTGGAAGTTTGTGAAGTCATAGAATGGAGGTGTGTGAAGTCACAGAATGGGCGGTATGAAGTCATAGAATGGAGGTGTGTGAAGTCACAGAATTGAGGTGTTTGAAGTCATATATTGGAGGTGTGTGAAATCAAAATGGATGTGTGAAGTCATAGAATGGAGATGTGTGAACTCATAGAATGAGGGTGTGTGAGGCCATAGAATGGAGGTGTGTGAAGTCACAGAATGGATGTGTGTGAAGTCATAGAATGGAGGTGTGTGAAGTCATAGAATGGCAGTGTGTGAAGTCACAGATTGGAGCTGTGTGAAGTCACAGAATCGAGGTGTGAGAAGTCACAGAATGGAGGTGTGTGAAGTCACAATGGAGGTGTGTGAAGTCATAGAATGGAGGTGTGTGAAGTCAGAATGTAGGTGTACGAAGTCCTAGAATAGAGGTGTGTGAAGTCAGAATGGAGGTGTGTGAAGTCATAGAATGGAGATGTGTGCACTCATAGAATGCTGGTGTGTGACGTCACAATGGAAGTTTGTGAAGTCATAGAATGGAGGTGTGTGAAGTCACAGAATGGAGGTGTGCGAAGTCATACAATGGAGGTGTGTGAAGTAGGAATGGAGGTGTGTGAAGTCAAAGAATGGAGGTGTGTGAACTCAGAATGGCGGTGTGTGAAGTAATAGATGGAGGTGTGTGAAGTCATAGTATGGAGATATGTGAAATCATAGAATGGAGTTTTGTGAAGTCACAGAATGGAGTTGTGTGAGTCAGAATTGAGGTGTGTGAAATCATAGAATGTAGATGTGTGAAGTCATAGAATGGAGTATTGTGAAGTCACCGAAGGGAGGTTTGTGAAGTCATAGAATGGAGGTATGAGAAATCAAATTAGAGGGGTGTGAAGTCGGAGAAAGGAGGTGTGTGAAGTGATAGAATTGAGGTGGGTGAAGTCATAGAATTGAGGTGTGTGAATTCAGGTTGGAGGTGTGTGAAGTCATAGAATGGAGGTGTGTCAACTCAGAAAGGAGGTGTGTGAAGTCATAGAATGGAGGTGAGTGAAGTCATAGAATGGAGGTGTGTGAACTCATAGAATGGAGGTGTATGACGACACAATGGTAGTTTGTGAAGTCATAGAATGGAGGTGTGTGAAGTCACAGAATTGAGGTGTGTGAAGTCAGAATGGAGGTGTGAAGTCATAGAATGGAGGTGGGTGAAGTCATAGAAATTAGGTGTGTGAAGTCATAGAATGGAGGTGTGTGAAATCATAGAATGGAGGTGTGTGAAGTCACAGAATGGAGGTGTGTGAAGTCAGAATGGATGTTTGTGAAGTCAAAGAATGGAGGTGTGTGAAGTCAGAATGGAGGTGTGTGAAGTCACAGAATGGAGGTGGATGAAGTCATAGAAATTAGGTGTGGGAAGTCATAGAATGGAGAAGTGTGAAGTCATAGAGTGGAGGTGAGTGAAGTCACAGATTCGAGATCTGTGAAGTCATAGAATGGAGGTGTGTGAAGTCAGAATGTAGGTGTTCGAAGTCATAGAATAGAGGTGTGTGACGTCAGAATGGAGGTGTGTGAAGTCATAGAATGGAGGTGTGTGAACTCATAGAATGGAGGTGTGTGACGTCACAATGGTAGTTTGTGAAGTCATAGAATGGAGGTGTGTGAAGTCACAGAATGGAGGTGTGGGAAGTCATACAATGGAGGTGTGTGAAGTCAGAATGCAGGTGTGTGAAGTCACAGAATGGAGGTGTGTGAACTCAGAATGGAAGTGTGTGCAATCATAGATGGAGGTGTGTGAAGTCATAGTATGGAGATATGTGAAATCATAGAATGGAGTTTTGTGAATTCACAGAATGGAGTTGTGTGAGTCAGAATTGAGGTGTGTGAAGTCATAGAATGTAGATGTGTGAAGTCATAGAATGGAGTACTGTGAAGTCACCGAAGGGAGGTTTGTGAAGTCATAGAATGGAGGTATGAGAAATCAAATTAGAGGAGTGTGAAGTCAGAGAATGGAGGTGTGTGAAGTCATAGAATTGAGGTGGGTGAAGTCATAGAATGGAGGTGTATGAATTCAGATTGGAGGTATGTGAAGTCATAGAATGGAGGTGTGTCAACTCAGAAAGGAGGTGTTTGAAGTCATAGAATGGAGGTGAGAGAAGTCATAGAATGGAGGTGAGTGAACACATAGAATGGAGGTCTGTGACGTCACAATGGAAGTTTGTGAAGTCATAGAATGGAGGTGTGTGAAGTCACAGAATTGAGGTGTGTGAAGTCAGAATGGAGGTGTGAAGTCATAGAATGGAGGTGGGTGAAGTCATAGAAATTAGGTGTGTGAAGTCATAGAATGGAGGTGTGTGAACTCATAGAATGGAGGTGTGTGACATCACAATGGAAGTTTGTGAAGTCATAGATGGAGGTGTGTGAAGTCATAGTATGGAGATATGTGAAATCATAGAATGGAGTTTTGTGAAGTCACAGAATGGAGTTGTGTGAGTCAGAATTGAGGTGTGTGAAGTCATAGAATGTAGATGTGTGAAGTCATAGAATGGAGTATTGTGAAGTCACCGAAGGGATGTTTGTGAAGTCATAGAATGGAGGTATGAGAAATCAAATTAGAGGGGTGTGAAGTCGGAGAATGGAGGTGTGTGAAGTCATAGAATGGAGGTGGGTGAAGTCATAGAATGGAGGTGTGTGAATTCAGATTGGAGGTTTGTGAAGTCAGAGAATAGAGGTGTGTCAACTCAGAAAGGAGGTGTTTGAAATCATAGAATGGAGGTGAGTGAAGTCATAGAATGGAGGTGTGTGAAATCATAGAATGGAGGTGTGAGAAGTCACAGAATTTAGGTGTGTGAAGTCAGAATGGAGGTGTGTGACGTCAGAATGGAGGTGTTTGAAGTCATAGAATGGAGGTGTGTGAAGTCACAATGCAGGTGTGTGAACTCATAGAATGGAGGTGTGTGAAGTCACAATGCAGGTGTGTGAACTCATAGAATGGAGAAGTGTGAAGTCATAGAGTGGAGGTGAGTGAAGTCAGAGATTCGAGGTCTGTGAAGTCATAGAATGGAGGTGTGTGAAGTCAGAATGTAGGTGTACGAAGTCGTAGAATAGAGGTGTGTGAAGTCAGAATGGAGGTGTGTGAAGTCATAGAATGGAGATGTGTGCACTCATAGAATGCTGGTGTGTGACGTCACAGTGGAAGTTTGTGAAGTCATAGAATGGAGGTGTGTGAAGTCACAGAATGGGCGGTATGAAGTCATAGAATGGAGGTGTGTGAAGTCACAGAATTGAGGTGTTTGAAGTCATATATTGGAGGTGTGTGAAATCAAAATGGATGTGTGAAGTCATAGAATGGAGATGTGTGAACTCATAGAATGAGGGTGTGTGAGGCCATAGAATGGAGGTGTGTGAAGTCACAGAATGGATGTGTGTGAAGTCATAGAATGGAGGTGTGTGAAGTCATAGAATGGCAGTGTGTGAAGTCACAGATTGGAGCTGTGTGAAGTCACCGAATCGAGGTGTGAGAAGTCACAGAATGGAGGTGTGTGAAGTCACAATGGAGGTGTGTGAAGTCATAGAATGGAGGTGTGTGAAGTCAGAATGTAGGTGTACGAAGTCCTAGAATAGAGGTGTGTGAAGTCAGAATGGAGGTGTGTGAAGTCATAGAATGGAGATGTGTGCACTCATAGAATGCTGGTGTGTGACGTCACAATGGAAGTTTGTGAAGTCATAGAATGGAGGTGTGTGAAGTCACAGAATGGAGGTGTGTGAAGTCATACAATGGAGGTGTGTGAAGTAGGAATGGAGGTGTGTGAAGTCAAAGAATGGAGGTGTGTGAACTCAGAATGGCGGTGTGTGAAGTAATAGATGGAGGTGTGTGAAGTCATAGTATGGAGATATGTGAAATCATAGAATGGAGTTTTGTGAAGTCACAGAATGGAGTTGTGTGAGTCAGAATTGAGGTGTGTGAAATCATAGAATGTAGATGTGTGAAGTCATAGAATGGAGTATTGTGAAGTCACCGAAGGGAGGTTTGTGAAGTCATAGAATGGAGGTATGAGAAATCAAATTAGAGGGGTGTGAAGTCGGAGAAAGGAGGTGTGTGAAGTGATAGAATTGAGGTGGGTGAAGTCATAGAATTGAGGTGTGTGAATTCAGGTTGGAGGTGTGTGAAGTCATAGAATGGAGGTGTGTCAACTCAGAAAGGAGGTGTGTGAAGTCATAGAATGGAGGTGAGTGAAGTCATAGAATGGAGGTGTGTGAACTCATAGAATGGAGGTGTATGACGACACAATGGTAGTTTGTGAAGTCATAGAATGGAGGTGTGTGAAGTCACAGAATTGAGGTGTGTGAAGTCAGAATGGAGGTGTGAAGTCATAGAATGGAGGTGGGTGAAGTCATAGAAATTAGGTGTGTGAAGTCATATAATGGAGGTGTGTGAACTCATAGAATGGAGGTGTGTGAACTCATAGAATGGAGGTGTGTGACGTCACAATGGAAGTTTGTGAAGTCATAGAATGGAGGTGTGTGAAGTCACAGAATGGTGGTGTGGGAAGTCATACAATGGAGGTGTGTGAAGTCAGAATGCAGGTGTGTGAAGTCACAGAATGGAGGTGTGTGAACTCAGAATGGAAGTGTGTGCAATCATAGATGGAGGTGTGTGAAGTCATAGTATGGAGATATGTGAAATCATAGAATGGAGTTTTGTGAATTCACAGAATGGAGTTGTGTGAGTCAGAATTGAGGTGTGTGAAGTCATAGAATGTAGATGTGTGAAGTCATAGAATGGAGTACTGTGAAGTCACCGAAGGGAGGTTTGTGAAGTCATAGAATGGAGGTATGAGAAATCAAATTAGAGGAGTGTGAAGTCAGAGAATGGAGGTGTGTGAAGTCATAGAATTGAGGTGGGTGAAGTCATAGAATGGAGGTGTATGAATTCAGATTGGAGGTATGTGAAGTCATAGAATGGAGGTGTGTCAACTCAGAAAGGAGGTGTTTGAAGTCATAGAATGGAGGTGAGTGAAGTCATAGAATGGAGGTGAGTGAACACATAGAATGGAGGTCTGTGACGTCACAATGGAAGTTTGTGAAGTCATAGAATGGAGGTGTGTGAAGTCACAGAATTGAGGTGTGTGAAGTCAGAATGGAGGTGTGAAGTCATAGAATGGAGGTGGGTGAAGTCATAGAAATTAGGTGTGTGAAGTCATAGAATGGAGGTGTGTGAACTCATAGAATGGAGGTGTGTGACATCACAATGGAAGTTTGTGAAGTCATAGATGGAGGTGTGTGAAGTCATAGTATGGAGATATGTGAAATCATAGAATGGAGTTTTGTGAAGTCATAGAATGGAGTTGTGTGAGTCAGAATTGAGGTGTGTGAAGTCATAGAATGTAGATGTGTGAAGTCATAGAATGGAGTATTGTGAAGTCACCGAAGGGATGTTTGTGAAGTCATAGAATGGAGGTATGAGAAATCAAATTAGAGGGGTGTGAAGTCGGAGAATGGAGGTGTGTGAAGTCATAGAATGGAGGTGGGTGAAGTCATAGAATGGAGGTGTGTGAATTCAGATTGGAGGTTTGTGAAGTCAGAGAATAGAGGTGTGTCAACTCAGAAAGGAGGTGTTTGAAATCATAGAATGGAGGTGAGTGAAGTCATAGAATGGAGGTGTGTGAATTCAGATTGGAGGTGTGTGAAGTCATAGAATGGAGGTGTGTCAACTCAGAAAGCAGGTGTGTGAAGTCATAGAATGGAGGTGAGTGAAGTCATAGAATGGAGGTGTGTGAAGTCACAGAATTTAGGTGTGTGAAGTCAGCATGGAGGTGTGTGAAGTCAGAATGGAGGTGTGTGAAGTCATAGAATGGAGGTGGGTGAAGTCACAATGCAGGTGTGTGAACTCATAGAGTGGAGGTGTGTGAAGTCACAGTGAAGGTGTGTGAAGTCATAGAATGGAGGTGTGTGAAGGCATAGAATGGAGGTGTGTGAAGTCACAGAATGGAGGTGTGTGAAATCATAGAATGGAGGTGTGTGAAGTCACAGAATGGAGGTGTGTGAAGTCAGAATGGAGGTTTGTGAAGTCAAAGAATGGAGGTGTGTGAAGTCAGAATGGAGGTGTGTGAAGTCACAGAATGGAGGTGGATGAAGTCATAGAAATTAGGTGTGGGAAGTCATAGAATGGAGAAGTGTGAAGTCATAGAGTGGAGGTGAGTGAAGTCACAGATTCGAGATCTGTGAAGTCATAGAATGGAGGTGTGTGAAGTCAGAATGTAGGTGTTCGAAGTCATAGAATAGAGGTGTGTGACGTCAGAATGGAGGTGTGTGAAGTCATAGAATGGAGGTGTGTGAACTCATAGAATGGAGGTGTGTGACGTCACAATGGTAGTTTGTGAAGTCATAGAATGGAGGTGTGTGAAGTCACAGAATGGAGGTGTGGGAAGTCATACAATGGAGGTGTGTGAAGTCAGAATGCAGGTGTGTGAAGTCACAGAATGGAGGTGTGTGAACTCAGAATGGAAGTGTGTGCAATCATAGATGGAGTTGTGTGAAGTCATAGTATGGAGATATGTGAAATCATAGAATGGAGTTTTGTGAATTCACAGAATGGAGTTGTGTGAGTCAGAATTGAGGTGTGTGAAGTCATAGAATGTAGATGTGTGAAGTCATAGAATGGAGTACTGTGAAGTCACCGAAGGGAGGTTTGTGAAGTCATAGAATGGAGGTATGAGAAATCAAATTAGAGGAGTGTGAAGTCAGAGAATGGAGGTGTGTGAAGTCATAGAATTGAGGTGGGTGAAGTCATAGAATGGAGGTGTATGAATTCAGATTGGAGGTATGTGAAGTCATAGAATGGAGGTGTGTCAACTCAGAAAGGAGGTGTTTGAAGTCATAGAATGGAGGTGAGAGAAGTCATAGAATGGAGGTGAGTGAACACATAGAATGGAGGTCTGTGACGTCACAATGGAAGTTTGTGAAGTCATAGAATGGAGGTGTGTGAAGTCACAGAATTGAGGTGTGTGAAGTCAGAATGGAGGTGTGAAGTCATAGAATGGAGGTGGGTGAAGTCATAGAAATTAGGTGTGTGAAGTCATAGAATGGAGGTGTGTGAACTCATAGAATGGAGGTGTGTGACATCACAATGGAAGTTTGTGAAGTCATAGATGGAGGTGTGTGAAGTCATAGTATGGAGATATGTGAAATCATAGAATGGAGTTTTGTGAAGTCACAGAATGGAGTTGTGTGAGTCAGAATTGAGGTGTGTGAAGTCATAGAATGTAGATGTGTGAAGTCATAGAATGGAGTATTGTGAAGTCACCGAAGGGATGTTTGTGAAGTCATAGAATGGAGGTATGAGAAATCAAATTAGAGGGGTGTGAAGTCGGAGAATGGAGGTGTGTGAAGTCATAGAATGGAGGTGGGTGAAGTCATAGAATGGAGGTGTGTGAATTCAGATTGGAGGTTTGTGAAGTCAGAGAATAGAGGTGTGTCAACTCAGAAAGGAGGTGTTTGAAATCATAGAATGGAGGTGAGTGAAATCATAGAATGGAGGTGTGTGAAATCATAGAATGGAGGTGTGAGAAGTCACAGAATTTAGGTGTGTGAAGTCAGAATGGAGGTGTGTGACGTCAGAATGGAGGTGTTTGAAGTCATAGAATGGAGGTGTGTGAAGTCACAATGCAGGTGTGTGAACTCATAGAATGGAGGTGTGTGAAGTCACAATGCAGGTGTGTGAACTCATAGAATGGAGAAGTGTGAAGTCATAGAGTGGAGGTGAGTGAAGTCAGAGATTCGAGGTCTGTGAAGTCATAGAATGGAGGTGTGTGAAGTCAGAATGTAGGTGTACGAAGTCCTAGAATAGAGGTGTGTGAAGTCAGAATGGAGGTGTGTGAAGTCATAGAATGGAGATGTGTGCACTCATAGAATGCTGGTGTGTGACGTCACAATGGAAGTTTGTGAAGTCATAGAATGGAGGTGTGTGAAGTCACAGAATGGAGGTGTGTGAAGTCATACAATGGAGGTGTGTGAAGTAGGAATGGAGGTGTGTGAAGTCAAAGAATGGAGGTGTGTGAACTCAGAATGGCGGTGTGTGAAGTAATAGATGGAGGTGTGTGAAGTCATAGTATGGAGATATGTGAAATCATAGAATGGAGTTTTGTGAAGTCACAGAATGGAGTTGTGTGAGTCAGAATTGAGGTGTGTGAAATCATAGAATGTAGATGTGTGAAGTCATAGAATGGAGTATTGTGAAGTCACCGAAGGGAGGTTTGTGAAGTCATAGAATGGAGGTATGAGAAATCAAATTAGAGGGGTGTGAAGTCGGAGAAAGGAGGTGTGTGAAGTGATAGAATTGAGGTGGGTGAAGTCATAGAATTGAGGTGTGTGAATTCAGGTTGGAGGTGTGTGAAGTCATAGAATGGAGGTGTGTCAACTCAGAAAGGAGGTGTGTGAAGTCATAGAATGGAGGTGAGTGAAGTCATAGAATGGAGGTGTGTGAACTCATAGAATGGAGGTGTATGACGACACAATGGTAGTTTGTGAAGTCATAGAATGGAGGTGTGTGAAGTCACAGAATTGAGGTGTGTGAAGTCAGAATGGAGGTGTGAAGTCATAGAATGGAGGTGGGTGAAGTCATAGAAATTACGTGTGTGAAGTCATAGAATGGAGGTGTGTGAAGTCACAATGCAGGTGTGTGAACTCATAGAATGGAGGAGTGTGAAGTCACAATGTAGGTGTGTGAAGTCATAGAATGGAAGTGGGTAAAGTCATAGAATGGAGGTGTGTGAAGTCACAGAATGGAGGTGTGTGAAGTCATAGAATGGAGGTGTGTGAAGTCACAGAATGGATGTGTGTGAAGTCATAGAATGGAGGTGTGTGAAGTCAGAATGTAGGTGTACGAAGTCGTAGAATAGAGGTGTGTGAAGTCAGAATGGGGGTGTGTGAAGTCATAGAATGGAGGTGTGTGCACTCATAGAATGCAGGTGTGTGACGTCACAATGGAAGTTTGTGAAGTCATAGAATGTAGGTGTGTGAAGTCACAGAATGGAGGTGTGTGAAGTCATACAATGGAGGTGTGTGAAGTAAGAATGGAGGTGTGTGAAGTCAAAGAATGGAGGTGTGTGAACTCAGAATGGCGGTGTGTGAAGTAATAGATGGAGGTGTGTGAAGTCATAGTATGGAGATATGTGAAATCATAGAATGGAGTTTTGTGAAGTCACAGAATGGAGTTGTGTGAGTCAGAATTGAGGTGTGTGAAGTCATAGAATGTAGATGTGTGAAGTCATAGAATGGAGTATTGTGAAGTCACCGACGGGAGGTTTGTGAAGTCATAGAATGGAGGTATGAGAAATCAAATTAGAGGGGTGTGAAGTCGGAGAATGGGGGTGTGTGAAGTGATAGAATTGAGGTGGGTGAAGTCATAGAATGGAGGTGTGTGAATTCAGGTTGGAGGTGTGTGCAGTCATAGAATGGAGGTGTGTGAAGTCATGGAATGGGTGTTTGTGAAGTAAGAATGAAGTTGTGTGAAGTCATAGAATGGAGGTGTGTGAAGTCAGAATGTAGGTGTTCGAAGTCATAGAATAGAGGTGTGTGAAGTCAGAATGAAGGTGTGTGAAGTCATAGAATGGAGGTGTGTGAACTCATAGAATGTAGGTGTGTGACGTCACAATGGTAGTTTGTGAAGTCATAGAATGGAGGTGTGTGAAGTCACAGAATGGAGGTGTGGGAAGTCATACAATGGAGGTGTGTGAAGTCAGAATGGAGGTGTGTGAAGTCACAGAATGGAGGTGTGTGAACTCAGAATGGAGGTGTGTGCAATCATAGATGGAGGTGTGTGAAGTCATAGTATGGAGATATGTGAAATCATAGAATGGAGTTTTGTGAATTCACAGAATGGAGTTGTGTGAGTCAGAATTGAGGTGTGTGAAGTCATAGAATGTAGATGTGTGAAGTCATAGAATGGAGTACTGTGAAGTCACCGAAGGGAGGTTTGTGAAGTCATAGAATGGAGGTATGAGAAATCAAATTAGAGGGGTGTGAAGTCGGAGAATGGAGGTGTGTGAAGTCATAGAATTGAGGTGGGTGAAGTCATAGAATGGAGGTGTATGAATTCAGATTGGAGGTATGTGAAGTCATAGAATGGAGGTGTGTCAACTCAGAATGGAGGTGTGTGAAGTCATAGAATGGAGCTGAGTGAAGTCATAGAATGGAGGTGTGTGAACACATAGAATGGAGGTCTGTGACGTCACAAGGGAAGTTTGTGAAGTCATAGAATGGAGGTGTGTGAAGTCACAGAATGGAGGTGGGTGAAGTCATAGAAATTAGGTGTGTGAAGTCATAGAATGGAGGTGTGTGAACTCATAGAATGGAGGTGTGTGACATCACAATGGAAGTTTGTGAAGTCATAGATGGAGATGTGTGAAGTCATAGTATGGAGATATGTGAAATCATAGAATGGAGTTTTGTGAAGTCATAGAATGGAGTTGTGTGAGTCAGAATTGAGCTGTGTGAAGTCATAGAATGTAGATATGTGAAGTCATAGAATGGAGTATTGTGAAGTCACCGAAGGGATGTTTGTGAAGTCATAGAATGGAGGTATGAGAATTCAAATTAGAGGGGTGTGAAGTCGGAGAATGGATGTGTGTGAAGTCATAGAATGGAGGTGGGTGAAGTCATAGAATGGAGGTGTGTGAAGTCAGACTGTAGGTGTACGAAGTCGTAGAATAGAGGTGTGTGAAGTCAGAATGGAGGTGTGTGAAGTCATAGAATGGAGGTGTGTGCACTCATAGAATGCAGGTGTGTGACGTCACAATGGAAGTTTGTGAAGTCATAGAATGTAGGTGTGTGAAGTCACAGAATGGAGGTGTGTGAAGTCATAGAATGGAGGTGTGTGAATTCAGGTTGGAGGTGTGTGAAGTCAAAGAATGGAGGTGTGTGAACTCAGAATGGCGGTGTGTGAAGTAATAGATGGAGGTGTGTGAAGTCATAGTATGGAGATATGTGAAATCATAGAATGGAGTTTTGTGAAGTCACAGAATGGAGTTGTGTGAGTCAGAATTGAGGTGTGTGAAGTCATAGAATGTAGATGTGTGAAGTCATAGAATGGAGTATTGTGAAGTCACCGAAGGGAGGTTTGTGAAGTCATAGAATGGAGGTATGAGAAATCAAATTAGAGGAGTGTGAAGTCGGAGAATGGGGGTGTGTGAAGTGATAGAATTGAGGTGGGTGAAGTCATAGAATGGAGGTGTGTGAATTCAGGTTGGAGGTGTGTGAAGTCATAGAATGGAGGTGTGTCAACTCAGAAAGGAGGTGTGTGAAGTCATAGAATGGAGGTGAGTGAAGTCATAGAATGGAGGTGTGTGAACTCATAGAATGGAGGTGTATGAATACACAATGGTAGTTTGTGAAGTCATAGAATGGAGGTGTGTGAAGTCACAGAATTGAGGTGTGTGAAGTCAGAATGGATGTGTGAAATCATAGAATGGAGGTGGGTGAAGTCATAGAAATTAGGTGAGAGAAGTCATAGAATGGAGGTGTGTGAACTCATAGAATGGAGGTGTGTGACGTCACAATGGAAGTTTGTGAAGTCATAGAATGGAGGTGTGTGATGTCACAGAATGGAGGTGTGTGAAGTCATACAATGGAGGTGTGTGAAGTCAGAATGGAGGTGTGTGAAGTCATAGATGGAGGTGTGTAAAGTCATAGTATGGAGATATGTGAAATCATAGAATGGAGTTTTGTGAAGTCACAGGATGGAGTTGTGTGAGTCAGAATTGAGGTGTGTGAAGTCATAGAATGTAGATGTGTGAAGTCATAGAATGGAGTTTTCTGAAGTCACCGAAGGGACATTTGTGAAGTCATAGAATGGAGGTATGAGAAATCAAATTAGAGGGGTGTGAAGTCGGAGAATCGAGGTGTGTGAACTCATAGAATGGAGGTGGGTGAAGTCATAGAATGGAGGTGTATGAAGTCATAGAATGGAGTTGTGTGAAGTCACTGAATGGACGGCTTTAAAGTCATAAAATGGAGGTGTGTGAAGTCAGAGAATTGAGCTGTTTGAAGTCATATATTGGAGGTGTGTGAAGTCAAAATGGGTGTGTGAAGTCATAGAATGTAGGTGTGTGAAGTCATAGAATGGAGGTGTGTGAAGTCACAGAATGGAGGTGTGTGAACTCAGAATGGAGGTGTGTGAAGTCACAGAATGGAGGTTTGTGAAGTCACAGAATGGAAGTTTGTGAAGTCATAGAATGGACGTGTGTGAAGTCAGAATGGAGGTGTGTGAAGTCACAGAATGGAGGTTTGTGAAGTCATAGATGGAGGTGTGTGAGGTCATTGAATGGAGGTGTGTGCAATCATAGATGGAGGTGTGTGAAGTCATAGTATGGAGATATGGGAAATCATAGAATGGAGTTTTGTGAATTCACAGAATGGAGTTGTGTGAGTCAGAATTGAGGTGTGTGAAGTCATAGAATGTAGATGTGTGAAGTCATAGAATGGAGTACTGTGAAGTCACCGAAGGGAGGTTTGTGAAGTCATAGAATGGAGGTATGAGAAATCAAATTAGAGGGGTGTGAAGTCGGAGAATGGAGGTGTGTGAAGTCATAGAATGGAGGTGGGTGAAGTCATAGAGTGGAGGTGTGTGAATTCAGATTGGAGGTTTGTGAAGTCAGAGAATAGAGGTGTGTCAACTCAGAAAGGAGGTGTTTGAAATCATAGAATGGAGGTGAGTGAAGTCATAGAATGGAGGTGTGTGAAATCATAGAATGGAGGTGTGAGAAGTCACAGAATTTAGGTGTGTGAAGTCAGAATGGAGGTGTGTGAGGTCAGAATGGAGGTGTTTGAAGTCATAGAATGGAGGTGTGTGAAGTCACAATGCAGGTGTGTGAACTCATAGAATGGAGGAGTGTGAAGTCACAATGTAGGTGTGTGAAGTCATAGAATGGAAGTGGGTGAAGTCATAGAATGGAGGTGTGTGAAGTCACAGAATGGAGGTGTGTGAACTCATAGAATGGAGGTGTGTGAAGTCACAGAATGGATGTGTGTGAAGTCATAGAATGGAGGTGTGTGAAGTCAGAATGTAGGTGTACGAAGTCGTAGAATAGAGGTGTGTGAAGTCAGAATGGAGGTGTGTGAAGTCATAGAATGGAGGTGTGTGCACTCATAGAATGCAGGTGTGTGACGTCACAATGGAAGTTTGTGAAGTCATAGAATGTAGGTTTGTGAAGTCACAGAATGGAGGTGTGTGAAGTCATACAATGGAGGTGTGTGAAGTAAGAATGGAGGTGTGTGAAGTCAAAGAATGGAGGTGTGTGAACTCAGAATGGCGGTGTGTGAAGTAATAGATGGAGGTGTGTGAAGTCATAGTATGGAGATATGTGAAATCATAGAATGGAGTTTTGTGAAGTCACAGAATGGAGTTGTGTGAGTCAGAATTGAGGTGTGTGAAGTCATAGAATGTAGATGTGTGAAGTCATAGAATGGAGTATTGTGAAGTCACCGAAGGGAGGTTTGTGAAGTCATAGAATGGAGGTATGAGAAATCAAATTAGAGAGGTGTGAAGTCGGAGAATGGAGGTGTGTGAAGTGATAGAATTGAGGTGGGTGAAGTCATAGAATGGAGGTGTGTGAATTCAGGTTGGAGGTGTGTGAAGTCATAGAATGGAGGTGTGTCAACTCAGAAAGGAGGTGTGTGAAGTCATAGAATGGAGGTGAGTGAAGTCATAGAATGGAGGTGTGTGAACTCATGGAATGGAGGTGTATGAATACACAATGGTAGTTTGTGAAGTCATAGAATGGAGGTGTGTGAAGTCACAGAATTGAGGTGTGTGAAGTCAGAATGGATGTGTGAAATCATAGAATGGAGGTGGGTGAAGTCATAGAAATTAGGTGAGAGAAGTCATAGAATGGAGGTGTGTGAACTCATAGAATGGAGGTGTGTGACGTCACAATGGAAGTTTGTGAAGTCATAGAATGGAGGTGTGTGAAGTCACAGAATGGAGGTGTGTGAAGTCATACAATGGAGGTGTGTGAAGTCAGAATGGAGGTGTGTGAAGTCATAGATGGAGGTGTGTAAAGTCATAGTATGGAGATATGTGAAATCATAGAATGGAGTTTTGTGAAGTCACAGGATGGAGTTGTGTGAGTCAGAATTGAGGTGTGTGAAGTCATAGAATGTAGATGTGTGAAGTCATAGAATGGAGTTTTCTGAAGTCACCGAAGGGACATTTGTGAAGTCATAGAATGGAGGTATGAGAAATCAAATTAGAGGGGTGTGAAGTCGGAGAATCGAGGTGTGTGAACTCATAGAATGGAGGTGGGTGAAGTCATAGAATGGAGGTGTATGAAGTCATAGAATGGAGTTGTGTGAAGTCACTGAATGGACGGCTTTAAAGTCATAAAATGGAGGTGTGTGAAGTCAGAGAATTGAGCTGTTTGAAGTCATATATTTGAGGTGTGTGAAGTCAAAATGGGTGTGTGAAGTCATAGAATGTAGGTGTGTGAAGTCATAGAATGGAGGTGTGTGAAGTCACAGAATGGAGGTGTGTGAACTCAGAATGGAGGTGTGTGAAGTCACAGAATGGAGGTTTGTGAAGTCACAGAATGGAAGTTTGTGAAGTCATAGAATGGACGTGTGTGAAGTCAGAATGGAGGTGTGTGAAGTCACAGAATGGAGGTTTGTGAAGTCATAGATGGAGGTGTGTGAGGTCATAGAATGGATGTTTCTGAAGTAAGAATGAAGGTGTGTGAAGTCATAGAATGGAGGTGTGTGAAGTCATTGAATGGAGGTGTGTGCAATCATAGATGGAGGTGTGTGAAGTCATAGTATGGAGATATGGGAAATCATAGAATGGAGTTTTGTGAATTCACAGAATGGAGTTGTGTGAGTCAGAATTGAGGTGTGTGAAGTCATAGAATGTAGATGTGTGAAGTCATAGAATGGAGTACTGTGAAGTCACCGAAGGGAGGTTTGTGAAGTCATAGAATGGAGGTATGAGAAATCAAATTAGAGGGGTGTGAAGTCGGAGAATGGAGGTGTGTGAAGTCATAGAATGGAGGTGGGTGAAGTCATAGAGTGGAGGTGTGTGAATTCAGATTGGAGGTTTGTGAAGTCAGAGAATAGAGGTGTGTCAACTCAGAAAGGAGGTGTTTGAAATCATAGAATGGAGGTGAGTGAAGTCATAGAATGGAGGTGTGTGAAATCATAGAATGGAGGTGTGAGAAGTCACAGAATTTAGGTGTGTGAAGTCAGAATGGAGGTGTGTGAGGTCAGAATGGAGGTGTTTGAAGTCATAGAATGGAGGTGTGTGAAGTCACAATGCAGGTGTGTGAACTCATAGAATGGAGGAGTGTGAAGTCACAATGTAGGTGTGTGAAGTCATAGAATGGAAGTGGGTGAAGTCATAGAATGGAGGTGTGTGAAGTCACAGAATGGAGGTGTGTGAACTCATAGAATGGAGGTGTGTGAAGTCACAGAATGGATGTGTGTGAAGTCATAGAATGGAGGTGTGTGAAGTCAGAATGTAGGTGTACGAAGTCGTAGAATAGAGGTGTGTGAAGTCAGAATGGAGGTGTGTGAAGTCATAGAATGGAGGTGTGTGCACTCATAGAATGCAGGTGTGTGACGTCACAATGGAAGTTTGTGAAGTCATAGAATGTAGGTGTGTGAAGTCACAGAATGGAGGTGTGTGAAGTCATACAATGGAGGTGTGTGAAGTAAGAATGGAGGTGTGTGAAGTCAAAGAATGGAGGTGTGTGAACTCAGAATGGCGGTGTGTGAAGTAATAGATGGAGGTGTGTGAAGTCATAGTATGGAGATATGTGAAATCATAGAATGGAGTTTTGTGAAGTCACAGAATGGAGTTGTGTGAGTCAGAATTGAGGTGTGTGAAGTCATAGAATGTAGATGTGTGAAGTCATAGAATGGAGTATTGTGAAGTCACCGAAGGGAGGTTTGTGAAGTCATAGAATGGAGGTATGAGAAATCAAATTAGAGGGGTGTGAAGTCGGAGAATGGAGGTGTGTGAAGTGATAGAATTGAGGTGGGTGAAGTCATAGAATGGAGGTGTGTGAATTCAGGTTGGAGGTGTGTGCAGTCATAGAATGGAGGTGTGTGAAGTCATGGAATGGGTGTTTGTGAAGTAAGAATGAAGTTGTGTGAAGTCATAGAATGGAGGTGTGTGAAGTCAGAATGTAGGTGTTCGAAGTCATAGAATAGAGGTGTGTGAAGTCAGAATGAAGGTGTGTGAAGTCATAGAATGGAGGTGTGTGAACTCATAGAATGTAGGTGTGTGACGTCACAATGGTAGTTTGTGAAGTCATAGAATGGAGGTGTGTGAAGTCACAGAATGGAGGTGTGGGAAGTCATACAATGGAGGTGTGTGAAGTAAGAATGGAGGTGTGTGAAGTCAGAGAATGGAGGTGTGTGAACTCAGAATGGAGGTGTGTGCAATCATAGATGGAGGTGTGTGAAGTCATAGTATGGAGATATGTGAAATCATAGAATGGAGTTTTGTGAATTCACAGAATGGAGTTGTGTGAGTCAGAATTGAGGTGTGTGAAGTCATAGAATGTAGATGTGTGAAGTCATAGAATGGAGTACTGTGAAGTCACCGAAGGGAGGTTTGTGAAGTCATAGAATGGAGGTATGAGAAATCAAATTAGAGGGGTGTGAAGTCGGAGAATGGAGGTGTGTGAAGTCATAGAATTGAGGTGGGTGAAGTCATAGAATGGAGGTGTATGAATTCAGATTGGAGGTATGTGAAGTCATAGAATGGAGGTGTGTCAACTCAGAATGGAGGTGTGTGAAGTCATAGAATGGAGGTGAGTGAAGTCACAGAATGGAGGTGGGTGAAGTCATAGAAATTAGGTGTGTGAAGTCATAGAATGGAGGTGTGTGAACTCATAGAATGGAGGTGTGTGACATCACAATGGAAGTTTGTGAAGTCATAGATGGAGGTGTGTGAAGTCATAGTATGGAGATATGTGAAATCATAGAATGGAGTTTTCTGAAGTCATAGAATGGAGTTGTGTGAGTCAGAATTGAGGTGTGTGAAGTCATAGAATGTAGATATGTGAAGTCATAGAATGGAGTATTGTGAAGTCACCGAAGGGATGTTTGTGAAGTCATAGAATGGAGGTATGAGAATTCAAATTAGAGGGGTGTGAAGTCGGAGAATGGAGGTGTGTGAAGTCATAGAATGGAGGTGGGTGAAGTCATAGAATGGAGGTGTGTGAAGTCAGACTGTAGGTGTACGAAGTCGTAGAATAGAGGTGTGTGAAGTCAGAATGGAGGTGTGTGAAGTCATAGAATGGAGGTGTGTGCACTCATAGAATGCAGGTGTGTGACGTCACAGTGGAAGTTTGTGAAGTCATAGAATGTAGGTGTGTGAAGTCACAGAATGGAGGTGTGTGAAGTCATACAATGGAGGTGTGTGAAGTAAGAATGGAGGTGTGTGAAGTCAAAGAATGGAGGTGTGTGAACTCAGAATGGCGGTGTGTGAAGTAATAGATGGAGGTGTGTGAAGTCATAGTATGGAGATATGTGAAATCATAGAATGGAGTTTTGTGAAGTCACAGAATGGAGTTGTGTGAGTCAGAATTTAGGTGTGTGAAGTCATAGAATGTAGATGTGTGAAGTCATAGAATGGAGTATTGTGAAGTCACCGAAGGGAGGTTTGTGAAGTCATAGAATGGAGGTATGAGAAATCAAATTAGAGGGGTGTGAAGTCGGAGAATGGGGGTGTGTGAAGTGATAGAATTGAGGTGGGTGAAGTCATAGAATGGAGGTGTGTGAGTTCAGGTTGGAGGTGTGTGAAGTCATAGAATGGAGGTGTGTCAACTCAGAAAGGAGGTGTGTGAAGTCATAGAATGGAGGTGAGTGAAGTCATAGAATGGAGGTGTGTGAACTCATAGAATGGAGGTGTATGAATACACAATGGTAGTTTGTGAAGTCATAGAATGGAGGTGTGTGAAGTCACAGAATTGAGGTGTGTGAAGTCAGAATGGATGTGTGAAATCATCGAATGGAGGTGGGTGAAGTCATAGAAATTAGGTGAGAGAAGTCATAGAATGGAGGTGTGTGAACTCATAGAATGGAGGTGTGTGACGTCACAATGGAAGTTTGTGAAGTCATAGAATGGAGGTGTGTGAAGTCACAGAATGGAGGTGTGTGAAGTCATACAATGGAGGTGTGTGAAGTCAGAATGGAGGTGTGTGAAGTCATAGATGGAGGTGTGTAAAGTCATAGTATGGAGATATGTGAAATCATAGAATGGAGTTTTGTGAAGTCACAGGATGGAGTTGTGTGAGTCAGAATTGAGGTGTGTGAAGTCATAGAATGTAGATGTGTGAAGTCATAGAATGGAGTTTTCTGAAGTCACCGAAGGGACATTTGTGAAGTCATAGAATGGAGGTATGAGAAATCAAATTAGAGGGGTGTGAAGTCGGAGAATCGAGGTGTGTGAACTCATAGAATGGAGGTGGGTGAAGTCATAGAGTGGAGGTGTGTGAATTCAGATTGGAGGTTTGTGAAGTCAGAGAATGGAGGTGTGTCAACTCAGAAAGGAGGTGTTTGAAATCATAGAATGGAGGTGAGTGAAGTCATAGAATGGAGGTGTGTGAAATCATAGAATGGAGGTGTGAGAAGTCACAGAATTTAGGTGTGTGAAGTCAGAATGGAGGTGTGTGAGGTCAGAATGGAGGTGTTTGAAGTCATAGAATGGAGGTGTGTGAAGTCACAATGCAGGTGTGTGAACTCATAGAATGGAGGAGTGTGAAGTCACAATGTAGGTGTGTGAAGTCATAGAATGGAAGTGGGTGAAGTCATAGAATGGAGGTGTGTGAAGTCACAGAATGGAGGTGTGTGAAGTCATAGAATGGAGGTGTGTGAAGTCACAGAATGGAGGTTTGTGAAGTCACAGAATGGAAGTTTGTGAAGTCATAGAATGGACGTGTGTGAAGTCAGAATGGAGGTGTGTGAAGTCACAGAATGGAGGTTTGTGAAGTCATAGATGGAGGTGTGTGAGGTCATAGAATGGATGTTTCTGAAGTAAGAATGAAGGTGTGTGAAGTCACAGAATGGAGGTGTGTGAAGTCATTGAATGGAGGTGTGTGCAATCATAGATGGAAGTGTGTGAAGTCATAGTATGGAGATATGGGAAATCATAGAATGGAGTTTTGTGAATTCACAGAATGGAGTTGTGTGAGTCAGAATTGAGGTGTGTGAAGTCATAGAATGTAGATGTGTGAAGTCATAGAATGGAGTACTGTGAAGTCACCGAAGGGAGGTTTGTGAAGTCATAGAATGGAGGTATGAGAAATCAAATTAGAGGGGTGTGAAGTCGGAGAATGGAGATGTGTGAAGTCATAGAATTAAGGTGGGTGAAGTCATAGAATGGAGGTGTATGAATTCAGATTGCAGGTGTGTGAAGTCATAGAATGGAGGTGTGTCAACTCAAAAAGGATGTGTGTGAAGTCATAGAATGGAGGTGAGTGAAGTCATAGAATGGAGGTGTGTGAACACATAGAATGGAGGTCTGTGACGTCACAATGGAAGTTTGTGAAGTCATAGAATGAAGGTGTGTGAAGTCACAGAATGGAGGTGTGTGAAGTCAGAATGGAGGTGTGAAGTCATAGAATGGAGGTGGGTGAAGTCATAGAAATTAGGTGTGTGAAGTCATAGAATGGAGGTGTGTGAAATCATAGAATGGAGGTGTGTGACATCACAATGGAAGTTTGTGAAGTCATAGATGGAGGTGTGTGAAGTCATAGTATGGAGATATGTGAAATCATAGAATGGAGTTTTGTGAAGTCACAGAATGGAGTTGTGTGAGTCAGAATTGAGGTGTGAGAAGTCATAGAATGTAGATGTGTGAAGTCATAGAATGGAGTATTGTGAAGTCACCGAAGGGATGTTTGTGAAGTCATAGAATGGAGGTATGAGAAATCAAATTAGAGGGGTGTGAAGTCGGAGAATGGAGGTGTGTGAAGTCATAGAATGGAGGTGTGTGAATTCAGATTGGAGGTTTGTGAAGTCATAGAATAGAGGTGTGTCAACTCAGAAAGGAGGTGTTTGAAATCATAAATTGGAGGTGAGTGAAGTCATAGAATGGAGGTGTGTGAAATCATAGAATGGAGGTGTGTGAAGTCACAGAATTTAGGTGAGTGAAGTCAGAATGGAGGTGTGTGAGGTCAGAATGGAGGTGTTTGAAGTCATAGAATGGAGGTGTGTGAAGTCACAATGCAGGTGTGTGAACTCATAGAATGGAGGTGTGTGAAGTCACAATGTAGGTGTGTGAAGTCATAGAATGGAGGTGTGCGAAGTCATAGAATGGAGGTGTGTGAAGTCACAGAATGGAGGTGTGTGAAGTCATAGAATTGAGGTGTGTGAAGTCACAGAATGGAGGTGTTTGAAGACATATATTGGAGGTGTGTAATCAAAATGAATATGTGAAGTCATAGAATGGAGGTGTGTGAAATCATAGAATGAGGGTGTGTGAGGTCATAGAATGGAGGTGTGTGAAGTCACAGAATGGAGGTGTGTGAAGTCATAGAATGGAGGTGTGTGAAGTCATAGATTGGAAGTGTGTGAAGTCACAGATTGGAGGTGTGTGAAGTCACAGAATCGAAGTGTGAGAAGTCACAGAATGGAGGTGTGTGAACTCAGAATATAGGTGTGTGACGTCACAGAATGGAGGTGTGTGAAGTCATAGAATGGAGGTGTGTGAACTCAGAATATAGGTGTGTGAAATCATAGAATGGAGGTGTGTGAAGTCACAGAATGGAGGTGTGTGAAGTCAGAATGGAGGTGTGTGAAGTCATAGAGTGGAGGTGTGTGAAGTCAGAATGGAGGGGTGAATTCATAGAATGGAGTTGGGTGAAGTCATAGAACTTAGGTGTGGGAAGTCATAGAATGGAGAAGTGTGAAGTCATAGAGTGGAGGTGAGTGAAGTCACAGATTAGAGGTCTGTGAAGTCATAGAATGGAGGTGTGTCAAGTTAGAATGGAGGTGTGTGAGGTCAGAATGGAGGTGTGTGAAATCAGATTGGAGGTGTGTGAAATCATAGAATGGAGGTGTGTGAAGTCACAGAATGGAGGTGTGTGAAGTTAGAATGGAGGTGTGTGACGTCATAGAATGGAGGTGTGTGAAGTCAGAATGGAGGTGTGAAGTCATAGAATGGAGGTGGGTGAAGTCATAGAAATTAATTCTGGGAAGTCATAGAATGGAGGAGTGTGAAGTCATAGAGTGGAGGTGAGTGACGTCACAGATTCGAGGTCTGTGAAGTCATAGAATGGAGGTGTGTGAAGTCAGAATGTGGGTGTTCGAAGTCATAGAATGCAGGTGTGTGAAGTCAGAATGGAGGTGTGTGAAGTCATAGAATGGAGGTGTGTGACGTCACAATGGAAGTTTGTGAAGTCATAGAATGGAGGTGTGTGAAGTCACAGAATGGAGGTGTGTGAAGTCATACAATGGAGGTGTGTGAAGTCAGAATGGAGGTGTGTGAAGTCACAGAATGGACATGTGTGAACTCAGAATGGAGGTCTGTGCAATCATAGATGGAGGTGTGTGAAGTCATAGTATGGAGATATGTGAAATCATAGAATGGAGTTTTGTGAAGTCACAGAATGGAGTTGTGTGAGTCAGAATTGACGTGTGTAAAGTCATAGAATGTAGATGTGTGAAGTCATAGAATGGAGTATTGTGAAGTCACCGAAGGGAGGTTTGTGAAGTCATAGAATGGAGGTATGAGAAATCAAATTAGAGGGGTGTGAAGTCGGAGAATGGAGGTGTGTGAAGTGATAGAATTGAGGTGGGTGAAGTCATAGAATGGCGGTGTGTGAATTCAGATTGGAGGTTTGTGAAATCATAGAATGGAGGTGTGTCAACTCAGAAAGGAGGTTTGTGAAGTCGTAGAATGGAGGTGAGTGAAGTCATAGAATGGAGGTGTGTGAACACATAGAATGGAGGTGTGTGACGTCACAATGGTAGTTTGTGAAGTCATAGAATGGAGGTGTGTGAAGTCACAGAATGGAGGTGTGTGAAGTCATAGAATGGAGGTGTGTGAACTCATAAAATGGAGGTGGGTGAAGTCATAGAAATTAGGTGTGTGAAGTCATAGAATGGAGGTGTGTGAACTCATAGAATGGAGGTGTGTAACATCACAATGGAAGTTTGTGAAGTCATAGAATGGAGGTGTGTGAAGTCACAATGGAGGTGTGTGAACTCATAATGGAGCTGTGTGAAGTCATAGATGGAGGTGTGTGAAGTCATAATATGGAGATATGTGAAATCATAGAATTGAGTTTTGTGAAGTCAAAGAATGGAGTTGTGTGAGTCAGAATTGAGGTGTGTGAAGTCATAGAATGTAGGTGTGTGAAGTCATAGAATGGAGCATTGTGAAGTCAACGAACGGAGGTTTGTGAAGTCATAGAATAGAGGTATGAGAAATCAAATTAGAGGGGTGTGAAGTCGGAGAATGGAGGTGTGTGAAGTCATAGAATGGATGTGGGTGAAGTCATAGAATGGAGGTGTGTGAAGTCACTGAATGGACGAGTTTAAAGTCATAGAATGGAGGTGTGTGAAGTCAGAGAATTGAGCTGTTTGAAGTCATATATTGGAGGTGTGTGAAGTCAAAATGGATGTGTGAACTCATAGAATGTAGGTGTGTGAAGTCATAGAATGGAGGTGTGTGAAGTCACAGAATGGAGGTGTGTGAACACAGAATGGAGGTGTGTGAAGTCACAGAATGGAGGTTTGTGAGGTCGTAGAACGGAAGTGTGTGAAGTCATAGAATGGACGTGTGTGAAGTCAGAATGGAGGTGTGTTAAGTCACCGAATGGAGTTTTGTGAACTCAGTATGGAGGTGTGTGAAGTCACAGAATGTAGGTTGGTGAAGTCATAGATGGAGGTGTGTGAGGTCATAGAATGGATGTTTCTGAAGTAAGAATGAAGGTGTGTGAAGTCATAGAATGAAGGTGGGTGAAGTCATAGAAAGGAGGTGTGGGAAGTCATAGAATGGAGGAGTGTGAAGTCATAGAGTGGAGGTGAGTGAAGTCACAGATTCGAGGTCTGTGAAGTCATAGATTGGAGGTGTGTGATGTCAGAATGCAGGTGTGCGAAGTCATAGAACAGAGATTTGTGAAGTCAGAATGGAGGTGTGTGAACTCATAGAATGGAGGTGTGTGAAGTCACAATGCAGGTGTGTGAACTCATAGAATGGAGGAGTGTGAAGTCACAATGTAGGTGTGTGAAGTCATAGAATGGAAGTGGGTGAAGTCATAGAATGGAGGTGTGTGAAGTCACAGAATGGAGGTGTGTGAAGTCATAGAATGGAGGTGTGTGAAGTCAGAATGTAGGTGTACGAAGTCGTAGAATAGAGGTGTGTGAAGTCAGAATGGAGGTGTGTGAAGTCATAGAATGGAGGTGTGTGAAGTCAGAATGTAGGTGTACGAAGTCGTAGAATAGAGGTGTGTGAAGTCAGAATGGAGGTGTGTGAAGTCATAGAATGGAGGTGTGTGCACTCATAGAATGCAGGTGTGTGACGTTACAATGGAAGTTTGTGAAGTCATAGAATGTAGGTGTGTGAAGTCACAGAATGGAGGTGTGTGAAGTCATACAATGGAGGTGTGTGAAGTCAGAATGCAGGTGTGTGAAGTCACAGAATGGAGGTGTGTGAACTCAGAATGGCGGTGTGTGAAGTAATAGATGGAGGTGTGTGAAGTCATAGTATGGAGATATGTGAAATCATAGAATGGAGTTTTGTGAAGTCACAGAATGGAGTTGTGTGAGTCAGAATTGAGGTGAGTGAAGTCATAGAATGTAGATGTGTGAAGTCATAGAATGGAGTATTGTGAAGTCACCGAAGGGAGGTTTGTGAAGTCATAGAATGGAGGTATGAGAAATCAAATTAGAGGGGTGTGAAGTCGGAGAATGGAGGTGTGTGAAGTGATAGAATTGAGGTGGGTGAAGTCATAGAATGGAGGTGTGTGAATTCAGGTTGGAGGTGTGTGAAGTCATAGAATGGAGGTGTGTCAACTCAGAAAGGAGGTGTGTGAAGTCATAGAATGGAGGTGAGTGAAGTCATAGAATGGAGGTGTGTGAAGACACAATGGTAGTTTGTGAAGTCATAGAATGGAGGTGTGTGAAGTCACAGAATTGAGGTGTGTGAAGTCAGAATTGATGTGTGAAATCATAGAATGGAGGTGGGTGAAGTCATAGAAATTAGGTGAGTGAAGTCATAGAATGGAGGTGTGTGAACTCATAGAATAGAGGTGTGTGACGTCACAATGGAAGTTTGTGAAGTCATAGAATGGAGGTGTGTGAAGTCACAGAATGGAGGTGTGTGAAGTCATACAATGGAGGTGTGTGAAGTCAGAATGGAGGTGTGTGAAGTCATAGATGGAGGTGTGTAAAGTCATAGTATGGAGATTTGTGAAATCATAGAATGGAGTTTTGTGAAGTCACAGAATGGAGTTGTGTGAGTCAGAATTGAGGTGTGTGAAGTCATAGAATGTAGATGTGTGAAGTCATAGAATGGAGTTTTCTGAAGTCACCGAAGGGACATTTGTGAAGTCATAGAATGGAGGTATGAGAAATCAAATTAGAGGGGTGTGAAGTCGGAGAATCGAGGTGTGTGAACTCATAGAATGGAGGTGGGTGAAGTCATAGAATGGAGGTGTATGAAGTCATAGAATGGAGTTGTGTGAAGTCACTGAATGGACGGGTTTAAAGTCATAAAATGGAGGTGTGTGAAGTCAGAGAATTGAGCTGTTTGAAGTCATATATTGGAGGTGTGTGAAGTCAAAATGGGTGTGTGAAGTCATAGAATGTAGGTGTGTGAAGTCATAGAATGGAGGTGTGTGAAGTCACAGAATGGAGGTGTGTGAACTCAGAATGGAGGTGTGTGAAGTCACAGAATGGAGGTTTGTGAAGTCACAGAATGGAAGTTTGTGAAGTCATAGAATGGACGTGTGTGAAGTCAGAATGGAGGTGTGTGAAGTCACAGAATGGAGGTTTGTGAAGTCATAGATGGAGGTGTGTGAGGTCATAGAATGGATGTTTCTGAAGTAAGAATGAAGGTGTGTGAAGTCATAGAATGGAGGTGTGTGAAGTCATTGAATGGAGGTGTGTGCAATCATACATGGAGGTGTGTGAAGTCATAGTATGGAGATATGGGAAATCATAGAATGGAGTTTTGTGAATTCACAGAATGGAGTTGTGTGAGTCAGAATTGAGGTGTGTGAAGTCATAGAATGTAGATGTGTGAAGTCATAGAATGGAGTACTGTGAAGTCACCGAAGGGAGGTTTGTGAAGTCATAGAATGGAGGTATGAGAAATCAAATTAGAGGGGTGTGAAGTCGGAGAATGGAGATGTGTGAAGTCATAGAATTAAGGTGGGTGAAGTCATAGAATGGAGGTGTATGAATTCAGATTGCAGGTGTGTGAAGTCATAGAATGGAGGTGTGTCAACTGAAAAAGGAGGTGTGTGAAGTCATAGAATGGAGGTGAGTGAAGTCATAGAATGGAGGTGTGTGAACACATAGAATGGAGGTCTGTGACGTCACAATGGAAGTTTGTGAAGTCATAGAATGAAGGTGTGTGAAGTCACAGAATGGAGGTGTGTGAAGTCAGAATGGAGGTGTGAAGTCATAGAATGGAGGTGGGTGAAGTCATAGAAATTAGGTGTGTGAAGTCATAGAATGGAGGTGTGTGAACTCATAGAATGGAGGTGTGTGACATCACAATGGAAGTTTGTGAAGTCATAGATGGAGGTGTGTGAAGTCATAGTATGGAGATATGTGAAATCATAGAATGGAGTTTTGTGAAGTCACAGAATGGAGTTGTGTGAGTCAGAATTGAGGTGTGAGAAGTCATAGAATGTAGATGTGTGAAGTCATAGAATGGAGTATTGTGAAGTCACCGAAGGGATGTTTGTGAAGTCATAGAATGGAGGTATGAGAAATCAAATTAGAGGGGTGTGAAGTCGGAGAATGGAGGTGTGTGAAGTCATAGAATGGAGGTGTGTGAATTCAGATTGGAGGTTTGTGAAGTCATAGAATAGAGGTGTGTCAACTCAGAAAGGAGGTGTTTGAAATCATAAATTGGAGGTGAGTGAAGTCATAGAATGGAGGTGTGTGAAATCATAGAATGGAGGTGTGTGAAGTCACAGAATTTAGGTGAGTGAAGTCAGAATGGAGGTGTGTGAGGTCAGAATGGAGGTGTTTGAAGTCATAGAATGGAGGTGTGTGAAGTCACAATGCAGGTGTGTGAACTCATAGAATGGAGGTGTGTGAAGTCACAATGTAGGTGTGTGAAGTCATAGAATGGAGGTGTGCGAAGTCATAGAATGGAGGTGTGTGAAGTCACAGAATGGAGGTGTGTGAAGTCATAGAATTGAGGTGTGTGAAGTCACAGAATGGAGGTGTTTGAAGACATATATTGGAGGTGTGTAATCAAAATGAATATGTGAAGTCATAGAATGGAGGTGTGTGAAATCATAGAATGAGGGTGTGTGAGGTCATAGAATGGAGGTGTGTGAAGTCACAGAATGGAGGTGTGTGAAGTCATAGAATGGAGGTGTGTGAAGTCATAGATTGGAAGTGTGTGAAGTCACAGATTGGAGGTGTGTGAAGTCACAGAATCGAAGTGTGAGAAGTCACAGAATGGAGGTGTGTGAACTCAGAATATAGGTGTGTGACGTCACAGAATGGAGGTGTGTGAAGTCATAGAATGGAGGTGTGTGAACTCAGAATATAGGTGTGTGAAATCATAGAATGGAGGTGTGTGAAGTCACAGAATGGAGGTGTGTGAAGTCAGAATGGAGGTGTGTGAAGTCATAGAGTGGAGGTGTGTGAAGTCAGAATGGAGGGGTGAATTCATAGAATGGAGTTGGGTGAAGTCATATAACTTAGGTGTGGGAAGTCATAGAATGGAGAAGTGTGAAGTCATAGAGTGGAGGTGAGTGAAGTCACAGATTAGAGGTCTGTGAAGTCATAGAATGGAGGTGTGTCAAGTTAGAATGGAGGTGTGTGAGGTCAGAATGGAGGTGTGTGAAATCAGATTGGAGGTGTGTGAAATCATAGAATGGAGGTGTGTGAAGTCACAGAATGGAGGTGTGTGAAGTTAGAATGGAGGTGTGTGACGTCATAGAATGGAGGTGTGTGAAGTCAGAATGGAGGTGTGAAGTCATAGAATGGAGGTGGGTGAAGTCATAGAAATTAATTCTGGGAAGTCATAGAATGGAGGAGTGTGAAGTCATAGAGTGGAGGTGAGTGACGTCACAGATTCGAGGTCTGTGAAGTCATAGAATGGAGGTGTGTGAAGTCAGAATGTGGGTGTTCGAAGTCATAGAATGCAGGTGTGTGAAGTCAGAATGGAGGTGTGTGAAGTCATAGAATGGAGGTGTGTGACGTCACAATGGAAGTTTGTGAAGTCATAGAATGGAGGTGTGTGAAGTCACAGAATGGAGGTGTGTGAAGTCATACAATGGAGGTGTGTGAAGTCAGAATGGAGGTGTGTGAAGTCACAGAATGGACATGTGTGAACTCAGAATGGAGGTCTGTGCAATCATAGATGGAGGTGTGTGAAGTCATAGTATGGAGATATGTGAAATCATAGAATGGAGTTTTGTGAAGTCACAGAATGGAGTTGTGTGAGTCAGAATTGACGTGTGTAAAGTCATAGAATGTAGATGTGTGAAGTCATAGAATGGAGTATTGTGAAGTCACCGAAGGGAGGTTTGGAAAGTCATAGAATGGAGGTATGAGAAACCAAATTAGAGGGGTGTGAAGTCGGAGAATGGAGGTGTGTGAAGTGATAGAATTGAGGTGGGTGAAGTCATAGAATGGCGGTGTGTGAATTCAGATTGGAGGTTTGTGAAATCATAGAATGGAGGTGTGTCAACTCAGAAAGGAGGTGTGTGAAGTCGTAGAATGGAGGTGAGTGAAGTCATAGAATGGAGGTGTGTGAACACATAGAATGGAGGTGTGTGACGTCACAATGGTAGTTTGTGAAGTCATAGAATGGAGGTGTGTGAAGTCACAGAATGGAGGTGTGTGAAGTCATAGAATGGAGGTGTGTGAACTCATAAAATGGAGGTGGGTGAAGTCATAGAAATTAGGTGTGTGAAGTCATAGAATGGAGGTGTGTGAACTCATAGAATTGAGGTGTGTAACATCACAATGGAAGTTTGTGAAGTCATAGAATGGAGGTGTGTGAAGTCACAATGGAGGTGTGTGAACTCATAATGGAGGTGTGTGAAGTAATAGATGGAGGTGTGTGAAGTCATAATATGGAGATATGTGAAATCATAGAATTGAGTTTTGTGAAGTCAAAGAATGGAGTTGTGTGAGTCAGAATTGAGGTGTGTGAAGTCATAGAATGTAGGTGTGTGAAGTCATAGAATGGAGCATTGTGAAGTCAACGAACGGAGGTTTGTGAAGTCATAGAATAGAGGTATGAGAAATCAAATTAGAGGGGTGTGAAGTCGGAGAATGGAGGTGTGTGAAGTCATAGAATGGATGTGGGTGAAGTCATAGAATGGAGGTGTGTGAAGTCACTGAATGGACGAGTTTAAAGTCATAGAATGGAGGTGTGTGAAGTCAGAGAATTGAGCTGTTTGAAGTCATATATTGGAGGTGTGTGAAGTCAAAATGGATGTGTGAACTCATAGAATGTAGGTGTGTGAAGTCATAGAATGGAGGTGTGTGAAGTCACAGAATGGAGGTGTGTGAACACAGAATGGAGGTGTGTGAAGTCACAGAATGGAGGTTTGTGAGGTCGTAGAACGGAAGTGTGTGAAGTCATAGAATGGACGTGTGTGAAGTCAGAATGGAGGTGTGTTAAGTCACCGAATGGAGTTTTGTGAACTCAGTATGGAGGTGTGTGTAGTCACAGAATGTAGGTTGGTGAAGTCATAGATGGAGGTGTGTGAGGTCATAGAATGGATGTTTCTGAAGTAAGAATGAAGGTGTGTGAAGTCATAGAATGAAGGTGGGTGAAGTCATAGAAAGGAGGTGTGGGAAGTCATAGAATGGAGGAGTGTGAAGTCATAGAGTGGAGGTGAGTGAAGTCACAGATTCGAGGTCTGTGAAGTCATAGATTGGAGGTGTGTGATGTCAGAATGCAGGTGTGCGAAGTCATAGAACAGAGATTTGTGAAGTCAGAATGGAGGTGTGTGAACTCATAGAATGGAGGTGTGTGACGCCACAATGGAGGTGTGTGAAGTCACACAATGGAGGTGTGTGAATACATACAATGGAGGTGTGTGAAGTCAGAATGGAATTTTGTGAAGTCACAGAATTGAGCTGTGTGAATTCAGAATGGAGGTGTGTGAAGTCATAGAATGGAGGTGTGTGAAGTCAGAATGGAGGTGTTTGAACCCATACAATGGAGGTGTGTGTAGTCACAATGGAGATGTGTGAAGTCATAGAATGGAGGTGTGTGAAGTCACAGAATGGAGGTGTGTGAAGTCATAGAATGGAGGTGTGTGAAGTCATAGAATGGGTGTTTGTGAAGTAAGAATGAAGGTGTGTGAAGTCATAGAATGGAGGTGTGG
Organism: Megascapheus bottae; assembly: GCA_024803745.1. Lineage (NCBI taxonomy): Eukaryota > Metazoa > Chordata > Mammalia > Rodentia > Geomyidae > Megascapheus > Megascapheus bottae. The sequence goes on along the minus strand of JANJXV010000751.1, from coordinate 152,163 downwards.
GAAGTCACAGAATGGAGGTGTGGGAAATCACAGATTGCAGGAGTGTGAAGTCACAGAATGGAGGTGTGTGAACCCAGAATGGAGGAGTGTGAAGTCATAGATGGAGGTGTGTGAAGTCATAGAATGGAAGTGTGTGAAGTCATAGAATGGAGGTGTGTGAAGTCACAGAATGGGCGGTATGAAGTCATAGAATGGAGGTGTGTGAAGTCACAGAATTGAGGTGTTTGAAGTCATATATTGGAGGTGTGTGAAATCAAAATGGATGTGTGAAGTCATAGAATGGAGATGTGTGAACTCATAGAATGAGGGTGTGTGAGGCCATAGAATGGAGGTGTGTGAAGTCACAGAATGGATGTGTGTGAAGTCATATAATGGAGGTGTGTGAAGTCATAGAATGGCAGTGTGTGAAGTCACAGATTGGAGCTGTGTGAAGTCATAGACTAGAGGTGAGTGAAGTCACAGACTTGAGATCTGTGAAGTCATAGAATGGAGGTGTGTGAAGTCAGAGAATGGAGTATTGTGACGGCACCGAAAGGAGGTTTGTGAAGTCATAGAATGGAAGTATGAGAAATCAAATTAGAGGGGTGTGAAGGGGGAGAATGGAGGTGTGTGAAGTCATAGAATGGAGGTGGCTGAAGTCATAGAATGGAGGTGTGTGAATTCAGATTGGAGGTGTGTGAAGTCATAGAATGGAGATGTGTCAATTCAGAAAGCAGGCGTGTGAAGTCATAGAATGGAGGTGAGTGAAGTCATAGAATGGAGGTGTGTGAAGTCATAGAATGGAGGTGTGTGAAGTCACAGAATCGAGGTGTGTGAAGTCAGAATGGAGGTGTGTGAAGTCATAGAATGGAGGTGTGTGAAGTCAGAATGGAGGTGTGTGAAGTCATAGAATGGAGGTAGATGAAGTCATAGTAATTAGGTGTGGGAAGTCATAGAATGGAGAAGTGTGAAGTCATAGAGTGGAGGTGAGTGAAGTCACAGATTCGAGGTCTGTGAAGTCATAGAATGGAGGGGTGTGAAGTCAGAGTGTAGGTGTTCGAAGTCATAGAATAGAGGTGTGTAACGTCAGAATGGAGGTGTGTGAAGTCATAGAATGGAGGTGTGTGAACTCATAGAATGGAGGTCTGTGACGTCACAATGGAAGTTTGTGAAGTCATAGAATGGAGGTGTGAAGTCACAGAATGGAGGTGTGTGAAGTCAGAATGGAGGTGTGAAGTCATAGAATGGAGGTGGGTTAAGTCATAGAAATTAGGTGTGTGAAGTCATAGAATGGAGGTGTGTGAACTCATAGAATGGAGGTGTGTGACATCACAATTGAAGTTTGTGAAGTCATAGATGGAGGTGTGTGAAGTCATAGTATGGAGATATGTGAAATCATAGAATGGAGTTTTGTGAATTCACAGAATGGAGTTGTGTGAGTCAGAATTGAGGTGTGTGAAGTCATAGAATGTAGATGTGTGAAGTCATAGAATGGAGTACTGTGAAGTCACCGAAGGGAGGTTTGTGAAGTCATAGAATGGAGGTATAAGAAATCAAATTAGAGGAGTGTGAAGTCGGAGAATGGATGTGTGTGAAGTCATAGAATGGAGGTGGGTGAAGTCATAGAATGGAGGTGTATGAATTCAGATTGGAGGTGTGTGAAGTCATAGAATGGAGGTGTGTCAACTCAGAAAGGAGGTGTGTGAAGTCATAGAATGGAGGTGAGTGAAGTCATAGAATGGAGGTGTGTGAACACATAGAATGGAGGTCTGTGACGTCACAATGGAAGTTTGTGAAGTCATAGAATGGAGTTGTGTGAAGTCACAGAATGGAGGTGTGTGAAGTCAGAATGGAGGTGTGAAGTGATAGAATGGAGGTGGGTGAAGTCATATAAATTAGGTGTGTGAAGTCATAGAATGGAGTTGTGTGAACTCATAGAATGGAGGTGTGTGACATCACAATGTAAGTTTGTGAAGTCATAGATGGAGGTGTGTGAAGTCATAGTATGGAGATATGTGAAATCATAGAATGGAGTTTTGTGAAGTCACAGAATGGAGTTGTGTGAGTCAGAATTGAAGTGTGTGAAGTCATAGAATGTAGATGTGTGAAGTCAGAGAATGGAGTATTGTGAAGTCGCCGAAGGGATGTTTGTGAAATCATAGAATGGAGGTAAGAGAAATCAAATTAGAGGGGTGTGAAGTCGGAGAATGTAGGTGTGTGAAGTCATAGAATGTAGGTGGGTGAAGTCATAGAATGGAGGTGTGTGAATTCACATTGGAGGTTTGTGAAGTCAGAGAATAGAGGTGTGTCAACTCAGAAAGGAGGTGTTTGAAATCATAGAATGGAGGTGAGTGAAGTCATAGAATGGAGGTGTGTGAAATCACAGAATGGAGGTGTGAGAAGTCACAGAATTTAGGTGTGTGAAGTCAGAATGGAGGTCTGTGAGGTCAGAATGGAGGTGTTTGAAGTCATAGAATGGAGGTGTGTGAAGTCACAATGCAGGTGTGTGAACTCACAGAATGGAGGAGTGTGAAGTCACAATGTAGGTGTGTGAAGTCATAGAATGGAGGTGTGTGAAGCCATAGAATGGAGGTGTGTGAATTCACAGAATGGAGGTGTGTGAAGTCATAGAATGGAGGTGTGTGAAGTCACAGAATGGAGGTGTGTGAAGTCAGAATGGAGGTTTGTGAAGTCATAGAATGGAGGTGTGTGAAGTCAGAATAGAGGTGTGAAGTCATAGAATGGAGGTGGGTGAAGTCATAGAAATTAGGTGCGGGAAGTCATAGAATGGAGAAGTGTGAAGTCATAGAGTGGAGGTGAGTGAAGTCAGAGATTCGAGGTCTGTGAAGTCATAGAATGGAGGTGTGTGAAGTCAGAATGTAGGTGTACGAAGTCGTAGAATAGAGGTGTGTGAAGTCAGAATGGAGGTGTGTGAACCCAGAATGGAGGAGTGTGAAGTCATAGATGGAGGTGTGTGAAGTCAGAGAATGTAAGTGTGTGAAGTCATAGAATGGAGGTGTGTGAAGTCACAGAATGGGCGGTATGAAGTCATAGAATAGAGGTGTGTGAAGTCACAGAATTGAGGTGTTTGAAGTCATATATTGGAGGTGTGTGAAATCAAAATGGATGTGTGAAGTCATAGAATGGAGATGTGTGAACTCATAGAATGAGGGTGTGTGAGGCCATAGAATGGAGGTGTGTGAAGTCACAGAATGGATGTGTGTGAAGTCATAGAATGGAGGTGTGTGAAGTCATAGAATGGCAGTGTGTGAAGTCACAGATTGGAGCTGTGTGAAGTTACAGAATCGAGGTGTGAGAAGTCACAGAATGGAGGTGTGTGAAGTCACAATGGAGGTGTGTGAAGTCATAGAATGCAGGTGTGTGAAGTCAGAATCGAGGTGTGAAGTCATTGAGTGGAGGTGGATGAAGGAATAGAACTTAGATGTGGGAAGTCATAGAATCGAGAAGTGTGAAGTCATAGACTAGAGGTGAGTGAAGTCACAGACTCGAGATCTGTGAAGTCATAGAATGGAGGTGTGTGAAGTCATAGAATGGAGTATTGTGACGGCACCGAAAGGAGGTTTGTGAAGTCATAGAATGGAGGTGTGTGAAGTCAGAATGGAGGTGTGTGAAGTCATAGAATGGAGGTGGATGAAGTCATAGCAATTAGGTGTGGGAAGTCATAGAATGGAGAAGTGTGAAGTCATAGAGTGGAGGTGAGTGAAGTCACAGATTCGAGGTCTGTGAAGTCATAGAATGGAGGTGTGTGAAGTCAGAATGTAGGTGTTCGAAGTCATAGAATAGAGGTGTGTGACGTCAGAATGGAGGTGTGTGAAGTCATAGAATGGAGGTGTGTGAACTCATAGAATGGAGGTGTGTGACGTCACAATGGTAGTTTGTGAAGTCATAGAATGGAGGTGTGTGAAGTCACAGAATGGAGGTGTGGGAAGTCATACAATGGAGGTGTGTGAAGTCAGAATGGAGGTGTGTGAAGTCACAGAATGGAGGTGTGTGAACTCAGAATGGAGGTGTGTGCAATCATAGATGGAGGTGTGTGAAGTCATAGTATGGAGATTTGTGAAATCATAGAATGGAGTTTTGTGAATTCACAGAATGGAGTTGTGTGAGTGAGAATTGAGGTGTGTGAAGTCATAGAATGTAGATGTGTGAAGTCATAGAATGGAGTACTGTGAAGTCACCGAAGGGAGGTCTGTGAAGTCATAGAATGGAGGTATGAGAAATCAAATTAGAGGGGTGTGAAGTCGGAGAATGGAGGTGTCTGAAGTCATAGAATTGAGGTGGGTGAAGTCATAGAATGGAGGTGTATGAATTCAGATTGGAGGTATGTGAAGTCATAGAATGGAGGTGTGTCAACTCAGAAAGGAGGTGTGTGAAGTCATAGAATGGAGGTGAGTGAAGTCATAGAATGGAGGTGTGTGAACACATAGAATGGAGGTCTGTGACATCACAATGGAAGTTTGTGAAGTCATAGAATTGAGGTGTGTGAAGTCACAGAATGGAGGTGTGTGAAGTCAGAATGGAGGTGTGAAGTCATAGAATGGAGGTGGGTGAAGTCATAGAAATTAGGTGTGTGAAGTCATAGAATGGAGGTGTGTGAACTCATAGAATGGAGGTGTGTGAAATCACAATGGAATTTTGTGAAGTCATAGATGGAGGTGTGTGAAGTCATAGTATGGAGATATGTGAAATCATAGAATGGAGTTTTGTGAATTCACAGAATGGAGTTGTGTGAGTCAGAATTGAGGTGTGTGAAGTCATAGAATGTAGATGTGTGAAGTCATAGAATGGAGTATTTTGAAGTCACCGAAGGGATGTTTGTGAAGTCATAGAATGGAGGTATGAGAAATCAAATTAGAGGGGTGTGAAGTCGGAGAATGGAGTTGTGTGAAGTCATAGAATTGAGGTGGGTGAAGTCATAGAATGGAGGTGTGTGAATTCAGATTGGAGGTTTGTGAAGTCAGAGAATAGAGGTGTGTCAACTGAGAAAGGAGGTGTTTGAAATCATAGAATGGAGGTGAGTGAGGTCATAGAATGGAGGTGTGTGAAATCATAGAATGGAGGTGTGAGAAGTCACAGAATGTAGGTGTATGAAGTCAGAATGGAGGTGTGTGAGGTCAGAATGGAGGTGTTTGAAGTCATAGAATGGAGGTGTGTGAAGTCACAATGCAGGTGTGTGAACTCATAGAATGGAGGAGTGTGAAGTCACAATGTAGGTGTGTGAAGTCATAGAATGGAGGTGTGTGAAGTCATAGAATGGAGGTGTGTGAAGTCACAGAATGGAGGTGTGTGAAGTCATAGAATGGAGGTGTGTGAAGTCACAGAATGGAGGTGTGTGAAGTCAGAATGGAAGTTTGTGAAGTCATAGAATGGAGGTGTGTGAAGTCACAATGCAGGTGTGTGAACTCATAGAATGGAGGAGTGTGAAGTCACAGAATGGAGGTGTGTGAAGTCATAGAATGGAGGTGTGTGATGTCATAGATTGGAGGTGTGTGAAGTCACAGAATGGAGGTGTGTGAAGTCATAGAATGGAGGTGTGTGAAGTCATAGAATGGAGGTGTGTGAAGCTAGAATAGAGGTGTGAAGTCATAGAATGGAGGTGGGTGAAGTCATAGAAATTAGGTGCAGAAGTCATAGAATGGAGAAGTGTGAAGTCATAGAGTGGAGGTGAGTGAAGTCAGAGATTCGAGGTCTGTGAAGTCATAGAATGGAGGTGTGTGAAGTCAGAATGTAGGTGTACAAAGTCGTAGAATAGAGGTGTGTGAAGTCAGAATGGAGGTGTGTGAAGTCATAGAATGGAGATGTGTGCACTCATAGAATGCTGGTGTGTGACGTCACAATGGAAGTTTGTGAAATCATAGAATGGAGGTGTGTGAAGTCACAGAATGGAGGTGTGTGAAGTCATACAATGGAGGTGTGTGAAGTAAGAATGGAGGTGTGTGAAGTCAAAGAATGGAGGTGTGTGAACTCAGAATGGCGGTGTGTGAAGTAATAGATGGAGGTGTGTGAAGTCATAGTATGGAGATATGTGAAATCATAGAATGGAGTTTTGTGAAGTCACAGAATGGAGTTGTGTGAGTCAGAATTGAGGTGTGTGAAGTCATTGAATGTAGATGTGTGAAGACATAGAATGGAGTATTGTGAAGTCACCGAAGGGAGGTTTGTGAAGTCATAGAATGGAGGTATGAGAAATCAAATTAGAGGGGTGTGAAGTCGGAGAATGGAGGTGTGTGAAGTCATAGAATGGAGGTGGGTGAAGTCATAGAATGGAGGTGTGTGAATTCAGGTTGGAGGTGTGTGAAGTCATAGAATGGAGGTCTGTCAACTCAGAAAGGAGGTGTGTGAAGTCATAGAATGGAGGTGAGTGAAGTCATAGAATGGAGGTGTGTGAACTCATAGAATGGAGGTGTATGACGACACAATGGTAGTTTGTGAAGTCATAGAATGGAGGTGTGTGAAGTCACAGAATTGAGGTGTGTGAAGTCAGAATGGAGGTGTGAAGTCATAGAATAGAGGTGGGTGAAGTCATAGAAATTAGGTGTGTGAAGTCATAGAATGGAGGTGTGTGAACTCATAGAATGGAGGTGTGTGACGTCACAATGTAAGTTTGTGAAGTCATAGAATGGAGGTGTGTGAAGTCACAGAATGGAGGTGTGTGAAGTCATACAATGGAGGTGTGTGAAGTCAGAGTGGAGGTTTGTGAAGTCACAGAATGGAGGTGTGTGAACTCAGAATGGAGGTGTGTGAAGTCATAGATGGAGGTGTGTAAAGTAATAGTATGGAGATATGTGAAAATATTGAATGGAGTTTTGTGAAGTCACAGAATGGAGTTGTGTGAGTCAGAATTGAGGTGTGTGAAGTCACAGAATGGAGGTGTGTGAAGTCAGAATGGAGGTGTGAAGTCATAGAATGGAGGTGGGTAAAGTCATAGAAATTAGGTGTGTGAAGTCATAGAATGGAGGTGTGTGAACTCATAGAATGGAGGTGTGTGACATCACAATGGAATTTTGTGAAGTCATGGATGGAGGTGTGTGAAGTCATAGTATGGAGATATGTGAAATCATAGAATGGAGTTTTGTGAATTCACAGAATGGAGTTGTGTGAGTCAGAATTGAGGTGTGTGAAGTCATAGAATGTAGATGTGTGAAGTCATAGAATGGAGTATTGTGAAGTCACCGAAGGGATGTTTGTGAAGTCATAGAATGGAGGTATGAGAAATCAAATTAGAGGGGTGTGAAGTCGGAGAATGGAGGTGTGTGAAGTCATAGAATTGAGGTGGGTGAAGTCATAGAATGGAGGTGTGTGAATTCAGATTTGAGGTTTGTGAAGTCAGAGAACAGAGGTGTGTCAACTCAGAAAGGAGGTGTTTGAAATCATAGAATGGAGGTGAGTGAAGTCATAGAATGGAGGTGTGTGAAATCATAGAATGGAGGTGTGAGAAGTCACAGAATTTAGGTGTGTGAAGTCAGAATGGAGGTGTGTGAGGTCAGAATGGAGGTTTTTGAAGTCATAGAATGGAGGTGTGTGAAGTCACAATGCAGGTGTGTGAACTCATAGAATGGAGGAGTGTGAAGTCACAATGTAGGTGTGTGAAGTCATAGAATGGAGGTGTGTGAAGTCATAGAATGGAGGTGTGTGAATTCACAGAATGGAGGTGTGTGAAGTCATAGAATGGAGGTGTGTGAAGTCACAGAATGGAGGTGTGTGAAGTCAGAATGGAGGTTTGTGAAGTCATAGAATGGAGGTGTGTGAAGTCACAATGCAGGTGTGTGAACTCATAGAATGGAGGAGTGTGAAGTCACAATGTAGGTGTGTGAAGTCATAGAATGGAGGTGTGTGAAGTCATAGAATGGAGGTGTGTGAAGTCAGAATGGAGGTGTGTTAAGTCACCGAATGGAGTTTTGTGAACTCAGTATGGAGGTGTGTGAAGTCACAGAATGGAGGTGGGTGAAGTCATAGATGGAGGTGTGTGACGTTATAGAATGGATGTTTCTGAAGTAAGAATGAAGGTGTGTGAGTCATAGAATGAATATTGGTGAAGTCATAGAAAGGAGGTGTGGGAAGTCATAGAATGGAGGAGTGTGAAGTCATAGAGTGGAGGTGAGTGAAGTCACAGATTCGAGGTCTGTGAAGTCATAGATTGGAGGTGTGTGATGTCAGAATGCAGGTGTGCGAAGTCATAGAACAGAGATTTGTGAAGTCAGAATGGAGGTGTGTGATCTCATAGAATGGAGGTGTGTGACGCCACAATGGAGGTGTGTGAAGTCACACAATGGAGGTGTGTGAATACATACAATGGAGGTGTGTGAAGTCAGAATGGAATTTTGTGAAGTCACAGAATTGAGCTGTGTGAATTCAGAATGGAGGTGTGTGAAGTCATAGAATGGAGGTGTGTGAAGACAGAATGGAGGTGTGTGAACCCATAGAATGGAGGTGTGTGTAGTCACAATGGAGATGTGTGAAGTCATAGAATGGAGGTGTGTGAAGTCACAGAATGGAGGTGTGTGAAGTCATAGAATGGAGGTGTGTGAAGTCATAGAATGTGTGTTTGTGAAGTAAAAATGAAGGTGTGTGAAGTCATAGAATGGAGGTGTGGGAAGTCAGAGAATGGAGGTGTGGGAAGTCACAGATTGCAGGAGTGTGAAGTCACAGAATGGAGGTGTGTGAACCCAGAATGGAGGTGTGTAAAATCACAGAATGGAGGTGTGTGAAGTCATAGAATGCAAGTGTGTGAAGTCATAGAATGGAGGTGTGTGAAGTCACAGAATGGACGGTATGAAGTCACAGAATGGAGGTGTGTGAAGTCACAGAATTGAGGTGTTTGAAGTCATATATTGGAGGTGTGTGAAATCAAAATGGATGTGTGAAGTCATAGAATGGAGGTGTGTGAAATCATAGAATGAGGGTGTGTGAGGTCATAGAATGGAGGTGGGTGAAGTCTCAGAATGGATGTGTGTGAAGTCATAGAATGGAGGTGTGTGAAGTCATAGAATGGAAGTGTGTGAAGTCACAGATTGGAGCTGTGTGAAGTCACAGAATCGAGGTGTGAGAAGTCACAGAATGGAGTTGTGTGAGTCAGAATTGAGGTGTGTAAAGTCATAGAATGTAGATGTGTGAAGTCATAGAATGGAGTATTGTGAAGTCACCGAAGGGAGGTTTGTGAAGTCATAGAATGGAGGTATGAGAAATCAAATTAGAGGGGTGTGAAGTCGGAAAATGGAGGTGTGTGAATTCATAGCATTGAGGTGGGGGAAGTCATAGAATGGAGGTGTATGAATTCAGATTGGAGGTGTGTGAAGTCATAGAATGGAGGTGTGTCAACTCAGAAAGGAGGTGTGTGAAGTCATAGAATGGAGCTGAGTGAAGTCATAGAATGGAGGTGTGTGAACACATAGAATGGAGGTCTGTGAAGTCACAATGGAAGTTTGTGAACTCATAGAATGGAGGTGTGTGAACTCATAGAATGGAGGTGTGTGAACTCAGAATGGCGGTGTGTGAAGTCATAGAATGGAGGTGTGTGAAGTCAGAATAGAGGTGTGAAGTCATAGAATGGAGGTGGGTGAAGTGATAGAAATTAGGTGAGGGAAGTCATAGAATGGAGAAGTGTAAAGTCATAGAGTGGAGGTGAGTGAAGTCAGAGATTCGAGGTCTGTGAAGTCATAGAATGGAGGTGTGTGCAGACAGAATGTAGGTGTACGAAGTCGTAGAATAGAGGTGTGTGAATTCAGAATGGAGGTGTGTGAAGTCATAGAATGGAGGTGTGTGCACTCATAGAATGCAGGTGTGTGACGTCAAAATGGAAGTTTGTGAAGTCATAGAATGGAGGTGTGTGAAGTCACAGAATGGAGGTGTGTGAAGTCATACAATGGAAGTGTGTGAAGTCAGAATGGAGGTGTGTGAAGTCAAAGAATAGAGGTGTGTGAACTGAGAATGGCGGTGTGTGAAGTAATAGGTGGCGGTGTGTGAAGTCATAGTATGGAGATATGTGAAATCATAGAATGGAGTTTTGTGGAGTCACAGAATGGAGTTGTGTGAGTCAGAATTGAGGTGTGTGAAGTCATAGAATGTAGATGTGTGAAGTCATAGAATGGAGTATTGTGAAGTGACCGAAGGGAGGTTTGTGAAGTCATAGAATGGAGGTATGAGAAATCAAATTAGAGGGGTGTGAAGTCGGAGAATGGAGGTGTGTGAAGTCATAGAATGGAGGTGGGTGAAGTCATAGAATGGAGGTGTGTGAATTCAGATTGGAGGTGTGTGAAGTCATAGAATGGAGGTGTGTCAACTCAGAAAGGAGGTGTGTGAAGTCATAGAATGGAGGTGAGGGAAGTCATAGAATGGAGGTGTGTGAACTCATAGAATGGAGGTGTGTGACGTCACAATGGTAGTTTGTGAAGTCATAGAATGGAGGTGTGTGAAGTCACAGAACTGAGGTGTGTGAAGTCAGAATGGAGGTGTGAAGTCATAGAATGGAGGTGGGTGAAGTCATAGATATTAGGTGTGTGAAGTCATAGAATGGAGGTGTGTGAAGTCATAGAATGGAGGTGTGTGACGTCACAATGGAAGTTTGTGAAGTCATAGAATGGAGGTGTGTGAAGTCACAGAATGGAGGTGTGTGAAGTCAGAATGGAGGTGTGTGAAGTCATAGATGGAAGTGTGTAAAGTCATAGTATGGAGATATGTGAAATCATAGAATGGAGTTTTGTGAAGTCACGGAATGGAGTTGTGTGAGTCAGAATTGAGGTGTGTGAAGTCATAGAATGTAGATGTGTGAAGTCATAGAATGGAGTATTGTGAAGTCACCGAAGGGACGTTTGTAAAGTCATAGAATGGAGTTATGAGAAATCAATTAGAGGGGTGTGAAGTCGGAGAATGTAGGTGTGTGAAGTGATAGAATTGAGGTGGGTGAAGTCATAGAATGGAGGTGTGTGAATTCAGATTGGAGGTGTGTGAAGTCATAGAATGGAGGTGTGTCAACTCAGAAAGGAGGTGTGTGAAGTCATAGAAATTAGGTGTGTGAAGTCATAGAATGGAGGTGTGTGAACTCATAGAATGGAGGTGTGTGACGTCACAATGGAAGTTTGTGAAGTCATAGAATGGAGGTGTGTGAAGTCACAGAATGGAGGTGTGTGAAGTCAGAATGGAGGTGTGTGAAGTCACAGAATGGAGGTGTGTGAACTCAGAATGGAGGTGTGTGAAGTCATAGATGGAGGTGTGTAAAGTCATAGTATGGAGATATGTGAAATCATAGAATGGAGTTTTGTGAAGTCACAGAATGGAGTTGTGTGAGTCAGAATTGAGGTGTGTGAAGTCATAGAATGTAGATGTGTGAAGTCATAGAATGGAGTATTGTGAAGTCACCGAAGGGACGTTTGTGAAGTCATAGAATGGAGGTATGAGAAATCAAATTAGATGGGTGTGAAGTCGGAGAATCGAGGTGTGTGAAGTCATAGAATGGAGGTGGGTGAAGTCATAGAATATAGGTGTATGAAGTCATAGAATGGAGGTGTGTGAAGTCACTGACTGGACGGGTTTAAAGTCATAAAATGGCGGTGTGTGAAGTCAGAGAATTGAGCTGTTTGAAGTCATATATTGGAGGTGTGTGAAGTCAAAATGGATGTGTGAAGTCATAGAATGTAGGTGTGTGAAGTCATAGAATGGAGGTGTGTGAAGTCACAGAATGGAGGTGTGTGAATTCAGAATGGAGGTGCGTGAAGTCACAGAATGGAGGTTTGTGAAGTCATAGAATGGAAGTTTGTGAAGTCATAGAATGGAGGTGGGTGAAGTCAAAGAATGGAGGTTTGTGAAGTCACCGAATGGAGTTTTGTGAACTCATTATGGAGGTGTGTGAAGTCACAGAATGGAGGTTTGTGAAGTTATAGATGGAGGTGTGTGAGGTCATAGAATGGATGTTTCTGAAGTAAGAATGAAGGTGTGTGAAGTCATAGAATGGAGTTGTGTGAAGTCATTCAATGGAGGTGTGTGAAGTCACTGAATGGAAGTGTGTGAAGTCAGAATGGAGGTGTGAAGTCATAGAATGAACGTGGGTGAAGTCATAGAAAGGAGGTGTGGGAAGTCATAGAATGGAGTAGTGTGAAGTCATAGAGTGGAGGTGTGTGACGTCACAACGGAAGTGTGTGAAGTCACAGAATGGAGGTGTGTGAATTCATACAATGGAGGTGTGTGAAGTCAGAATGGAATTTTGTGAAGTCACAGAATTGAGCTGTGTGAATTCAGAATGGAGGTGTGTGAAGTCATAGAATGGAGGTGTGTAATGTCAGAATGGAGGTGTGTGAACTCATAAAATGGAGGTGTGTGTAGTCACAATGGAGGTGTGTGAAGTCATAGAATGGAGGTGTGTGAAGTCATAGAATGGAGGTGTGTGAAATCATAGAATGGAGGTGTCTGAAGTCACAGAATGGAAGTGTGTGAAATCATAGAATGGAAGTGTGTGAAGTCACAAAATTAAGGTGTGTGAAGTCAGAATGGAGGTGTGTGAAGTCATAGAATGGAGGTGTGTGAAGTCAGAATGGAGGTTTGAAGTCATAGAATGCAGGTGGGTGAAGTCATAGAAATTAGGTGTGGGAAATCATAGAATGGAGGAGTGTGAAGTCATAGAGTGGAGGTGAGTGAAGTCACAGATTCGAGGTCTGTGAAGTCATAGAATGGAGGTGTTTGAAGTCAGAATGTAGGTGTTCGAAGTCATAGAATAGAGGTGTGTGAAGTAAGAGTGGAGGTGTGTGAAGTCATAGAATGGAGGTGTGTGAACTCATAGAATGGAGGTGTGTGACATCACAATGGAAGTTTGTGAAGTCATAGAATGGAGGTTTGTGAAGTCACACAATGGAGGTGTGTGAACTCATAATGGAGGTGTGTGAAGTCATAGATGGAGGTTTGTGAAGTCATAATATGGAGATACGTGAAATCATAGAATGGAGTTTTGTGAAGTCACAGAATGGAGTTGTGTGAGTCAGAATTGAGGTGTATGAAGTCATAGAATGTAGATGTGTGAGGTCATAGAATGGAGCATTGTGAAGTCAACGAAGGGAGGTTTGTGAAGTCATAGAATGGAGGTATGAGAAATCAAATTAGAGGGGTGTGAAGTCGGAGAATGGAGGTGTGTGAAGTCAGAGAATTGAGCTGTTTGAAGTCATATATTGGAGGTGTGTGAAGTCAAAATGGATGTGTGAAGTCATAGAATGTAGGTGTGTGAAGTCATAGAATGGAGGTGTGTGAAGTCACAGAATGCAGGTGTGTGAACTCAGAATGGAGGTGTGTGAAGTCACAGAATGGAGGTTTGTGAAGTCATAGAATGGAAGTGTGTGAAGTCATAGAATGGACGTGTGTGAAGTCAGAATGGAGGTGTGTTAAGTCACCGAATGGAGTTTTGTGAACTCAGTATGGAGGTGTGTGAAGTCACAGAATGGAGGTTGGTGAAGTCATAGATGGAGGTGTGCGAGGTTATACAATGGATGTTTCTGAAGTAAGAATGAAGGTGTGTGAAGTCATAGAATGAAGGTGGGTGAAGTCATAGAAAGGAGGTGTGGGAAGTCATAGAATGGAGGAGTGTGAAGTCATAGAGTGGAGGTGAGTGAAGTCACAGATTCGAGGTCTGTGAAGTCATAGATTGGAGGTGTGTGATGACAGAATGCAGGTGTGCGAAGTCATAGAATAGAAATTTGTGAAGTCAGAATGGAGGTGTGTGAACTCATAGAATGGAGGTGTGTGACGACACAATGGAGGTCTGTGAAGTCACACAATGGAGGTGTGTGAATACATACAATGGAGGTGTGTGAAGTCAGAATGGAATTTTGTGAAGTCACAGAATTGAGCTGTGTGAATTCAGAATGGAGGTGTGTGAAGTCATAGAATGGAGGTGTGTGAAGTAAGAATGGAGGTGTGTGAACTCATAGAATGGAGGTGTGTGTAGTCACAATGGAGATGTTGTGAACTCATAGAATGGAGGTGTGTGTAGTCACAATGGAGATGTTGTGAAGTCATAGAATGGAGGTGTGTGAAGTCACAGAATGGAGGTGTGTGAAGTCATAGAATGGAGGTGTGTGAAGTCACAGAATGGAGGTGTGTGAAGTCATAGAATGGAGGTGTGTGAAGTCATAGAATGGGTGTTTGTGAAGTAAGAATGAAGGTGTGTGAAGTCATTGAATGGAGGTGTGTGAAGTCACAGAATGGAGGTGTGGGAAGTCACAGATTGCAGGAGTGTGAAGTCACAGAATGGAGGTGTGTGAACCCAGAATGGAGGTGTGTAAAATCACAGAATGGAGGTGTGTGAAGTCATAGAATGGAAGTGTGTGAAGTCATAGAATGGAGGTGTGTGAAGTCACAAAATGGACGGTATGAAGTCATAGAATGGAGGTGTGTGAAATCATAGAATGAGGATTTGTGAGGTCATAGAATGGAGGTGTGTGAAGTCACAGAATGGAGTTGTGTGAAGTCATAGAATGGAGGTGTGAGAAGTCATAGAATGGAAGTATGTGAAGTCAGAGATTGGAGCTGTGTGAAGTCACAGAATCGAGGTGTGAGAAGTCACAGAATGGAGGTGTGTGAAGTCAGTATCGAGGTGTGAAGTCATAGAATGGAGGTGGATGAAGTCATAGAACTTAGGTGTGGGAAGTCATAGAATGGAGAAGTGTGAAGTCATAGAGTGGAGGTGAGTGAAGTCACAGATTCGAGATCTGTGAAGTCATAGAATGGAGGTGTGTGAAGTCACAGAATGGAGTATTGTGAAGTCACCGAAAGTAGGTTTGTGAAGTCATAGAATGGAGGTATGAGAAATCAAATTAGAGAGGTGTGAAGTCAGAGAATGGAGGTGTGTGAAGTCATAGAATGGAGGTGGGTGAAGTCATGGAATGGAGGTGTGTGAATTCAGATTGGAGGTATGTGAAGTCATAGAATTGAGGTGTGTCAACTCAGAAAAGAGGTGTGTGAAGTCATAGAATGGAGGTGAGTGAAGTCATAGAACGGAGGTGTGTGAAATCATAGAATGGAGGTGTGTGAAGTCACAGAATTAAGGTGTGTGAAATCAGAATGGAGGTGTGTGAGGTCAGAATGGAGGTTTGTGAAGTCATAGAATGGTGGTGGGTGAAGTCACAATGCAGGTGTGTGAACTCATAGAATGGAGGTGAGTGAAGTCACAGTGAAGGAGTGTGAAGTCATATAATGGAGGTGTGTGAAGTCATAGAATGGAGGTGTGTGAAGTCACAGAATGGAGGTGTGTGAAATCATAGAGTGGAGGTGTGTGAAGTCACAGAATGGAGGTGTGTGAAGTCAGAATGGAGGTGTGTGAAGTCATAGAATGGAGGTGTGTGAAGTCAGAATGGAGGTGTGAAGTCATAGAATGGAGGTGTGTGAAGTCACAGAATGGACGGTATGAAGTCATAGAATGGAGGTGTGTGAAATCACAGAATTGAGGTGTTTGAAGTCATATATTGGAGGTGTGTGAAATCAAAATGGATGTGTGAAGTCATAGAATGGAAGTGTGTGAAGTCACAGTTTGGAGCTGTGTGAAGTCACAGAATCTTGGTCTGAGAAGTCACAGAATGGAGGTGTGTGAACTCAGAATGGAGGTGTGTGAAGTCACAGAATGGAGGTGTGTGAAGTCATAGAATGGAAGTGTGTGAAGTCATAGAATGGAGGTGTGTGAAGTCAGAATGGAGGTGTGTGAAGTCACCGAATGGAGTTGTGTGAACTCAGAATGGAGGTGTGTGAAATCACAGAATGGAGGTTTGTGAAGTCATAGAATGGAGGTGTGTGAAGTCATAGAATGGATATTTCTGAAGTAAGAATGAAGGTGTGTGAAGTCATAGAATAGAGGTATGTGAACTCATAGAATGGGGTGTGTGAAGTCACAGAATGGAGGTGTGTGAAGTCAGAATGGAGGTGTGTAGTCATCGATTGGAGGTGGGTGAAGTCATAGAAAGTAGGTGTGGGAAGTCATAGAATGGAGGTGTGTGAAGTCAGAATGGAGGTGTGTGAAGTCACAGAATTGAGGTGTGTGAACACAGAATGGAGGTGTGTCAAGTCAGAATGGAGGTGTGTGAAGTCATAGAATGGAGGTGTGTGAAGTCAGAATGGAGGTGTGAAGTCATAGAATGGAGGTGGATGAAGTCATAGAAATTAGGTGTGGGAAGTCATAGAATGGAGAAGTGTGAAGTCATAGAGTGGAGGTGAGTGAAGTCACAGATTCGAGGTCTGTGAAGTCATAGAATGGAGGTGTGTGAAGTCTGAATATAGGTGTACGAAGTCATAGAATAGAGGTGTGTGAAGTCAGAATGGAGGTGTGTGAAGTCATAGAATGGAGGTGTGTGAACTCATAGAATGGAGGTGTGTGACGTCACAATGGAAGTTTGTGAAGTCATAGAATGGAGATGTGTGAAGTCACAGAATGGAGGTGTGTGAAGTCATACAATGGAGGTGTGTGAAGTCAGAATGGAGGTGTGTGAAGTCACACAATGGAGGTGTGTGAACAAAGAATGGAGGTGTGTGCAAACAGATGGAGGTGTGTGAAGTCATAGTATGGAGATATGTGAAATCATAGAATGGAGTTTTGTGAAGTCACAGAGTGGAGTTGTGTGAGTCAGAATTGAGGTGTGTGAAGTCATAGAATATAGATGTGTGAAGTTATAGAATGGAGTATTGTGAAGTCAACGAAGGGAGGTTTGTAAAGTCATAGAATGGAGGTATGAGAAATCAAATTAGAGGGGTGTGAAGTCGAGAATGTAGGTGTGTGAAGTCATAGCATTGAGGTGGGTGAAGTCATAGAATGGAGGTGTATGAATTCAGATTGGAGGTGTGTGAAGTCATAGAATGGAGGTGTGTCAACTCAGAAAGGAGGTGTGTGAAGTCATAGAATGGAGTTGAGTGAAGTCATAGAATGGAGGTGTGTGAACACATAGAATGGAGGTCTGTGACGTCACAATGGAAGTTTGTGAAGTCATAGAATGGAGGTGTGTGAAGTCACAGAATGGAGGTGTGTGAAGTCAGAATGGAGGTGTGAAGTCATAGAATGGAGGTGTGTGAAGTCATAGAAATTAGGTGTGTGAAGTCATAGAATGGAGGTGTGTGAACTCATAGAATGGAGGTGTGTGACATCACAATGGAAGTTTGTGAAGTCATAGAATGGAGGTGTGAGAAGTCACAGAATGGAGGTGTGTGAATTCATACAATGGATGTGTGTGAAGTCAGAATGGAGGTGTGTGAAGTCACAGAATGTAGGTGTGTAAACTCATATAGGAGGTGTGTGAAGTCATAGATGGAGGTGTGTGAAGTCATAGTATGCAGATATGTGAAATCATAGAATGGAGTTTTGTGAAGTCACAGAATGGACTTGTGTGAGTCAGAATTGAGGTGTGTGAAGTCATAGCATGTAGATGTGTGATGTCATAGAATGGAGTATTGTGAAGTCAACGAAGGGAGGTTTGTAAAGTCATAGAATGGAGGTATGAGAAATCAAATTAGAGGGGTGTGAAGTCGGAGAATGGAGGTGTGTGAAGTCATAGAATGAAGGTGTGCGAAGTCACTGAATGGACTAGTTTAAGTCATGGAATGGAGGTGTGTGAAGTCAGAGAATTCAGCTGTTTGAAGTCATATATTGGAGGTGTGTGAAGTCAAAATGGATGTGTGAAGTCAGAGAATGTAGGTGTGTGAAGTCATAGAATGGGGGTGTGTGAAGTCACAGAATGGAGGTGTGTGAACTCAGAATGGAGGTGTGTGAAGTCAAAGAATGGAGGTTTGTGAAGTCATAGAATGGAAGTGTGTGAAGTCATAGAATGGACGTGTCTGAAGTCAGAATGGAGGTGTGTTAAGTCACCGAATGGAGTTTTGTGAACTCAGTATGGAAGTGTGTGAAGTCACAGAATGGAGGTTGGTGAAGTCATAGATGGAGGTGTGTGAGGTCATAGAATGGATGTTTCTGAAGTAAGAATGAGGCTGTGTGAAGTCATAGAATGAAGGTGGGTAAAGTCATAGAAAGGAGGTGTGGGCAGTCATAGAATGGAGGAGTGTGAAGTCATAGATTAGAGGTGAGTGAAGTCACAGATTCGAGGTCTGTGAAGTCATAGATTGGAGGTGTGTGATGTCAGAATGGAGGTGTGCGAAGTCATAGAATAGAGGGTTGTGAAGTCAGAATGGAGGTGTGTGAACTCATAGAATGGAGGTGTGTGACGTCACAATGGAGGTGTGTGAAGTCACAGAATGGAGGTGTGTGAATACATACAATGGAGGTGTGTGAAGTCAGAATGGAATTTTGTAAAGTCACAGAATTGAGCTGTGTGAATTCAGAATGGAGGTGTGGGAAGTCATAGAATGGAGGTGTGTGAAGTCAGAATGGAGGTGTGTGAACTCATAGAATGGAGGTGTGTGTAGTCACAGAATTGAGGTGTGTGAACACAGAATGGAGGTGTGTGAAGTCACAGAATGGAGGTGTGTGAAGTCATAGAATGGAGGTTTGTGAAATCATAGAATAGAGTTTTGTGAAGCCACAGAATGGAGCTGTGTGAATTCAGAATGGAGGTGTGTGAAGTCATAGAATGGAGGTGTGTGAAGTCAAAATGGAGGTGTGTGAACTCATAGAATGAAGGTGTGTGACGTCACAATGGAATGTGTGAAGTCATAGAATGGAGGTGTGTGAAGTCACAGAATGGAGGTGTGTGAAGTCATAGAATGGAGATGTGTGAAGTCAGAATGGAGGTGTGTGAAGTCACAGAATGGAGATGTGTCAAGTCAGAATTTAGGTGTGTGAAGTCAAAGAATGGAGGTGTGTGAAGACATAGAATGGAGGTGTGTGAAGTCATAGAACGGAGGTGTGTGAAGTCAGAATGGAGGTGTGTGAGGTCACAGAATTGAGGTGTGTGAACACAGAATGGAGGTGTGTGAAGTCAAAGAATGGAGGTGTGTGAAGTCATGGAATGGAGGAGTGTGAAGTCATAGAATGTATGTTTGTGAAGTAAGAATGAAGGTGTGTGAAGGCATAGAATGGAGGTGTGTGAAGTCACAGAATGGAGGTGTGTGAAGGCATAGAATGGAGGTGTGTGAAGTCATAGAATGGAGGTGTGTGAAGTCATAGAATGGAGGTGTGTGAAGTCACAGAATGGAGGTGTGTGAAGTCATAGAATGGAGGTGTGTGAAGTCATAGAATGGGTGTTTGTGAAGTAAGAATGAAGGTGTGTGAAGTCATTGAATGGAGGTGTGTGAAGTCACAGAATGGAGGTGTGGGAAGTCACAGATTGCAGGAGTGTGAAGTCACAGAATGGAGGTGTGTGAACCCAGAATGGAGGTGTGTAAAATCACAGAATGGAGGTGTGTGAAGTCATAGAATGGAAGTGTGTGAAGTCATAGAATGGAGGTGTGTGAAGTCACAGAATGGACGGTATGAAGTCATAGAATGGAGGTGTGTGAAATCATAGAATGAGGATTTGTGAGGTCATAGAATGGAGGTGTGTGAAGTCACAGAATGGAGTTGTGTGAAGTCATAGAATGGACTTGTGTGAAGTCATAGAATGGAAGTATGTGAAGTCAGAGATTGGAGCTGTGTGAAGTCACAGAATCGAGGTGTGAGAAGTCACAGAATGGAGGTGTGTGAAGTCAGTATCGAGGTGTGAAGTCATAGAATGGAGGTGGATGAAGTCATAGAACTTAGGTGTGGGAAGTCATAGAATGGAGAAGTGTGAAGTCATAGAGTGGAGGTGAGTGAAGTCACAGATTCGAGATCTGTGAAGTCATAGAATGGAGGTGTGTGAAGTCACAGAATGGAGTATTGTGAAGTCACCGAAAGTAGGTTTGTGAAGTCATAGAATGGAGGTATGAGAAATCAAATTAGAGAGGTGTGAAGTCAGAGAATGGAGGTGTGTGAAGTCATAGAATGGAGGTGGGTGAAGTCATGGAATGGAGGTGTGTGAATTCAGATTGGAGGTATGTGAAGTCATAGAATTGAGGTGTGTCAACTCAGAAAAGAGGTGTGTGAAGTCATAGAATGGAGGTGAGTGAAGTCATAGAATGGAGGTGTGTGAAATCATAGAATGGAGGTGTGTGAAGTCACAGAATTAAGGTGTGTGAAATCAGAATGGAGGTGTGTGAGGTCAGAATGGAGGTTTGTGAAGTCATAGAATGGTGGTGGGTGAAGTCACAATGCAGGTGTGTGAACTCATAGAACGGAGGTGTGTGAAGTCACAGTGAAGGAGTGTGAAGTCATATAATGGAGGTGTGTGAAGTCATAGAATGGAGGTGTGTGAAGTCACAGAATGGAGGTGTGTGAAATCATAGAGTGGAGGTGTGTGAAGTCACAGAATGGAGGTGTGTGAAGTCAGAATGGAGGTGTGTGAAGTCATAGAATGGAGGTGTGTGAAGTCAGAATGGAGGTGTGAAGTCATAGAATGGAGGTGTGTGAAGTCACAGAATGGACGGTATGAAGTCATAGAATGGAGGTGTGTGAAATCACAGAATTGAGGTGTTTGAAGTCATATATTGGAGGTGTGTGAAATCAAAATGGATGTGTGAAGTCATAGAATGGAGGTGTGTGAAATCATAGAATGAGGGTGTGTGAGGTCATAGAATGGAGGTGTGTGAAGTCACAGAATGGATGTGTGTGAAGTCATAGAATGGAGGTGTATGAAGTCATAGAATGGAAGTGTGTGAAGTCACAGTTTGGAGCTGTGTGAAGTCACAGAATCTTGGTCTGAGAAGTCACAGAATGGAGGTGTGTGAACTCAGAATGGAGGTGTGTGAAGTCACAGAATGGAGGTGTGTGAAGTCATAGAATGGAAGTGTGTGAAGTCATAGAATGGAGGTGTGTGAAGTCAGAATGGAGGTGTGTGAAGTCACCGAATGGAGTTGTGTGAACTCAGAATGGAGGTGTGTGAAATCACAGAATGGAGGTTTGTGAAGTCATAGAATGGAGGTGTGTGAAGTCATAGAATGGATATTTCTGAAGTAAGAATGAAGGTGTGTGAAGTCATAGAATAGAGGTATGTGAACTCATAGAATGGGGGTGTGTGAAGTCACAGAATGGAGGTGTGTGAAGTCAGAATGGAGGTGTGTAGTCATCGATTGGAGGTGGGTGAAGTCATAGAAAGTAGGTGTGGGAAGTCATAGAATGGAGGTGTGTGAAGTCAGAATGGAGGTGTGTGAAGTCACAGAATTGAGGTGTGTGAACACAGAATGGAGGTGTGTCAAGTCAGAATGGAGGTGTGTGAAGTCATAGAATGGAGGTGTATGAAGTCAGAATGGAGGTGTGAAGTCATAGAATGGAGGTGGATGAAGTCATAGAAATTAGGTGTGGGAAGTCATAGAATGGAGAAGTGTGAAGTCATAGAGTGGAGGTGAGTGAAATCACAGATTCGAGGTCTGTGAAGTCATAGAATGGAGGTGTGTGAAGTCTGAATATAGGTGTTCGAAGTCATAGAATAGAGGTGTGTGAAGTCAGAATGGAGGTGTGTGAAGTCATAGAATGGAGGTGTGTGAACTCATAGAATGGAGGTGTGTGACGTCACAATGGAAGTTTGTGAAGTCATAGAATGGAGGTGTGTGAAGTCACAGAATGGAGGTGTGTGAAGTCATACAATGGAGGTGTGTGAAGTCAGAATGGAGGTGTGTGAAGTCACACAATGGAGGTGTGTGAACAAAGAATGGAGGTGTGTGCAAACATAGATGGAGGTGTGTGAAGTCATAGTATGGAGATATGTGAAATCATAGAATGGAGTTTTGTGAAGTCACAGAGTGGAGTTGTGTGAGTCAGAATTGAGGTGTGTGAAGTCATAGAATATAGATGTGTGAAGTTATAGAATGGAGTATTGTGAAGTCAACGAAGGGAGGTTTGTAAAGTCATAGAATGGAGGTATGAGAAATCAAATTAGAGGGGTGTGAAGTCGAGAATGGAGGTGTGTGAAGTCATAGCATTGAGGTGGGTGAAGTCATAGAATGGAGGTGTATGAATTCAGATTGGAGGTGTGTGAAGTCATAGAATGGAGGTGTGTCAACTCAGAAAGGAGGTGTGTGAAGTCATAGAATGGAGTTGAGTGAAGTCATAGAATGGAGGTGTGTGAACACATAGAATGGAGGTCTGTGACGTCACAATGGAAGTTTGTGAAGTCATAGAATGGAGGTGTGTGAAGTCACAGAATGGAGGTGTGTGAAGTCAGAATGGAGGTGTGAAGTCATAGAATGGAGGTGTGTGAAGTCATAGAAATTAGGTGTGTGAAGTCATAGAATGGAGGTGTGTGAACTCATAGAATGGAGGTGTGTGACATCACAATGGAAGTTTGTGAAGTCATAGAATGGAGGTGTGAGAAGTCACAGAATGGAGGTGTGTGAATTCATACAATGGATGTGTGTGAAGTCAGAATGGAGGTGTGTGAAGTCACAGAATGTAGGTGTGTGAACTCATATTGGAGGTGTGTGAAGTCATAGATGGAGGTGTGTGAAGTCATAGTATGCAGATATGTGAAATCATAGAATGGAGTTTTGTGAAGTCACAGAATGGACTTGTGTGAGTCAGAATTGAGGTGTGTGAAGTCATAGCATGTAGATGTGTGATGTCATAGAATGGAGTATTGTGAAGTCAACGAAGGGAGGTTTGTAAAGTCATAGAATGGAGGTATGAGAAATCAAATTAGAGGGGTGTGAAGTCGGAGAATGGAGGTGTGTGAAGTCATAGAATGAAGGTGTGCGAAGTCACTGAATGGACTAGTTTAAGTCATGGAATGGAGGTGTGTGAAGTCAGAGAATTCAGCTGTTTGAAGTCATATATTGGAGGTGTGTGAAGTCAAAATGGATGTGTGAAGTCATAGAATGTAGGTGTGTGAAGTCATAGAATGGAGGTGTGTGAAGTCACAGAATGGAGGTGTGTGAACTCAGAATGGAGGTGTGTGAAGTCAAAGAATGGAGGTTTGTGAAGTCATAGAATGGAAGTGTGTGAAGTCATAGAATGGACGTGTCTGAAGTCAGAATGGAGGTGTGTTAAGTCACCGAATGGAGTTTTGTGAACTCAGTATGGAAGTGTGTGAAGTCACAGAATGGAGGTTGGTGAAGTCATAGATGGAGGTGTGTGAGGTCATAGAATGGATGTTTCTGAAGTAAGAATGAGGCTGTGTGAAGTCATAGAATGAAGGTGGGTAAAGTCATAGTAAGGAGGTGTGGGCAGTCATAGAACGGAGGAGTGTGAAGTCATAGATTAGAGGTGAGTGAAGTCACAGATTCGAGGTCTGTGAAGTCATAGATTGGAGGTGTGTGATGTCAGAATGGAGGTGTGCGAAGTCATAGAATAGAGGTTTGTGAAGTCAGAATGGAGGTGTGTGAACTCATAGAATGGAGGTGTGTGACGTCACAATGGAGGTGTGTGAAGTCACAGAATGGAGGTGTGTGAATACATACAATGGAGGTGTGTGAAGTCAGAATGGAGGTGTGTGAAGTCACAGAATGTAGGTGTGTGAACTCATATTGGAGGTGTGTGAAGTCATAGATGGAGGTGTGTGAAGTCATAGTATGCAGATATGTGAAATCATAGAATGGAGTTTTATGAAGTCACAGAATGGACCTGTGTGAGTCAGAATTGAGGTGTGTGAAGTCATAGCATGTAGATGTGTGATGTCATAGAATGGAGTATTGTGAAGTCAACGAAGGGAGGTTTGTAAAGTCATAGAATGGAGGTATGAGAAATCAAATTAGAGGGGTGTGAAGTCGGAGAATGGAGGTGTGTGAAGTCATAGAATGAAGGTGTGCGAAGTCACTGAATGGACTAGTTTAAGTCATGGAATGGAGGTGTGTGAAGTCAGAGAATTCAGCTGTTTGAAGTCATATATTGGAGGTGTGTGAAGTCAAAATGGATGTGTGAAGTCATAGAATGTAGGTGTGTGAAGTCATAGAATGGAGGTGTGTGAAGTCACAGAATGGAGGTGTGTGAACTCAGAATGGAGGTGTGTGAAGTCAAAGAATGGAGGTTTGTGAAGTCATAGAATGGAAGTGTGTGAAGTCATAGAATGGACGTGTCTGAAGTCAGAATGGAGGTGTGTTAAGTCACCGAATGGAGTTTTGTGAACTCAGTATGGAAGTGTGTGAAGTCACAGAATGGAGGTTGGTGAAGTCATAGATGGAGGTGTGTGAGGTCATAGAATGGATGTTTCTGAAGTAAGAATGAGGCTGTGTGAAGTCATAGAATGAAGGTGGGTAAAGTCATAGAAAGGAGGTGTGGGCAGTCATAGAATGGAGGAGTGTGAAGTCATAGATTAGAGGTGAGTGAAGTCACAGATTCGAGGTCTGTGAAGTCATAGATTGGAGGTGTGTGATGTCAGAATGGAGGTGTGCGAAGTCATAGAATAGAGGGTTGTGAAGTCAGAATGGAGGTGTGTGAACTCATAGAATGGAGGTGTGTGACGTCACAATGGAGGTGTGTGAAGTCACAGAATGGAGGTGTGTGAATACATACAATGGAGGTGTGTGAAGTCAGAATGGAATTTTGTAAAGTCACAGAATTGAGCTGTGTGAATTCAGAATGGAGGTGTGGGAAGTCATAGAATGGAGGTGTGTGAAGTCAGAATGGAGGTGTGTGAACTCATAGAATGGAGGTGTGTGTAGTCACAGAATTGAGGTGTGTGAACACAGAATGGAGGTGTGTGAAGTCACAGAATGGAGGTGTGTGAAGTCATAGAATGGAGGTTTGTGAAATCATAGAATAGAGTTTTGTGAAGCCACAGAATGGAGCTGTGTGAATTCAGAATGGAGGTGTGTGAAGTCATAGAATGGAGGTGTGTGAAGTCAAAATGGAGGTGTGTGAACTCATAGAATGAAGGTGTGTGACGTCACAATGGAATGTGTGAAGTCATAGAATGGAGGTGTGTGAAGTCACAGAATGGAGGTGTGTGAAGTCATAGAATGGAGATGTGTGAAGTCAGAATGGAGGTGTGTGAAGTCACAGAATGGAGATGTGTCAAGTCAGAATTTAGGTGTGTGAAGTCAAAGAATGGAGGTGTGTGAAGACATAGAATGGAGGTGTGTGAAGTCATAGAACGGAGGTGTGTGAAGTCAGAATGGAGGTGTGTGAGGTCACAGAATTGAGGTGTGTGAACACAGAATGGAGGTGTGTGAAGTCAAAGAATGGAGGTGTGTGAAGTCATGGAATGGAGGAGTGTGAAGTCATAGAATGTATGTTTGTGAAGTAAGAATGAAGGTGTGTGAAGGCATAGAATGGAGGTGTGTGAAGTCACAGAATGGAGGTGTGTGAAGGCATAGAATGGAGGTGTGTGAAGTCATAGAATGGAGGTGTGTGAAGTCATAGAATGGAGGTGTGTCAAGTCACAGAATGGAGGTGTGTGAAGTCAGAATGGAGGTGTGAAGTCATAGAATGGAGTTGGGTGAGGTCATAGAAAGGAGTTGTGTGAAGTCATAGAATGGAGCTGTGTGTAGTCATAGAATGGAGGTGTGTGAAGTCAGAATGGAGGTGTGTAAACTCATAGAATGGTAGTGTGTGTAGTCACAATGGAGGTGTGTGAAGTCATAGAATGCTGGTGTGTGAAGTCACAGAATGGACGTGTGTGAAGTCATAGAATGGAGGTGTGGGAAGTGATAGAATGGAGGTGTGTGAAGTCACAGAATGGAGGTGTGGGAAGTCACAGATTGGAGGTGTGTGAAGTCCCAGAATTGAGGTGTGTGAACTCAGTATGGAGGTATGTAAAGTCACAAAATGGAGGTGTGTGAAGTCATAGAATGGAAGTATGTGAAGTCATAGAATGGAGGTGTGTGAAATCATAGAATAAGGTTGTGTGAGGTCATAGAATGGAGGTATGTGAAGTCACTGAATTGAGGTGTGTGAAGTCATAGAATGGAGGTGTGTGAAGTTATAGAATGGAAGTGTGTGAAGTCACAGATTGGAGATGTGTGAAGTCACAGAATCGAGGTGTTAGAAGTCACAGAATGGAGGGGTGTGAACTCAGAATGGAGGTGTGTGAAGTCACAGAATTGAGGTGTGTGAAGTCATAGAATGGAAGTGTGTGAAGTCATAGAATGGAGGTGTGTGAAGTCAGAATGGAGGTGTGTGAAGTCACCGAATGGCGTTGTGTGAACTCAGAATGGAGGTGTGTGAAGTCACAGAATGGAGGTTTGTGAAGTCATAGAATGGAGGTGTGTGAAGTCATAGAATGGATGTTTCTGAAGTAAGAATGAAGGTGTGTGAAGTCATAGAATGGAGGTATGTGAACTTATAGAATGGGGGTGTGTGAAGTCACAGAATGGAGGTGTGTGAAGTCAAAATGGAGGTGTGTAGTCATCGATTGGAGGTGGGTGAAGTCATAGAAAGGAGGTGTGGGAAGTCATAGAATGGAGGAGTGTGAAGTCATAGAGTGCATGTGAGTGAAATCACAGATTCGAGCTCCGTGAAGTCATAGAATGGAGGTGTGTGATGTCAGAATGGAGGTGTGCGAAGTCATAGAATAGAGGTGTTTGAAGTCAGAATGGAGGTGTGTGAAGTCATAGATGGGGTTGTGTGAAGTCATAGTATGGAGGTGTGTGAAATCATAGAATAGAGTTTTGTGAATTCACAGAATGGAGCTGTGTGAATTCAGAATGGAGGTGTGTGAAGTCATAGAATGGAGGTTTGTGAAGTCACAATGGAGGTGTGTGAACTCATAGAATGGAGGTGTGTGACGTCACAATGGAAGTGTGTGAAGTGATAGAATGGAGCTGTGTAAAGTCACAGAATGGAGGTGTGTGAAGTCATAGAATGGAGGTGTGTGAAGTCACTGAATGGAGGTGTGTGACGTCATAGAATGGAGGTGTGTGAAGTTATAGAATGGATGTTTGTAAAGTAAAAATGAAGGTGTGTGAAGTCAAAGAATGGAGATGTGTGAAGTCAGAATGGAGGTGTGTGAAGTCACAGAATGGAGATGTGTGAACTCAGAATTTAGGTGTGTGAAGTCAAAGAATGGAGGTGTGTGAAGACATAGAATGGAGGTGTGTGAAGACATAGAATGGAGGAGTGTGAAGTCAGAATGGAGGTGTGTGAGGTCACAGAATTGAGGTGTGTGAACACAGAATGGAGGTGTGAGAAGTCAAAGAATGGAGGTGTTTGAAGTCATAGAATGGAGGAGTGTGAAGTCATAGAATGTATGTTTGTGAAGTAAGAATGAAGGTGTGTGACGTCACAATGGAGGTGTGTGAAGTCACAGAATGGAGGTGTGTGAATACATACAATGGAGGTGTGTGAAGTCAGAATGGAATTTTGTAAAGTCACAGAATTGAGCTGTGTGAATTCAGAATGGAGGTGTGTGAAGTCATAGAAAGGAGGTGTGTGAAGTCAGAATGGAGGTGTGTGAACTCATAGAATGGAAGTGTGTGTAGTCACAATGGAGGTGTGTGAAGTCATTGAATGGAGGTGTGTGAAGTCACAGAATGGAGGTGTGTGAAGTCATAGAATGGAGGTGTGTGAAGTCATAGAATGGGTGTTTGTGAAGTAAGAATGAAGGTGTGTGAAGTCATAGAATGGAGGTGTGTGAAGTCACAGAATGGAGGTGTGGGAAGGCACAGATTGCAGGAGTGTGAAGTCACAGAATGGAGGTGTGTGAACCCTGAATGGAGGTGTGTAAAGTCACAGAATGGAGGTGGGTGAAGTCATAGAATGGAAGTGTGTGAAGTCATAGAATGGAGGTGTGCGAAGTCACAGAATGGACGGTATGAAGTCATAGAATGGAGGTGTGTGAAGTCACAGAATTGAGGTGTTTGAAGTCATATATTGGAGGTGTGTGAAATCAAAATGGATGTGTGAAGTCATAGAATGGAGGTGTGTGAAATCATAGAATGAGGGTGTGTCAGGTCATAGAATGGAGGTGTGTGAAGTCACAGAATGGATGTGTGTGAAGTCATAGAATGGAGGTGTGTGAAGTCATAGAATGGAAGTGTGTGAAGTGACAGATTGGAGCTGTGTGAAGTCACAGAATCGAGGTGTGAGAAGTCACAGAATGGAGGTGTGTGAACTCAGAATGGAGGTGTGTGAAGTCACAGAATGGAGGTGTGTGAAGTCATAGAATGGAAGTGTGTGAAGTCATAGAATGGAGGTGTGTGAAGTCAGAATGGAGGTGTGTGAAGTCACCGAATGGAGTTGTGTGAACTCAGAAGGGAGGTGTGTGAAGTCACAGAATGGAGGTTTGTGAAGTCATAGAATGGAGGTGTGTGAAGTCATAGAATGGATGTTTCTGAAGTAAGAATGAAGGTGTGTGAAGTCACAGAATGGAGGTGTGTGAAGTCAGAATGGAGGTGTGTAGTCATCGATTGGAGGTGGGTGAAGTCATAGAAAGGAGGTGTGGGAAGTCATGGAATGGAGGTGTGTGAAGTCAGAATGGAGGTGTGTGAAGTCACAGAATTGAGGTGTGTGAACACAGAATGGAGGTGTGTGAAGTCAAAGAGTGGAGGTGTTTGAAGTCATAGAATGGAGGAGTGTGAAGTCATAGAGTGCATGTGAGTGAAATTACAGATTCGAGGTCTGTGAAGTCATAGAATGGAGGTGTGTGATGTCAGAATGGAGGTGTGCGAAGTCATAGAATAGAGGTGTGTGAAGTCAGAATGGAGGTGTGTGAAGTCATAGATGGAGTTGTGTGAAGTCATAGTATGGAGGTTTGTGAAATCATAGAATAGACTTTTGTGAAGGCACAGAATGGAGCTGTGTGAATTCAGAATGGAGGTGTGTGAAGTCATAGAATGGAGGTGTGTGAAGTCAGAGTGGAGGTGTGTGACCTCATCGAATGAAGGTGTGTGACGTCACAATGGAATGTGTGAAGTCATAGAATGGAGGTGTGTGAAGTCACAGAATGGAGGTGTGTGAAGTCATAGAATGGAGGTGTGTGAAGTTATAGAATGGATGTTTGTAAAGTAAAAATGAAGGTGTGTGAAGTCATAGAATGGAGATGTGTGAAGTCACAATGGAGGTGTGTGAAGTCACAGAATGGAGATGTGTCAAGTCAGAATTTAGGTGTGTGAAGTCAAAGAATGGAGGTGTGTGAAGACATAGAATGGAGGTGTGTGAAGTCATAGAATGGAGGTGTGTGAGGTCACAGAATTGAGGTGTGTGAACACAGAATGGAGGTGTGTGAAGTCAAAGAATGGAGGTGTTTGAAGTCATAGAATGGAGGAGTGTGAAGTCATAGAAAGTATGTTTGTGAAGTAAGAATGAAGGTGTGTGAAGGCATAGAATGAAGGTGTTTGAAGTCACAGAATGGAGGTGTGTGAAGGCATAGAATGGAGGTGTGTGAAGTCATAGAATGGAGGTGTGTGAAGTCATATAATGGAGGTGTGTGAAGTCACAGAATGGAGGTGTGTGAAGTCAGAATGGAGGTGTGAAGTCATAGAATGGAGTTGGGTGAGGTCATAGAAAGGAGGTGTGTGAAGTCATAGAATGGAGGTGTGTGTAGTCATAGAATGGAGGTGTGTGTAGGCATAGAATGGAGGTGTCTGAAGTCAGAATGGAGGTGTGTAACCTCATAGAATGGTAGTGTGTGTAGTCACAATGGAGGTGTGTGAAGTCATAGAATGTTGGTGTGTGAAGTCACAGAATGGACGTGTGTGAAGTCATAGAATGGAGGTGTGGGAAGTCACAGATTGGAGGTGTGTGAAGTCCCAGAATTGAGGTGTGTGAACTCAGTATGGAGGTGTGTAACGTCACAAAATGGAGGTGTGTGAAGTCATAGAATGGAAGTATGTGAAGTCATAGAATGGAGGTGTGTGAAGTAACAGATTGGACGGTATGAAGTCATAGAATGGAGGTGTGTGAAGTCACCGAATTGAGGTGTTTGAAGTCATATACTGGAGGTGTGTGAAATCAAAATGGATGTGTGAAGTCATAGAATGGAGGTGTGTGAAATCATAGAATAAGGGTGTGTGAGGTCATAGAATGGAGGTGTGTGAAGTCACAGAATGGAGGTGTGGGAAGTCACAGATTGCAGGAGTGTGAAGTCACAGAATGGAGGTGTGTGAACCCAGAATGAAGCTGTGTAAAGTCACAGAACGGAGGTGTGTGAAGTCATAGAATGGAGGTGTGTGAAGTCACAGAATGGACGGTATGAAGTCATAGAATGGAGGTGTGTGAAGTCACAGAATTGAGGTGTTTGAAGTCATATATTGGAGGTGTGTGAAATCAAAATGGATGTGTGAAGTCATAGAATGGATGTGTGTGAAATCATAGAATGAGGGTGTGTGAGGTCATAGAATGGAGGTGTGTGAAGTCATAGAATGGAAGTGTGTGAAGTCACAGATTGGAGCTGTGTGAAGTCACAGAATCGAGGTGTTAGAAGTCACAGAATGGAGGGGTGTGAACTCAGAATGGAGGTGTGTGATGTCACAGAATGGAGGTGTGTGAAGTCATAGAATGGAAGTGTGTGAAGTCATAGAATGGAGGTGTGTGAAGTCAGAATGGAGGTGTGTGAAGTCACCGAATGGAGTTGTGAGAACTCAGAATGGAGGTGTGTGAAGTCACAGAATGGAGGTTTGTGAAGTCATAGAATGGAGGTGTGTGAAGTCATAGAATGGAAGTTTCTGAAGTAAGAATGAAGGTGTGTGAAGTCACAGAATGGAGGTGTGTGAAGTCAAAATTGAGGTGTGTAGTCATCGATTGGAGGTGGGTGAAGTCATAGAAAGGAAGTGTGGGAAGTCATAGAATGGAGGAGTGTGAAGTCATAGAGTGCATGTGAGTGAAATCACAGATTCGAGGTCCGTGAAGTCATAGAATGGAGGTGTGTGATGTCAGAATGGAGGTGTGCGAAGTCATAGAATAGAGGTGTGTGAAGTCAGAATGGAGGTGTGTGAAGTCATAGATGGGGTTGTGTGAAGTCATAGTATGGAGGTGTGTGAAATCATAGAATAGAGTTTTGTGAAGTCATAGAATGGAGCTGTGTGAATTCAGAATGGAGGTGTGTGAAGTCATAGAATGGAGGTTTGTGAAGTCACAATGGAGGTGTGTGAACTCATAGAATGGAGGTGTGTGACGTCACAATGGAAGTGTGTGAAGTGATAGAATGGAGCTGTGTAAAGTCACAGAATGGAGGTGTGTGAAGTGATAGAATGGAGGTGTGTGAAGTCACTGAATGGAGGTGTGTGAAGTCATAGAATGGAGGTGTGTGAAGTTATAGAATGGATGTTTGTAAAGTAAAAATGAAGGTGTGTGAAGTCATAGAATGGAGATGTGTGAAGTCAGAATGGAGGTGTGTGAAGTCACAGAATGGAGATGTGTGAACTCAGAATTTAGGTGTGTGAAGTCAAAGAATGGAGGTGTGTGAAGACATAGAATGGAGGAGTGTGAAGTCAGAATGGAGGTGTGTGAGGTCACAGAATTGAGGTGTGTGAACACAGAATGGATGTGTGTGAAGTCAAAGAGTGGAGGTGTTTGAAGTCATAGAATGGAGGAGTGTGAAGTCATAGAATGTATGTTTGTGAAGTAAGAATGAAGGTGTGTGACGTCACAATGGAGGTGTGTGAAGTCACAGAATGAAGATGTGTGAATACATACAATGGAGGTGTGTGAAGTCAGAATGGAATTTTGTAAAGTCACAGAATTGAGCTGTGTGAATTCAGAATGGAGGTGTGTGAATCATAGAAAGGAGGTGTGTGAAGTCAGAATGGAGGTGTGTGAACTCATAGAATGGAGGTGTGTGTAGTCACAATGGAGGTGTGTGAAGTCATAAAATGGAGGTGTGTGAAGTCACAGAATGGAGGTGTGTGAAGTCATAGAATGGAGGTGTGTGAAGTCATAGAATGGGTGTTTGTGAAGTAAGAATGAAGGTGTGTGAAGTCATAGAATGGAGGTGTGTGAAGTCACAGCATGGAGGTGTGGGAAGGCACAGATTGCAGGAGTGTGAAGTCACAGAATGGAGGTGTGTGAACCCTGAATGGAGGTGTGTAAAGTCATAAAATGGAGGTGTGTGAAGTCATAGAATGGAAGTGTGTGAAGTCATAGAATGGAGGTGTGTGAAGTCACAGAATGGACGGTATGAAGTCATATAATGGAGGTGTGTGAAGTCACAGAATTGAGGTGTTTGAAGTCATATATTGGAGGTGTGTGAAATCAAAATGGATGTGTGAAGTCATAGAATAGAAGTGTGTGAAATCATAGAATGAGGGTGTGTGAGGTCATAGAATGGAGGTGTGTGAAGTCACAGAATGGATGTGTGTGAAGTCATAGAATGGAGGTGTGTGAAGTCATAGAATGGAAGTGTGTGAAGTCACAGATTGGAGCTGTGTGAAGTCACAGAATCGAGGTGTTAGAAGTCACAGAATGGAGGTGTGTGAACTCAGAATGGAGGTGTGTGAAGTCACAGAATGGAGGTGTGTGAAGTCATAGAATGGAAGTGTGTGAAGTCATAGAATGGAGGAGTGTGAAGTCAGAATGGAGGTGTGTGAAGTCACCGAATGGAGTTGTGTGAACTCAGAATGGAGGTGTGTGAAGTCACAGAATTGAGGTTTGTGAAGTCATAGAATGGAGGTGTGTGAAGTCATAGAATGGATGTTTCTGAAGTAAGAATGAAGGTGTGTGAAGTCATAGAATGGAGGTATGTGAACTCATAGAATGGGGGTGTGTGAAGTCACAGAATGGAGGTGTGTGAAGTCAGAATGGAGGTGTGTAGTCATCGATTGGAGGTGGGTGAAGTCATAGAAAGGAGGTGTGGGAAGTCATGGAATGGAGGTGTGTGAAGTCAGAATGTAGGTGTGTGAAGTCACAGAATTGAGGTGTGTGAACACAGAATGGAGGTGTGTGAAGTCAAAGAGTGGAGGTGTTTGAAGTCATAGAATGGAGGAGTGTGAAGTCATAGAGTGCATGTGAGTGAAATTACAGATTCGAGGTCTGTGAAGTCATAGAATGGAGGTGTGTGATGTCAGAATGGAGGTGTGCGAAGTCATAGAATAGAGGTGTGTGAAGTCAGAATGGAGGTGTGTGAAGTCATAGATGGAGTTGTGTGAAGTCATAGTATGGAGGTTTGTGAAATCATAGAATAGAGTTTTGTGAAGGCACAGAATGGAGCTGTGTGAATTCAGAATGGAGGTGTGTGAAGTCATAGAATGGAGGTGTGTGAAGACAAAATGGAGGTGTGTGAACTCATAGAATGAAGGTGTGTGACGTCACAATGGAATGTGTGAAGTCATAGAATGGAGGTGTGTCAAGTCACAGAATAGAGGTGTGTGAAGTCATAGAATGGAGGTGTGTGAAGTTATAGAATGGATGTTTGTAAAGTAAAAATGAAGGTGTGTGAAGTCATAGAATGGAGATGTGTGAAGTCAGAATGGAGGTGTGTGAAGTCACAGAATGGAGATGTGTCAAGTCAGAATTTAGGTGTGTGAAGTCAAAGAATGGAGGTGTGTGAAGACATAGAATGGAGGTGTGTGAAGTCATAGAATGGAGGTGTGTTAGGTCACAGAATTGAGGTGTGTGAACACAGAATGGAGGTGTGTGAAGTCAAAGAATGGAGGTGTTTGAAGTCATAGAATGGAGGAGTGTGAAGTCATAGAAAGTATGTTTGTGAAGTAAGAATGAAGGTGTGTGAAGGCATAGAATGGAGGTGTGTGTAGTCACAGAATGGAGGTGTGTGAAGGCATAGAATGGAGGTGTGTGAAGTCATAGAATGGAGGTGTGTGAAGTCATATAATGGAGGTGTGTCAAGTCACAGAATGGAGGTGTGTGAAGTCAGAATGGAGGTGTGAAGTCATAGAATGGAGTTGGGTGAGGTCATAGAAAGGAGGTGTGTGAAGTCATAGAATGGAGGTGTGTGTAGTCATAGAATGGAGGTGTGTGAAGTCAGAATGGAGGTGTGTAACCTCATAGAATGGTAGTGTGTGTAGTCACAATGGAGGTGTGTGAAGTCATAGAATGCTGGTGTGTGAAGTCACAGAATGGACGTGTGTGAAGTCATAGAATGGAGGTGTGGGAAGTCATAGAATGGAGGTGTGTGAAGTCACAGAATGGAGGTGTGGGAAGTCACAGATTGGAGGTGTGTGAAGTCATAGAATGGAAGTATGTGAAGTCATAGAATGGAGGTGTGTGAAGTCACACAATGGACGGTATGAAGTCATAGAATGGAGGTGTGTGAAGTCACAGAATTGAGGTGTTTGAAGTCATATACTGGAGGTGTGTGAAATCAAAATGGATGTGTGAAATCATAGAATGGAGGTGTGTGAAATCATAGAATAAGGTTGTGTGAGGTCATAGAATGGAGGTGTGTGAAGTCACAGAATGGAGGTGTGGGAAGTCACAGATTGCAGGAGTGTGCAGTCACAGAATGGAGGTATGTGAACCCAGAATGAAGGTGTGTAAAGTCACAGAATGGAGGTGTGTGAAGTCATAGAATGGAAGTGTGTGAAGTCATAGAATGGAGGTGTGTGAAGTCACAGAATGGACGGTATGAAGTCATAGAATGGAGGTGTGTGAAGTCACAGAATTGAGGTGTTTGAAGTCATATATTGGAGGTGTGTGAAATCAAAATGGATGTGTGAAGTCATAGAATGGAGGTGTGTGAAATCATAGAATGAGGGTGTGTGAGGTCATAGAATGGAGGTGTGAAGTCACAGAATTGAGGTGTGTGAAGTCATAGAATGGAGGTGTGTGAAGTCATAGAATGGAAGTGTGTGAAGTCACAGATTGGAGCTGTGTGAAGTCACAGAATCGAGGTGTTAGAAGTCACAGAATGGAGGAGTGTGAACTCAGATTGGAGGTGTGTGAAGTCACAGAATGACGGTGTGTGAAGTCATAGAATGGAAGTGTGTGAAGTCATAGAATGGAGGTGTGTGAAGTCAGAATGGAGGTGTGTGAAGTCACCGAATGCAGTTGTGTGAACTCAGAATGGAGGTGTGTGAAGTCACAGAATGGAGGTTTGTGAAGTCATAGAATGGAGGTGTGTGAAGTTATAGAATGGATGTTTCTGAAGAATGAAGGTGTGTGAAGTCATAGAATGGAGGTATGTGAACTCATAGAATGGGGGTGTGTGAAGTCACAGAATGGAGGTGTGTGAAGTCAAAATGGAGGTGTGTAGTCATCGATGGGAGGTGGGTGAAGTCATAGAAAGGAGGTGTGGGAAGTCATAGAATGGAGGAGTGTGAAGTCAAAGAGTGCATGTGAGTGAAATCACAGATTCGAGGTCCGTGAAGTCATAGAATGGAGGTGTGTGATGTCAGAATGGAGGTGTGCGAAGTCATAGAATAGAGGTGTGTGAAGTCAGAATGGAGGTGTGTGAAGTCATAGATGGAGTTGTGTGAAGTCATAGTATGGAGGTGTGTGAAATCATAGAATAGAGTTTTGTGAAGTCACAGAATGGAGCTGTGTGAATTCAGAATGGAAGTGTGTGAAGTCATAGAATGGAGGTGTGTGAAGTCACAATGGAGGTGTTTGAACTCATAGAATGGAGGTGTGTGACGTCACAATGGAAGTGTGTGAAGTGATAGAATGGAGCTGTGTAAAGTCACAGAATGGAGGTGTGTGAAGTCATAGAATGGAGGTGTGTGAAGTCACTGAATGGAGGTGTGTGAAGTCATAGAATGGAGGTGTGTGAAGTTATAGAATGGATGTTTGTAAAGTAAAAATGAAGGTGTGTGAAGTCATAGAATGGAGATGTGTGAAGTCAGAATGGAGGTGTGTGAAGTCACAGAATGGAGATGTGTCAACTCAGAATTTAGGTGTGTGAAGTCAAAGAATGGAGGTGTGTGAAGACATAGAATGGAGGTGTGTGAAGTCATAGAATGGAGGAGTGTGAAGTCAGAATGGAGGTGTGTGAGGTCACAGAATTGAGGTGTGTGAACACAGAATGGAGGTGTGTGAAGTCAGAGAATGGAGGTGTTTGAAGTCATAGAATGGAGGAGTGTGAAGTCATAGAATGTATGTTTGTGAAGTCAGAATGGAGGTGTGTGAACTCATAGAATGGAGATGTGTGAAGTCACAATGGAGGTGTGTGAAGTCATAGAATGGAGGTGTGTGAAGTCAGATTGGAGGTGTGTGAAATCACAGAATGGAGGTGTGTCAACTCAGAAATGAGGTGTGTGAAGTCATAGAATCTAGGTGTATGAAGTCATAGAATGGAAGTGTGTGAAATCATAGAATGGAGGTGTGTGAAGTCACAGAACTGAGGCATGTGAAGTCAAAATGGAGGTGTGTGAAGTCAGAATGTTGGTGGGTGAAGTCATAGAATGGAGGTGTGTGAAGTCACAATGAAGGTGTGTGAACTCATAGAATTGAGGTGTGAAGTCACAATGTAGGTGTGTTAAGTTATAGAATGGAGGTGTGTGAAGTCATAGAATGGAGGTGTGTGAAGTCACAGAATGGAGGTTTGTGAAATCATAGAATGGAGGTGTGTGAAGTCACAGAATGGAGGTGTGTGAAGTCATAGAATGGAGGTGTGTGAAGTCATAGAATGGAAGTGTGAGAAGTCACAGAGTGGAGGTGTGTGAAGTTATAGAATGGAGGTGTGTGAAGTCACAGAATGGAGGTGTGTAAAATCATAGAATGGACGTGTGTGAAGTCATAGAATGGAGGTGTGTGAAGTGATATAATGGAGGTGTGTGAAGTCACAGAATGGAGGGGTGTGAAGTCACAGATTGGAGGTGTGTGAACCCAGAATGGAGGTGTGTGAAGTCACAAAATGGAGGTGTGTGAAGTCACAGAATGGAGGTGTGTGAAGTCATAGAATGGAGGTGTTTGAATTCACAGAATGGAGGTGTGTTAAGTCACAGAATGGAGGTGTGTGAAGTCATAGAATGGAGGTGTGTGAAGTCACAGAATGGAGGTGTGTGAAGTCACAGAAAGGAAGTGTGTGAAGTCATAGAATGGAGGTGTGTGAAGTCAGAATGGAGGTGTGTGAAGTCACAGAATGGAGGTGTGTGACCTCAAAATGAAGGTGTGTGAGGTCACAGAACGGAGGTTTGTGAAGTCATACAATGGAGGTGTGTGAAGTCATAGAATGGAACGTTCTGAAGTAAGAATGAAGGTGTGTGAAGTCATAGAATGGAGGTGTGTGAAGTCAAAATGGAGGTGTGTGAACTCATAGAATGGAGGTGTGTGAACTCATAGAATGGAGGTGTGTGAACTCATAGAATGGAGGTGTGAGAAGTCATTGAATGGAGGTGTGTGAAGTCAAACAATAGAGGAGTGTGAAGTCACAGAATATAGGTGTGTGATGTCACAGAATGGAGCTGTGTGAAGTCACAGAATGGAGGTGTGTGAAGACAAAACGGGGGCGTGTGAAGTCACAGAATGGAGGTGTGTGAAGTCACAGAATGGAGGTGTGGAAGTCATAGAATGGAGGTGTGTGAAGTCACAGAATTGAGGTGTTTGAAGTCATATATTGGAGGTGTGTGAAGTCATAGAATGGAGGTGTGTGAAATCATAGATTGGAGGTGTGTGAAGTCACAGAATGGAGGTGTAAAGTCAGAATGGAGGTGTGTGAAGTCATAGAATTAAGGTGTGTGAAGTCAGAATGGAGGTATGTGAACTCATAGAATGGAGGTGTGTGAAATCACAATCGAGGTGTGTGAAGTCATAAAATGGAGATGTGTGAAGTCACAGAATGGAGGTGTGTGAAGTCATAGAATGGGGCTAGGTGAAGTCAGAATGGAGGTGTGTGAAGTCACAGAATGGAGGTGTGTAAAGTCATAGAATGGAGGTGTGTGAAGTCATAGAATGGAGGTGTGTTAAGTCAAAATGGAGGTGTGTGAAGTCACAAAATTGAGGTGTTTGAAGTTACAGAATGGAGGAGTGCGAATTG
The DNA here is from genome assembly GCA_024803745.1 of Megascapheus bottae. Classification (NCBI taxonomy): domain Eukaryota; kingdom Metazoa; phylum Chordata; class Mammalia; order Rodentia; family Geomyidae; genus Megascapheus; species Megascapheus bottae. The sequence continues at coordinate 114,445 of JANJXV010000751.1, read as the reverse complement.
ACAGAATGGAGGTGGGCGAAGTCATAGAATGGATGTTTCTGAAGTAACAATGAAGGTGTGTGAAGTCATAGAATGGAGGTGTGTGAAGTCACAGAATGGAGGTGTGTGAAGTCATACAATGGAGATGTGTAAAGTCAGAATGGAGGTGTGTTAAGTCACAGAATGGAAGTGTGTGAACTCAGAATGGAGGTGTGTGAAGTCATAGAATAAAGCTGTGTGAAGTCATAGAATGGAGGTGTGTGAAGTCAGCATGGAGGTGTGTGAAGTCAGGAAATGAGGTGTGTGAAGTCAAAATGGAGGTGTGTGAAGTCAGAATGGAGGTGTGTTGAGTCACAGAATGGAGGTATGTGAACTCAGAATGGAGGTATGTGAAGTCACAGAATGGAGGTGTGTGAAATGATAGCATGGAGGTATGTGAAATCATAGAATGGAAGTGTGTGAAGTCATAGAATGGAGGTGTGTGAAGTCATAGAATGTAGATGTGTGAAGTCATAGAATGGAGGTGTGTGAAGTCACCGAAGGGAGGAGTGTGAAGTCACATAAGGGAGGTGAGTGAAGTCAAAATGGAGGTGTGTGACGTCATAAAATGGAGGTGTGTGAAATCATAGAATGGTGGTTTGTGAAATCACAGAATGGAGATGTGTGAATCAGAGAATGGAGGTTTGTGAAGTCATAGAATGTTGGTATGTAAAGTCAAATTGGAGGTGTGTGAAGTCATAGAATGGAGGTGGGTGAAGTCATAGAACGGAGGTGTGTGAAGTCACAGATTGGAGGTGTGTGAACTTAGAATGGAGGTGTTTGACGTCACAGAATGGAGGTGTGTGAAGTAATGGAATGGAAGTGTGTGAGTCATAGAATGGAGATGTGTGAAGGCACAGAATGGAGGTGTGTGAAGTCACCGAATGGAGTTGTGTGAACTCAGAATGGAGGTGTGTGAAGTCACAGAATGGAGGTTTGTGAAGTCATAGAAAGGATGTTTCTGAAGTAAGAATGAAGGTGTGTGAAGTCACAGAATGGAGGTGTGTGAACTCATAGAATGGAGATGTGTGAAGTCACAGAATGCAGGTGTGTGAAGTCAGAATGGAGGTGTGTAGTCATAGATTGGAGGTGGGTGAAGTTATAAAAAGGAGGTGTGGGAAATCATAGAATGGAGGAATGTGAAGCCATAGAGTACAGGTGAGTGAAGTCACAGATTCGAGGTCTGTGAAGTCATAGAATGGAGGTGTGTGATGTAAAAATGGAGTGTGCGAAGTCATAGAATAGAGGTGTGTGAAGTCAGAATTGAGGTGTGTGAAGTCATAGATGGAGTTCAGTGAAGTCATAGTATGGAGGTGTGTGAAATCATAGAATGGAGTTTCGTGAAGTCACAGAATGGAGCTGTGTGAATTCAGAATGGAGGTGTGTGAAGTCAGAGAATGGAGGTGTGTGAAGTCAGAATGGAGATGTGTGAACTCATAGAATGGAGGTGTGTGACGTCACAATGGAAGTGTGTGAAGTCATAGAATGGAGGTGTGTGAAGTCACAGAATGGCGGTGTGTGAAGTCATAGAATGGAGTTTTGTGAAGTCATAGAATGGAGCTGTGTGAAGTCAGAATGGAGATGTGTGAAGTCACAGAATGGAGGTGTGTCAACTCAGAATTTAGGTGTGTGAAGTCAAAGAATGGAGGTGTGCGAAGTCATAGAAGGGAGGTGTGTGAAGTCATAGAATGGAGGTGTGTGAAGTCAAAATGGAGGTGTGTGAAGTCACAGAATTGAGGTGTGTGAACACAGAATGGAGGTGTGTGAAGTCAAAGAATGGAGGTGTGTGAAGTCATAGTATGGAGGTGTGAGAAGTCATAGAATGTATATTTGTGAAGTAAGAATGAAGGTGTGTGAAGTCACAGAATTGAGGTGTGTGACGTCACAGAATGGAGGTGTGTGAAGTCATAGAATGGAGGTGTGTGAAGTCAGAATGGAGGTGTGTGAAGTCACCGAATGGAGGTGTGTGAACTCAGAATGGAGGTGTGTGAAGTCACAGAATGAAGGTTTGCGAAGTCACAGAATGGAGTTGCGGGAAGTCATAAAATGGATGTTTCTGAATTAAGAATGAAGGTGGGTGAAGTCATAGAATGGAGGTGTGTGAAGACAAAATTGTGGTGTGTGAACTCATAGAATGGATGTGTGTGAACTCATCGAATGGAGGTGTGTGAAGTCGTGGAATGGAGGTGTGTGAAGTCAAAGAATGGAGGTGTGTGAAGTCAAACAATAGTGGTGTGTGAAGTCAGAGAATGGAGGTGTGTGAAGTCACAGAATGGAAGTGTGTGAAGTCAAAATAGAGGTGTGTGAAGTCAAAGAATGGAGGTGTGTGAAGTCACAGAATGGAGGTGTGTGAAGTCAAAATGGTGGTTGTGAAGTAACAAATGGAGGTGTGTGAAGTCACACAATGTAGGTGTGTGAAGTCAAAATGGAGGTGTGTGAAGTCAAAGAATGGAGGTGTGTGAACTCATAGAATGGAGGTGTGTGAAATCATGGAATGGAGGTTTGTGAAGTCAAACATTGGAAGTGTGGGAAGTTACAAAAAGGAGATGTGTGAAGTCATAGAATGGAGGTGTGTGAAGTCATAGAATGGAGGAGTGTGAAGTCAGAATGGAGATTTGTGAAGTCACAGAATGGAGGTGTGTGAAGGCATAGAATGTTGGTGTATGAAGTCATAGAAGGGAGGTGTATGAAGTCATAGAAGGGAGGTGTGTGAAGTCAGAGTGCAGGTGTGTGAAGTCATAGAATGGAGGTTTGTGAAGTCATAGACTGGAGGTGTGTGAAGTCATAGAATGGAAGTGTGTGAAGTCATAGAATGGAGGTGTGTGATGTCATAGAATGGAGGTGTGTGAAGTCATAGAATGGAGGTGTGTGAAGTCACGTAAGGGAGGTGTGTGAAGGTACAGAATGGACGTGTATGAAGTCAAAATGGAGGTTTGTGAAGTCATAGAATGGAGGTGTGTGAAGTCATAGAATGGAGGTGTGTGAAATCACAGTATGGAGGGGTAATGATTCGCAGAATGGAGGTGTGTAAAGACACAGAGTGGAGATGTGTGCATTCAGAGTGGAGGTGTGTGAAGTCATAGAAAGGAGGTCTGTGAAGTCACAGAATGTAGGTGTGTGAAGTCAGAATGGAGGTGTGTGAACTCATAGAATGGGGTGTGTGAAGTCATAGAATGGAGGCGTGTGAAGTCAAATTGGAGTTGTGTGAAGTCATATAATGGAGGTGTGTCAACTCAGAAAGGAGGTGTGTGAAGTCATAGAATGGAGGTGTGTGAAGTCATAGAATGGAGTTGTGTGAAATCATAGAATGGAGGTGTGTGAATTCACAGAGTTTAGGTTTGTGAAGTCAGAATGGAGGTGTGTGAGGTCAGAATGGAGGTGAGTGAAGTCATAGAATGGAGGTGTGTGAACTCATAGAATGGAGGTGTGTGAAGTCACAATGTATGTGTGTGAAGTCATAGAATGGAGGTGTGTGAAGACACAATGTATGTGTGTGAATTCATAGAATGGAGGTGTGTGAAGTCATAGAATGGAGGTGTGTGAAGTCACAGAATGGAGGTGTGTGAAGTCATAGAATGGAGGTGTGTGAAGTCATAGAATGGAGGTGTGGGAAGTCATAGAATGGAGGGGTGTGAAGTCACAGAATGGAGGTGTGGGAAGTCATAGAATGGAGGGGTGTGAAGTCACAGAATGGAGGTGTGTGAACTCATACAATGGAGGTGTGTGAAGTCACAGAATTCAGGTTTGTGAAGTCAGAATGGAGGTGTGTAGTCATAGATTGGAGGTGGGTGAAGTCGTAAAAAGGAGGTGTGGGAAATCATAGAATGGAGGAGTGTGAAGTCATAGTATAGAGGTGTGTGAAGTCAGATTGGAGGTGTGTGAAGTGACCGAATGGACTTGTGTGAACTCAGAATGGAGTTGCGTGAAGCCACAGAATTGAGGTTTGCGAAGTCATAGAATGGAGTTGTGTGAAGTCTTAGAATGGATGTTTCTGAATTAAGAATTAAGGTGTGTGAAGTCATAGAATGGAGGTGTGTGAAGACAAAATTGTGGTGTGGGAACTCATAGAATGGATGTGTGTGAACTCATAGAATGGAGATGTGTGAAGTCGTGGAATGCAGGTGTGCGAAGTCAAAGAATGGAGGTGTGTGATGTCAAACAATGGTGGTGTGTGAAGTCACAGAATGGAGGTGTGTGATATCACAGAATGGAAGTGTGTGAAGTCAAAATGGAGGTGTGTGAAGTCACAGAATGGAGGTGTGTGAAGTCACAGAATGGAGGTGTGTGAAGTCAAAATGGTGGTGTGTGAAGTCACAAATGGAGGTGTGTGAAGTCAGAGAATGTAGGTGTGTGAAGTCAAAATGGAGGTGTGTGAAGTCAAAGAATGGAGGTGTGTTAACTCATAGAATGGAGGTGTGTGAAGTCATGGAATGGAGGTTTGTGAAGTCAATCATTGGAAGTGTGTGAAATTACAGAAAGGAGATGTGTGAAGTCATAGAATGGAGGAGTGTAAAGTCAGAATGGAGATTTGTGAAGTCATAGAATGCAGGTGTGTGAAGTCATAGAATGTTGGTGTATGAAGTCATAGAATGGATGTGTATGAAGTCATAGAATGGAGGTGTGTGAAGTCCGAATGCAGGTGTGTGAAGTCATAGAATGGAGGTGTGTGAAGTCATAGAATGGAAGTGTGTGAAGTCATAGTATGGAGGTGTGTGATGTCATAGAATGTAGGTGTGTGAAGTCATACAATGGAGGTATGTGAAGTCACGGAAGTGAGGTGTGTGAAGTCACAGAATGGAGGTGTGTGAAGTCATAGAATGGAGGTGTGTGAAGTCAAAGAATGGAGGTGTGTGAAGTCATAGAATGGAGGTGTGTGAAATCACAGAATGGAGGTGTGTGAATTCGCAGAATGGAGGTGTGTAAAGTCACAGAGTGGAGATGTGTGAAGTCACAGAGTGGAGGTGTGTGAAGTCATAGAAGGGAGGTTTGTGAAGTCATAGAATGGAGGTGTGTGAAGTCAGAATAGAGGTGTGTAAAGTCATATAATTGAGGTGTGTGAAGTCAGAATGGAGCTGTGTGAAGTCATAGAATGGAGGTGTGTGAAGTAAAAATGGAAGTGTGTAAACTCATAGAATGGAGGTGTGTGAAGTCACAGAATGGAGGTGCGTGAATTCAGATTGGAGTTATGTGAAGTCATAGAATGGAGGTGTGTCAACTCATATAGTATGTCTGTGACATCATAGAATGGAGTTTTGTGAAGTCATAGAATGGAGGTGTGTGAAATCATAGAATGGAGGTGTGTGAAGTCACAGAATTTAGGTGTGTGAAGTCAGTATGGAGGTGTGTGAGGTCAGAATGGAGATGTGTGAAGTCATAGAATGGAGGTGTGTGAAGTCACAATGCAGGTGTGTGAACTCATAGAATGGAGGTGTGTGAAGTCACAATCGGTGTGTGAAGTCATAGAATGGAGGTGTGTGAAGTCATAGAATGGAAGTGTGTGAAGTCACAGATTGGAGCTGTGTGAAGTCACAGAATCGAGGTGTGAGAAGTCACAGAATGGAGGTGTGTGAAGTCACAATGGAGTTGTGTGAAGTCATAGAATGCAGGTGTGTGAAGTCAGAATCGAGGTGTGAAGTCATTGAATGGAGCTGGATGAAGTAATAGAACTTAGGTGTGGGAAGTCATAGAATCGAGAAGTGTGAAGTCATAGAGTAGAGGTGAGTGAAGTCACAGACTCGAGATCTGTGAAGTCATAGAATGGAGGAGTGTGAAGTCATAGAATGGAGTATTGTGAAGTCACCGAAAGGATGTTTGTGAAGTCATAGAATGGAAGTATGAGAAATCAAATTAGAGGGGTGTGAAGGGGGAGAATGGAGGTGTGTGAAGTCATAGAATGGAGGTGGGTGAAGTCATAGAATGGAGGTGTGTGAATTCAGATTGGAGGTGTGTGAAGTCATAGAATGGAGGTGTGTCAACTCAGAAAGCAGGTGTGTGAAGTCATAGAATGGAGGTGAGTGAAGTCATAGAATGGAGGTGTGTGAAGTCACAGAATTTAGGTGCGTGAAGTCAGAATGGAGGTGTGTGAGGTCAGAATGGAGGTTTGTGAAGTCATAGAATGGAGGTGGGTGAAGTCACAATGCAGGTGTGTGAACTCATAGAATGGAGGTGTGTGAAGTCACAGTGAAGGTGTGTGAAGTCACAGAATGGAGGTGTGTGAAGTCATAGAATGGAGGTGTGTGAAGTCACAGAATGGAGGTGTGTGAAATCCTAGAATGGAGGTGGGTGAAGTCACAAAATGGTGGTGTGTGAAGTCTTAGAATGGAGGTGGATGAAGTCATAGAAATTAGGTGTTGGAAGTCATAGAATGGAGAAGTGTGAAGTCATAGATTGGAGGTGAGTGAAGTCACAGATTCGAGGTCTGTGAAGTCATAGAATGGAGGTGTGTGAAGTCAGAATATAGGTGTTCGAAGTCATAGAATAGAGGTGTGTGAAGTCAGAATGGAGGTGTGTGAAGTCATAGAATGGAGGTGTGTGAACTCATAGAATGGAGGTGTGTGACGTCACAATGGAATTTTGTGAAGTCATAGAATGGAGGTGTGTGAAGTCACAGAATGGAGGTGTGTGAACTCAGAATGGAGGTGTGTGCAATCATAGATGGAGGTGTGTGAAGTCATAGTGTGGAGATATGTGAAATCATAGAATGGAGTTTTGTGAAGTCACAGAATGGAGTTGTGTGAGTCAGAATTGAGGTGTGTGAAGTCATAGAATGTAGATGTGTGAAGTCATAGAATGGAGTTCTGTGAAGTCACCTAAGGGAGGTTTGTGAAGTCATAGAATGGAGGTATGAGAAATCAAATTAGAGGGGTGTGAAGTCGGAGAATGGAGGTGTGTGAAGTCATAGAATTGAGGTGGGTGAAGTCCTAGAATGGAGGTGTATGAATTCAGATTGGAGGTGTGTGTAGTCATAGAATGGAGGTGTGTCAACTCAGAAAGAAGGTGTGTGAAGTCATAGAATGGAGGTGAGTGAAGTCATAGAATGGAGGTGTGTGAACACATAGAATGGAGGTCTGTGACGTCACAATGGAAGTTTGTGAAGTCATAGAATGAAGGTGTGTGAAGTCACAGAATGGAGGTGTGTGAAGTCAGAATGGAGGTGTGAAGTCATAGAATGGAGGTGGGTGAAGTCATAGAAATTAGGTGTGTGAAGTCATAGAATGGAGGTGTGTGAACTCATAGAATGGAGGTGTGTGACATCACAATGGAAGTTTGTGAAGTCATAGATGGAGGTGTGTGAAGTCATAGTATGGAGATATGTGAAATCATAGAATGGAGTTTTGTGAAGTCACAGAATGGAGTTGTGTGAGTCAGAATTGAGGTGTGTGAAGTCATAGAATGTAGATGTGTGAAGTCATAGAATGGAGTATTGTGAAGTCACCGAAGGGATGTTTGTGAAGTCATAGAATGGAGGTTGGTGAAGTCATAGTTTGGAGGTGTGTGAATTCAGATTGGAGGTTTGTGAAGTCATCGAATGGAGGTGTGTCAACTCAGAAAGGAGGTGTTTGAAATCATAGAATGGAGGTGAGTGAAGTCATAGAATGGAGGTGTGTGAAATCATAGAATGGAGGTGTGTGAAGTCACAGAATTTAGGTGTGTGAAGTCAGAATGGAGGTGTGTGAGGTCAGAATGGAGGTGTTTGAAGTCATAGAATGGAGGTGTGTGAAGTCACAATGCAGGTGTGTGAACTCATAGAATGGAGGTGTGTGAAGTCACAATGTAGTTGTGTGAAGTCATAGAATGGAGGTGTGTGAAGTCATAGAATGGAGGTGTGTGAAGTCACAGAATGGAGGTGTGTGAAGTCATAGAATGGAGGTGTGTGAAGTCACAGAATGGAGGTGTGTGAAATCATAGAATGGAGGTGTGTGAAGTCACAGAATGGAGGTGTGTGAAGTCAGAATGGAGGTTTGTGAAGTCATAGAATGGAGGTGTGTAAAGTCAGAATAGAGGTGTGAAGTCATAGAATGGAGGTGGGTGAAGTCATAGAAAATAGGTGCAGGAAGTCATAGAATGGAGAACTGTGAAGTCATAGAGTGAAGGTGAGTGAAGTCAGAGATTCGAGGTCTGTGAAGTCATGGAATGGAGGTGTGTGAAGTCAGAATGTAGGTGTACGAAGTCGTAGAATAGAGGTGTGTGAAGTCAGAATGGAGGTGTGTGAAGTCATAGAATGGAGGTGTGTGCACTCATAGAATGCAGGTGTGTGACGTCACAATGGAAGTTTGTGAAGTCATAGAATGGAGGTGTGTGAAGTCACAGAATGGAGGTGTGGGAAGTCATACAACGGAGGTGTGTGAAGTCAGAATGGAGGTGTGTGAAGTCAAAGAATGGAGGTGTGTGAACTCAGAATGGCGGTGTGTGAAGTAATAGATGGAGGTGTGTGAAGTCATAGTATGGAGATATGTGAAATCATAGAATGGAGTTTTGTGAAGTCACAGAATGGAGTTGTGTGAGTCAGAATTGAGGTGTGTGAAGTCATAGAATGTAGATGTGTGAAGTCATAGAATGGAGTATTGTGAAGTCACCGAAGGGAGGTTTGTGAAGTCATAGAATGGAGGTATGAGAAATCAAATTAGAGGGGTGTGAAGTCGGAGAATGGAGGTGTGTGAAGTCATAGAATGGAGGTGGGTGAAGTCATAGAATGGAGGTGTGTGAATTCAGATTGGAGGTGTGTGAAGTCATAGAATGGACGTGTGTCAACTCAGAAAGGAGGTGTGTGAAGTCATAGAATGGAGGTGAGTGAAGTCATGGAATGGAGGTGTGTGAACTCATAGAATGGAGGTGTGTGACGTCACAATGGTAGTTTGTGAAGTCATAGAATGGAGGTGTGTGAAGTCACAGAATTGAGGTGTGTGAAGTCAGAATGGAGGTGTGAAGTCATAGAATGGAGGTGGGTGAAGTCATAGAAATTAGGTGTGTGAAGTCATAGAATGGAGGTGTGTCAAATCATAGAATGGAGGTGTGTGACGTCACAATGGAAGTTTGGGAAGTCATAGAATGGAGGTGTGTGAAGTCACAGAATGGAGGTGTGTGAAGTCATACAATGGAGATGTGTGAAGTCAGAATGGAGGTGTGTGAAGTCACAGAATGGATGTGTGTGAACTCAGAATGGAGGTGTGTGAAGTCATAGATGGATGTGTGTAAAGTCATAGTATGGAGATATGTGAAATCATAGAATGGAGTTTTGTGAAGTCACAGAATGGAGTATTGTGAAGTCAACGAAGGGACGTTTGTGAAGTCATAGAATGGAGGTATGAGAAATCAAATTAGAGGGGTGTGAAGTCGGAGAATCGAGGTGTGTGAAGTCATAGAATGGAGGTGGGTGAAGTCATAGAATGGAGGTCTATGAAGTCATAGAGTGGAGGTGTGTGAAGTCACTGAATGGACGGGTTTAAAGTCATAAAATGGAGGTGTGTGAAGTCAGAGAATTGAGCTGTTTGAAGTCATATATTGGAGGTGTGTGAAGTCAAAATGGATGTGTGAAGTCATAGAATGTAGGTGTGTGAAGTCATAGAATGGAGGAGTGTGAAGTCACAGAATGGAGGTGTGTGAACTCAGAATGGAGGTGTGTGAAGTCACAGAATGGAGGTTTGTGAAGTCATAGAATGGAAGTTTGTGAAGTCATAGTATGGACGTGTGTGAAGTCAGAATGGAGGTGTGTTAAGTCACCGAATGGAGTTTTGTGAACTCAGTATGGAGGTGTGTGAAGTCACAGAATGGAGGTTTGTGAAGTCATAGATGGAGGTGTGTGAGGTCATAGAATGGATGTTTCTGAAGTAAGAATGAAGGTGTGTGAAGTCATAGAATGGAGATGTGTGAAGTCATTGAATGGAGGTGTGTGAAGTCACTGAATGGATGTGTGTGAAGTCAGAATGGAGGTGTGAAGTCATAGAATGAACGTGGGTGAAGTCATAGAAAGGAGGTGTGGGAAGTCATAGAATGGAGGAGTGTGAAGTCATAGAGTGGAGGTGAGTGAAGTCACAGATTCGAGGTCTATGAAGTCATAGATTGGACGTGTGTGATGTCAGAATGGAGGTGTGCGAAGTCATAGAAAAGAGGTTTTGAAGTCAGAATGGAGTTGTGTGAAGTCATAGAATGGAGGTGTGTGAACTCATACAATGGAGGTGTGTGACGTCACAATGGAAGTGTGTGAAGTTACAGAATGGAGGTGTGTGAATTCATACAATGGAGGTGTGTGAAGTCAGAATGGAGGTGTGTGAACTCATAAAATGGAGATGTGTGTAGTCACAACGGAGGTGTGTGAAGTCATAGAATGGAGGTGTGTGAAGTCACAGAATGGAGGTGTGTGAAGTCATAGAATGGAGGTGTGTGAATTCATGGAATGGGTGTTTGTGAAGTAAGAATGAAGGTGTGTGAAGTCATAGAATGGAAGTGTGTGAAGTCACAGAATGGAGGTGTGGGAAGTCACAGATTGCAGGAGTGTGAAGTCACAGAATGGAGGTGTGTGAACCCAGAATGGAGGTGTGTGAACTCAAAAAATGGACATGTGTGTAGTCACAACGGAGGTGTGTGAAGTCATAGAATGGAGGTGTGTGAAGTCACAGAATGGAGGTGTGTGAAGTCATAGAATGGAAGTGTGTGAAGTCATAGATTGGAGGTGTGTGCAGTCACAGAATGGACAGTATGAAGTCATAGAAGGGAGGTGTGTGAAGTCACAGAATTGAGGTGTTTGAAGACATATATTGGAGGTGTGTGAAATAAAAATGGATGTGTGAATTCATAGAATGGAGGTGTGTGAAATCATGGAATGAGGGTGTGTGAGGTCATAGAATGGAGGTGTGTGAAGTCACAGAATTGAGGTGTGTGAAGTCATAGAATGGAGGTGTGTGAAGTCATAGAATGGAAGTGTGTGAAGTCACAGATTGGAGGTGTGTGAAGTCACAGAGTCGAGGTGTGAGCAGTCACAGAATGGAGGTGTGTGAACTCAGAATGGAGGTGTGTGACGTCACAGAATGGAGGTGTGTGAAGTCATAGAATGGAGGTGTGTGAGGTCACAGAATGGAGGTCTGTGAAATCATAGAATGGATGTGTGTGAAGTCACAGAATTGAGGTGTGTGAAGTCAGAATGGAGGTGTGTGAAGTCATAGAGTGGAGGTGTGTGAAGTCAGAATGGAGGTGTGAAGTCATAGAATGGAGGTGGGTGAAGTCATAGAACTTAGGTGTGGGAAGTCATAGAATGGAGAAGTGTGAAGTCATAGAGTGGAGGTGAGTGAAGTCACAGATTCGAGGTCTGTGAAGTCATAGAATGGAGGTGTGTGAAGTCATAGAATGGAGTATAGTGAGGTCACCGAAGGGAGGTTTGTGAAGTCATAGAATGGAGGTATGAGAAATCAAATTAGAGGGGTGTGAAGTCGTAGAATGGAGGTGGGTGAAGTCATAGAATGGAGGTGGGTGAAGTCATAGAATGGAGGTGTGTGAATTCAGATTGGAGTTGTGTGAAGTCATAGAATGGAGGTGAGTGAAGTCATAGAATGGAGGTGTGTGAAATCATAGAATGGAGGTGTGTGAAGTCACAGAATTTAGGTGTGTGAAGTCAGAATGGAAGTGTGTGAGGACAGAATGGAGGTGTGTGAAGTCCTAGAATGGAGGTGGGTGAAGTCACAATGCAGGTGTGTGAACTCATAGAATGGAGGTGTGTGAAATCACAGTGTAGGTGTGTGAAGTCATAGAATGGAGGTGTGGGAAGTCATAGAATGGAGGTGTGTGAAGTCACAGAAGGGAGGTGTGTGAAGTCACAGAATGGAGGTGTGTGAAATCATAGAATGGAGGTGTGTGAAGTCACAGAATGGAGGTGTGTGAAGTCAGAATGGAGGTGTGTGAAGTCATCGAATGGAGGTGTGTGAAGTCAGAATGGAGGTGTGAAGTCATAGAATGCAGGTGGGTGAAGTCATAGAAATTAGGTGTGGGAAGTCATAGAATGGAGGAGTGTGAAGTCATAGAGTGGAGGTGAGTGAAGTCACAGATTCGAGGTCTGTGAAGTCATAGAATGGAGGTGTGTGAAGTCAGAATGTAGGTGTTCGAAGTCATAGAATAGAGGTGTGTCAAGTCAGAATGTAGGTGTGTGAAGTCATAGAATGGAGGTGTGTGAACTCATAGAATGGAGGTGTGTGACGTCACAATGGAAGTTTGTGAAGTCATAGAATGGAGGTGTGTGAAGTCACAGAATGGAGGTGTGAGAAGTCATAAAATGGAAGTGTGTGAAGTCAGAATGGAGGTGTGTGAAGTCACAGAATTCAGGTGTGTGAACTCAGAATGGCGGTGTGTGAAGTAATAGATGGAGGTGTGTGAAGTCATAGTATGGAGATATGTGAAATCATAGAATGGAGATTTGTGAAGTCACAGAATGGAGTTGTGTGAGTCAGAATTGAGGTGTGTGAAGTAATAGAATGTAGATGTGTGAAGTCATAGAATGGAGTATTTTGAAGTCACCGAAGGGAGGTTTGTGAAGTCATAGAATGGAGGTATGAGAAATCAAATTAGAGGGGTGTGAAGTCGGAGAATGGAGGTGTGTGAAGTGATAGAATTGAGGTGGGTGAAGTCATAGAATGGAGGTGTGTGAATTCAGATTGGAGGTGTGTGAAGTCATAGAATGGAGGTGAGTCAGCTCAGAAAGGAGGTGTGTGAAGTCATAGAATGGAGGTGAGTGAAGTCATAGAATGGAGGTGTGTGAACACATAGAATGGAGGTCTGTGACATCACAATGGAAGCTTGTGAAGTCATAGAATGGAGGTGTGTGAAGTCACAGAATGGAGGTGTGTGAAGTCATAGATGGAGGTGTTTGAAGTCATGGAATGGGTGTTTGTGAAGTAAGAATGAAGGTATGTGAAGTCATAGAATGGAAGTGTGTGAAGTCACAGAATGGTGGTGTGGGAAGTCACAGATTGCAGTAGTGTGAAGTCACAGAATGGAGGTGTGTGAACCCAGAATGGAGGTGTGTAAAGTCACAAAATGGAGGTGTGTGAAGTCATAGAATGGAAGTGTGTGAAGTCATAGATTGGAGGTGTGTGAAGTCACGGAATGGACGGTATGAAGTCATAGAAGGGAGGTGTGAGAAGTCACAGAATTGAGGTGTTTGAAGACATATATTGGAGGTGTGTGAAATCAAAATGGATGTGTGTATTCATAGAATGGAAGTGTGTGAAATCACAGAATGAGGGTGTGTGAGGTCATAGAATGGAGGTGTGTGAAGTCACAGAATGGAGGTGTGTGAAGTCATAGAATGGAGGTGTGTGAAGTCATAGAATGGAAGTGTGTGAAGTCACAGATTGGAGGTGTGTGAAGTCACAGAATCGAGGTGTGAGAAGTCACAGAATGGAGGTGTGTGAACTCAGAATGGAGGTGTGTGACGTCACAGAATGGAGGTGTGTGAAGTCATAGAATGGAGGTGTGTGAGGTCACAGAATGGAGGTCTGTGAAATCATAGAATGGATGTGTGTGAAGTCACAGAATGGAGGTGTGTGAAGTCAGAATGGAGGTGTGTGAAGTCATAGAGTGGAGGTGTGTGAAGTCAGAATGGAGGTGTGAAGTCATAGAATGGAGGTGGGTGAAGTCATAGAACTTAGGTGTGGGAAGTCATAGAATGGAAAAGTGTGAAGTCATAGAGTGGAGGTGAGTGAAGTCACTGATTCGAGGTCTGTGAAGTCATAGAATGGAGGTGTGTGTAGTCATAGAATGGAGTATAGTGAAGTCACCGAAGGGAAGTTTGTGAAGTCATAGAATGGAGGTATGAGAAATCAAATTAGAGGTGTGTGAAGTCGTAGAATGGAAGTGTGTGAAGTCATAGAAGGGAGGTGGGTGAAGTCATACAATGGAGGTGTGTGAATTCAGATTGGAGTTGTGTGAAGTCATAGAATGGAGGTGTGTCAACTCAGAAAGGAGGTGTGTGAAGTCATAGAATGGAGTATAGTGAAGTCACCGAAGGGAGGTTTGTGAAGTCATAGAATGGAGGTATGATAAATCAAATTAGAGGGGTGTGAAGTCGGAGAATCGAGGTGTGTGAAGTCAGAATGGAGGTGTGTGAAGTCATAGAATGGAGGTTGGTGAAGTCATAGAATGGAGGTGTGTGAATTCAGATTGGAGTTGTGTGAAGTCATAGAATGGAGGTGAGTGAAGTCATAGAATGGAGGTGTGTGAAATCATAGAATGGAGGTGTGTGAAGTCACAGAATTTAGGTGTGTGAAGTCAGAATGGAGGTGTGTGAGGACAGAATGGAAGTGTGTGAAGTCATAGAATGGAGGTGGGTGAAGTCACAATGCAGGTGTGTGAACTCATAGAATGGAGGTGTGTGAAATCACAGTGTAGGTGTGTGAAGTCATAGAATGGAGGTGTGGGAATTCATAGAATGGAGGTGTGTGAAGTCACAGAAGGGAGGTGTGTGAAGTCACAGAATGGAGGTGTGTGAAATCATAGAATGGAGGTGTGTGAAGTCACAGAATGGAGGTGTGTGAAGTCAGAATGGAGGTGTGTGAAGTCATAGAATGGAGGTGTGTGAAGTCAGAATGGAGGTGTGAAGTCATAGAATGCAGGTGGGTGAAGTCATAGAAATTAGGTGTGGGAAGTCATAGAATGGAGGAGTGTGAAGTCATAGAGTGGAGGTGAGTGAAGTCACAGATTCGAGGTCTGTGAAGTCATAGAATGGAGGTGTGTGAAGTCAGAATGTAGGTGTTCGAAGTCATAGAATAGAGGTGTGTCAAGTCAGAATGTAGGTGTGTGAAGTCATAGAATGGAGGTGTGTGAACTCATAGAATGGAGGTGTGTGACGTCACAATGGAAGTTTGTGAAGTCATAGAATGGAGGTGTGTGAAGTCACAGAATGGAGGTGTGAGAAGTCATACAATGGAAGTGTGTGAAGTCAGAATGGAGGTGTGTGAAGTCACAGAATTCAGGTGTGTGAACTCAGAATGGCGGTGTGTGAAGTAATAGATGGAGGTGTGTGAAGTCATAGTATGGAGATATGTGAAATCATAGAATGGAGTTTTGTGAAGTCACAGAATGGAGTTGTGTGAGTCATAATTGAGGTGTGTGAAGTCATAGAATGTAGATGTGTGAAGTCATAGAATGGAGCATTGTGAAGTCAACGAAAGGAGGTTTGTGAAGTCATAGAATGGAGGTATGAGAAATCAAATTAGAGGGGTGTGAAGTCGGAGAATGGAGGTGTGTGAAGTCATAGAATGGATGTGGTGAAGTCATAGAATGGAAGTGTGTGAAGTCACTGAATGGACGAGTTTAAAGTCATAGAATGGAGGTGTGTGAAGTCAGAGAATTGAGCTGTTTGAAGTCATATATTGGAGGTGTGTGAAGTCAAAATGGATGTGTGAAGTCATAGAATGTAGGTGTGTGAAGTCTTAGAATGGAGGTGTGTGAACCCATAGAATGGAGGTGTGTGTAGTCACAATGGAGATGTGTGAAGTCATAGAATGGAGGTGTGTGAAGTCACAGAATGGAGGTGTGTGAATACATGCAATGGAGGTGTGTGAAGTCAGAATGGAATTTTGTGAAGTCACAGAATTGAGCTGTGTGAATTCAGAATGGAGGTGTGTGAAGTCATAGAATGGAGGTGTGTGAAGTCAGAATGGAGGTGTGTGAACCCATAGAATGGAGGTGTGTGTAGTCACAATGGAGATGTGTGAAGTCATAGAATGGAGGTGTGTGAAGTCACAGAATGGAGGTGTGTGAAGTCATAGAATGGAGGTGTGTGAAGTCATAGAATCGGTGTTTGTGAAGTAAGAATGAAGGTGTGTGAAGTCATAGAATGGAGTTGTGGGAAGTCACAGAATGGAGGTGTGGGAAGTCACAGATTGCAGGAGTGTGAAGTCACAGAATGGAGGTGTGTGAACCCAGAATGGAGGTGTGTAAAATCACAGAATGGAGGTGTGTGAAGTCATAGAATGAAGGTGTGTAAAGTCACAGAATTGAGGTGTTTGAAGTCATATATTGGAGGTCTGTGAAATCAAAATGGATGTGTGAAGTCATAGAATGGAGGTGTGTGAAATCATAGAATGAGGGTGTGTGAGGTCATAGAATGGAGGTGTGTGAAGTCACAGAATGGAGGTGTGTGAAGTCATAGAATGGAGGTGTGTGAAGTCATAGAATGGAAGTGTGTGAAGTCACAGATTGGAGCTGTGTGAAGTCACAGAATCGAGGTGTGAGAAGTCACAGAATGGAGTTGTGTGAGTCAGAATTGAGGTGTGTGAAGTCATAGAATGTAGATGTGTGAAGTCATAGAATGGAGTATTGTGAAGTCAACGAAAGGAGGTTTGTGAAGTCATAGAATGGAGGTATGAGAAATCAAATTAGAGGGGTGTGAAGTCGGAGAATGGAGGTGTGTGAATTCATAGCATTGAGGTGGGTGAAGTCATAGAATGGAGGTGTATGAATTCAGATTGGAGGTGTGTGAAGTCACAGAATGGAGCTGTGTGAACTCAGAATGGCGGTGTGTGAAGTAATAGATGGAGGTGTGTGAAGTCATAGTATGGAGATATGTGAAATCATAGAATGGAGTTTTGTGAAGTCACAGAATGGAGTTGTGTGAGTCAGAATTGAGGTGTGTGAAGTCATAGAATGTAGATGTGTGAAGTCATAGAATGGAGTATTGTGAAGTCACCGAAGGGAGGTTTGTGAAGTCATAGAATGGAGGTATGAGAAATCAAATTAGAGGGGTGTGAAGTCGGAGAATGGAGTTGTGTGAAGTGATAGAATTGAGGTGGGTGAAGTCATAGAATGGAGGGGTGTGAATTCAGATTGGAGGTGTGTGAAGTCATAGAATGGAGGTGAGTGAAGTCATAGAATGGAGGTGTGTGAACACATAGAATGGAGGTCTGTGACGTCACAATGGAAGTTTGTGAAGTCATAGAATGGAGGTGTGTGAAGTCACAGAAAGGAGGTGTGTGAAGTCAGAATAGAGGTGTGAAGTCATAGAATGGAGGTGGGTGAAGTTATAGAAATTAGGTGTGTGAAGTCATAGAATGGAGGTGTGTGAACTCATAGAATGGAGGTGTGTGACATCACAATGGAAGTTTGTGAAGTCATAGAATGGAGGTGTGTGAACTCACAGAATGGAGGTGTGTGAACTCATAATGGAGGTGTGTGAAGTCATAGATGGAGGTTTGTGAAGTCATAATATGGAGATATGTGAAATCATAGAATGGAGTTTTGTGAAGTCACAGAATGGTGTTGTGTGAGTCAGAATTGAGGTGTGTGAAGTCATAGAATGTAGATGTGTGAAGTCATAGAATGGAGCATTGTGAAGTCAACGAAAGGAGGTTTGTGAAGTCATAGAATGGAGGTATGAGAAATCAAATTAGAGGGGTGTGAAGTCGGAGAATGGAGGTGTGTGAAGTGATAGAATTGAGGTGGGTGAAGTCATAGAATGGAGGTGTGTGAATTCAGATTGGAGGTGTGTGAAGTCATAGAATGGAGGTGAGTCAACTCAGAAAGGAGGTGTGTGAAGTCATAAAATGGAGGTGAGTGAAGTCATAGAATGGAGGTGTGTGAACACATAGAATGGAGGTCTGTGACATCACAATGGAAGCTTGTGAAGTCATAGAATGGAGGTGTGTGAAGTCACAGAATGGAGGTGTGTGAAGTCATAGAATGGAGGTGTTTGAAGTCATGGAATGGGTGTTTGTGAAGTAAGAATGAAGGTATATGAAGTCATAGAATGGAGGTGTGTGAAGTCACAGAATGGTGGTGTGGGAAGTCACAGATTGCAGGAGTGTGAAGTCACAGAATGGAGGTGTGTGAACCCAGAATGGAGGTGTGTAAAGTCACAAAATGGAGGTGTGTGAAGTCATAGAATGGAAGTGTGTGAAGTCATAGATTGGAGGTGTGTGAAGTCACAGAATGGACGGTATGAAGTCATAGAAGGGAGGTGTGAGAAGTCACAGAATTGAGGTGTTTGAAGACATATATTGGAGGTGTGTGAAATCAAAATGGATGTGTGAATTCATAGAATGGAAGTGTGTGAAATCATAGAATGAGGGTGTGTGAGGTCATAGAATGGAGGTGTGTGAAGTCACAGAATGGAGTATAGTGAAATCACCGAAGGGAGGTTTGTGAAGTCATAGAATGGAGGTATGAGAAATCAAATTAGAGGGGTGTGAAGTCGTAGAATGGAGGTGTGTGAAGTCATAGAAGGGAGGTGGGTGAAGTCATACAATGGAGGTGTGTGAATTCAGATTGGAGTTGTGTGAAGTCATAGAATGGAGGTGTGTCAACTCAGAAAGGAGGTGTGTGAAGTCATAGAATGGAGTATAGTGAAGTCACCGAAGGGAGGTTTGTGAAGTCATAGAATGGAGGTATGAGAAATCAAATTAGAGGGGTGTGAAGTCGTAGAATGGAGGTGTGTGAAGTCATAGAATGGAGGTTGGTGAAGTCATAGAATGGAGGTGTGTGAATTCAGACTGGAGTTGTGTGAAGTCATAGAATGGAGGTGAGTGAAGTCATAGAATGGAGGTGTGTGAAATCATAGAATGGAGGTGTGTGAAGTCACAGAATTTAGGTGTGTGAAGTCAGAATGGAGGTGTGTGAGGACAGAATGGAAGTGTGTGAAGTCATAGAATGGAGGTGGGTGAAGTCACAATGCAGGTGTGTGAACTCATAGAATGGAGGTGTGTGAAATCACAGTGTAGGTGTGTGAAGTCATAGAATGGAGGTGTGGGAAGTCATAGAATGGAGGTGTGTGAAGTCACAGAAGGGAGGTGTTTGAAGTCACAGAATGGAGGTGTGTGAAATCATAGAATGGAGGTGTGTGAAGTCACAGAATGGAGGTGTGTGAAGTCAGAATGGAGGTGTGTGAAGTCATAGAATGGAGGTGTGTGAAGTCAGAATGGAGGTGTGAAGTCATAGAATGCAGGTGGGTGAAGTCATAGAAATTAGGTGTGGGAAGTCATAGAATGGAGGAGTGTGAAGTCATAGAGTGGAGGTGAGTGAAGTCACAGATTCGAGGTCTGTGAAGTCATAGAATGGAGGTGTGTGAAGTCAGAATGTAGGTGTTCGAAGTCATAGAATAGAGGTGTGTCAAGTCAGAATGTAGGTGTGTGAAGTCATAGAATGGAGGTGTGTGAACTGATAGAATGGAGGTGTGTGACGTCACAATGGAAGTTTGTGAAGTCATAGAATGGAGGTGTGTGAAGTCACAGAATGGAGGTGTGAGAAGTCATACAATGGAAGTGTGTGAAGTCAGAATGGAGGTGTGTGAAGTCACAGAATTCAGGTGTGTGAACTCAGAATGGCGGTGTGTGAAGTAATAGATGGAGGTGTGTGAAGTCATAGTATGGAGATATGTGAAATCATAGAATGGAGTTTTGTGAAGTCACAGAATTGTGTTGTGTGAGTCATAATTGAGGTGTGTGAAGTCATAGAATGTAGATGTGTGAAGTCATAGAATGGAGCATTGTGAAGTCAACGAAAGGAGGTTTGTAAAGTCATAGAACGGAGGTATGAGAAATCAAATTAGAGGGGTGTGAAGTCGGAGAATGGAGGTGTGTGAAGTCATAGAATGGATGTGGTGAAGTCATAGAATGGAAGTGTGTGAAGTCACTGAATGGACGAGTTTAAAGTCATAGAATGGAGGTGTGTGAAGTCAGAGAATTGAGCTGTTTGAAGTCATATATTGGAGGTGTGTGAAGTCAAAATGGATGTGTGAAGTCATAGAATGTAGGTGTGTGAAATCATAGAATGAGGGTGTGTGAGGTCATAGAATGGAGGTGTGTGAAGTCACAGAATGGAGGTGTGTGAAGTCATAGAATGGAGGTGTGTGAAGTCATAGAATGGAAGTGTGTGAAGTCACAGATTGGAGCTGTGTGAAGTCACAGAATCGAGGTGTGGGAAGTCACAGAATGGAGTTGAGTGAGTCAGAATTGAGGTGTGTGAAGTCATAGAATGTAGATGTGTGAAGTCATAGATTGGAGTATTATAAAGTCACCGAAGGGAGGTTTGTGAAGTCATAGAATGGAGGTATGAGAAATCAAATTAGAGGGGTGTGAAGTCGGAGAATGGAGGTGTGTGAATTCATAGCATTGAGGTGGGTGAAGTCATAGAATGGAGGTGTATGAATTCAGATTGGAGGTGTGTGAAGTCATAGAATGGAGGTGTGTCAACTCAGAAAGGAGGTGTGTGAAGTCATAGAATGGAGGTGAGTGAAGTCATAGAATGGAGGTGTGTGAACACATAGAATGGAGGTCTGTGACGTCACAATGGAAGTTTGTGAAGTCATAGAATGGAGGTGTGAAGTCACAGAATGGAGGTGTGTGAAGTCAGAATGGAGGTGTGAAGTCATAGAATGGAGGTGGGTGAAGTCATAGAAATTAGGTGTGTGAAGTCATAGAATGGAGGTGTGTGAACTCATAGAATGGAGGTGTGTGACATCACAATTGAAGTTTGTGAAGTCATAGATGGAGGTGTGTGAAGTCATAGTATGGAGATATGTGAAATCATACAATGGAGTTTTGTTTAGTCACAGAATGGAGTTGTGTGAGTCAGAATTGAGGTGTGTGAAGTCATAGAATGTAGATGTGTGAAGTCATAGAATGGAGTATTGTGAAGTCACCGAAGGGATGTTTGTGAAGTCATAGAATGGAGGTATGAGAAATCAAATTAGAGGGGTGTAAAGTCGGAGAATGGAGGTGTGTGAAGTGATAGAATTGAGGTGGGTGAAGTCATAGAATGGAGGTGTGTGAATTCAGATTGGAGGTGTGTGAAGTCTTAGAATGGACGTGTGTCAACTCAGAAAGGAGGTGTGTGAAGTCATAGAATGGAGGTGAGTGAAGTCATAGAATGGAGGTTTGTGAAATCATAGAATGGAGGTGTGTGAAGTCACAGAATTTAGGTGTGTGAAGTCAGAATGGAGTTGTGTGAGGTCAGAATGGAGGTGTTTGAAGTCATAGAATGGAGGTGTATGAAGTCACAATGCAGGTGTGTGAACTCATAGAATGGAGGTGTGTGAAGTCACAATGTAGGTGTGTGAAGTCATAGAATGGAGGTGTGTAAAGTCACAGAATTGAGGTGTTTGAAGTCATATATTGGAGGTCTGTGAAATCAAAATGGATGTGTGAAGTCATAGAATGGAGGTGTGTGAAATCATAGAATGAGGGTGTGTGAGGTCACAGAATGGAGGTGTGTGAAGTCACAGAATGGAGGTGTGTGAAGTCATAGAATGGAGGTGTGTGAAGTCATAGAATGGAAGTGTGTGAAGTCACAGATTGGAGCTGTGTGAAGTCACAGAATCGAGGTGTGAGAAGTCACAGAATGGAGTTGTGTGAGTCAGAATTGAGGTGTGTGAAGTCATAGAATGTAGATGTGTGAAGTCATAGATTGGAGTATTGTGAAGTCACCGAAGGGAGGTTTGTGAAGTCATAGAATGGAGGTATGAGAAATCAAATTAGAGGGGTGTGAAGTCGGAGAATGGAGGTGTGTGAATTCATAGCATTGAGGTGGGTGAAGTCATAGAATGGAGGTGTATGAATTCAGATTGGAGGTGTGTGAAGTCATAGAATGGAGGTGTGTCAACTCAGAAAGGAGGTGTGTGAAGTCATAGAATGGAGGTGAGTGAAGTCATAGAATGGAGGTGTGTGAACACATAGAATGGAGGTCTGTGACGTCACAATGGAAGTTTGTGAAGTCATAGAATGGAGGTGTGAAGTCACAGAATGGAGGTGTGTGAAGTCAGAATGGAGGTGTGAAGTCATAGAATGGAGGTGGGTTAAGTCATAGAAATTAGGTGTGTGAAGTCATAGAATGGAGGTGTGTGAACTCATAGAATGGAGGTGTGTGACATCACAATTGAAGTTTGTGAAGTCATAGATGGAGGTGTGTGAAGTCATAGTATGGAGATATGTGAAATCATAGAATGGAGTTTTGTGAAGTCACAGAATGGAGTTGTGTGAGTCAGAATTGAGGTGTGTGAAGTCATAGAATGTAGATGTGTGAAGTCATAGAATGGAGTATTGTGAAGTCACCGAAGGGAGGTTTGTGAAGTCATACAATGGAGGTATGAGAAATCAAATTAGAGGGGTGTGAAGTCGGAGAATGGAGGTGTGTGAAGTGATAGAATTGAGGTGGGTGAAGTCATAGAATGGAGGTGTGTGAATTCAGATTGGAGGTGTGTGAAGTCTTAGAATGGACGTGTGTCAACTCAGAAAGGAGGAGTGTGAAGTCATAGAATGGAGGTGAGTGAAGTCATAGAATGGAGGTGTGTGAAATCATAGAATGGAGGTGTGTGAAGTCACAGAATTTAGGTGTGTGAAGTCAGAATGGAGGTGTGTGAGGTCAGAATGGAGGTGTTTGAAGTCATAGAATGGAGGTGTATGAAGTCACAATGCAGGTGTGTGAACTCATAGAATGGAGGTGTGTGAAGTCACAATGTAGGTGTGTGAAGTCATAGAATGGAGGTGTGTGAAGTCATAGAATGGAGGTGTGTGAAGTCACTGAATGGAGGTGTGTGAAGTCATAGAATGGAGGTGTGTGAAGTCACAGAATGGAGGTGTGTGAAATCATAGAATGGAGGTGTGTGAAGTCACAGAATGGAGGTGTGTGAAGTCAGAATGGAGGTTTGTGAAGTCAGAGAATGGAGGTGTGTGAAGTCAGAATAGAGATGTGAAGTCATAGAATGGAGGTGGGTGAAGTCAGAGATTCGAGGTCTGTGAAGTCATAGAATAGAGGTGTGTGAAGTCAGAATGGAGGTGTGTGAAGTCATAGAATGGAGGTGTGTGCACTCATAGAATGCAGGTGTGTGACGTTAAAATGGAAGTTTGTGAAGTCATAGAATGGAGGTGTGTGAAGTCACAGAATGGAGGTGTGTGAAGTCATACAATTGAGGTGTGTGAAGTCAAAGAATGGAGGTGTGTGAACTCAGAATGACGGTGTGTAAAGTAATAGATGGAGGTGTGTGAAGTCATAGTATGGAGATATGTGAAATCATAGAATGGAGTTTTGTGAAGTCACAGAATGGAGTTGTGTGAGTCAGAATTGAGGTGTGTGAAGTCATAGAATGTAGATGTGTGAAGTCATAGAATGGAGTATTGTGAAGTCACCGAAGGGAGGTTTGTGAAGTCATAGAATGGAGGTATGAGAAATCAAATTAGAGGGGTGTGAAGTCGGAGAATGGAGGTGTGTGAAGTCATAGAATGGAGGTGGGTGAAGTCATAGAATGCAGGTGTGTGAATTCAGATTGGAGGTGTGTGAAGTCATAGAATGGAGGTGTGTCAACTCTGAAAGGAGGTGTGTGAAGTCATAGAATGGAGGTGAGTGAAGTCATAGAATGGAGGTGTGTGAAGTCACAGATTGGAGCTGTGTGAAGTCACAGAATCGAGGTGTGAGAAGTCACAGAATGGAGTTGTGTGAGTCAGAATTGAGGTGTGTGAAGTCATAGAATGTAGATGTGTGAAGTCATAGATTGGAGTATTGTGAAGTAACCGAAGGGAGGTTTGTGAAGTCATAGAATGGAGGTATGAGAAATCAAATTAGAGGGGTGTGAAGTCGGAGAATGGAGGTGTGTGAATTCATAGCATTGAGGTGGGTGAAGTCATAGAATGGAGGTGTATGAATTCAAATTGGAGGTGTGTGAAGTCATAGAATGGAGGTGTGTCAACTCAGAAAGGAGGTGTGTGAAGTCATAGAATGGAGGTGAGTGAAGTCATAGAATGGAGGTGTGTGAACACATAGAATGGAGGTCTGTGACGTCACAATGGAAGTTTGTGAAGTCATAGAATGGAGGTGTGTGAAGTCACAGAATGGAGGTGTGTGAAGTCACAATGGAGGTGTGAAGTCATAGAATGGAGGTGGGTGAAGTCATAGAAATTAGGTGTGTGAAGTCATAGAATGGAGGTGTGTGAACTCATAGAATGGAGGTGTGTGACATCACAATTGAAGTTTGTGAAGTCATAGATGGAGGTGTGTGAAGTCATAGTATGGAGATATGTGAAATCATAGAATGGAGTTTTGTGAAGTCACAGAATGGAGTTGTGTGAGTCAGAATTGAGGTGTGTGAAGTCATAGAATGTAGATGTGTGAAGTCATAGAATGGAGTATTGTGAAGTCACCGAAGGGAGGTTTGTGAAGTCATAGAATGGACGTATGAGAAATCAAATTAGAGGGGTGTGAAGTCGGAGAATGGAGGTGTGTGAACTGATAGAATTGAGGTGGGTGAAGTCATAGAATGGAGGTGTGTGAAGTCACAGAATTTAGGTGTGTGAAGTCACAATGGAGGTGTGTGAGGTCAGAATGGAGGTGTTTGAAGTCATAGAATGGAGGTGTATGAAGTCACAATGCAGGTGTGTGAACTCATATAATGGAGGTGTGTGAAGTCACAATGTAGGTGTGTGAAGTCATAGAATGGAGGTGTGTGAAGTCATAGAATGGAGGTGTTTGAAGTCACTGAATGGAGGTGTGTGAAGTCATAGAATGGAGGTGTGT
Organism: Megascapheus bottae; assembly: GCA_024803745.1. Taxonomy (NCBI): domain Eukaryota; kingdom Metazoa; phylum Chordata; class Mammalia; order Rodentia; family Geomyidae; genus Megascapheus; species Megascapheus bottae. The sequence goes on along the minus strand of JANJXV010000751.1, from coordinate 89,944 downwards.
GAAGTCACAGAATGGAGGTGTGTGAAATCATAGAATGGAGGTGTGTGAAGTCACAGAATGGAGGTGTGTGAAGTCAGAATGGAGGTTTGTGAAGTCAGAGAATGGAGGTGTGTGAAGTCAGAATAGAGATGTGAAGTCATAGAATGGAGGTGGGTGAAGTCAGAGATTCGAGGTCTGTGAAGTCATAGAATAGAGGTGTGTGAAGTCAGAATGGAGGTGTGTGAAATCATAGAATGGAGTTTTGTGAAGTCACAGAATGGAGTTGTGTGAGCCAGAATTGAGGTGTGTGAAGTCATAGAATGTAGATGTGTGAAGTCATAGAATGGAGTATTGTGAAGTCACCGAAGGGAGGTTTGTGAAGACATAGAATGGAGGTATGAGAAATCAAATTAGAGGGGTGTGAAGTCGGAGAATGGAGGTGTGTGAAGTCATACAATGGAGGTGTGTGAAGTCATTGAATGGAGGTGTGTGGAGTCACTGAATGGAAGTGTGTGAAGTCAGAATGGAGGTGTGAAGTCATAGAATGAACGTGGGTGAAGTCATAGAAAGGAGGTGTGGGAAGTCATAGAATGGAGGAGTGTGAAGTCATAGAGTGGAGGCGAGTGAAGTCACAGATTCGAGGTCTGTGAAGTCATAGAGTGGACGTGTGTGATGTCAGAATGGAGGTGTGCGAAGTCATAGAATAGAGGTTTGTGAAGTCAGAATGGAGGTGTGTGAAGTCATAGAATGGAGGTGTGTGAACTCATAGAATGGAGGTGTGTGACGTCACAATGGAAGTGTGTGAAGTCACAGAATGGAGGTGTGTGAATTCATACAATGGAGGTGTGTGAAGTCAGAATGGAATTTTGTGAAGTCACAGAATTGAGCTGTGTGCACTCAGAATGGAGGTGTGTGAAGTCATAGAATGCAGGTGTGTAAAGTCAGAATGGAGGTGTGTGAACTCATAAAATGGAGGTGTGTGTAGTCACAATGGAGGTGTGTGAAGTCATAGAATGGAGGTGTGTGAAGTCAAAGAATGGAGGTGTGTGAAGTCATAGAATGGAGGTGTGTGAAGTCATGGAATGGGTGTTTGTGAAGTAAGAATGAAGGTGTGTGAAGTCATAGAATGGAGGTGTGTGAAGTCACAGAATGGAGGTGTGGGAAGTCACAGATTGCAGGAGTGTGAAGTCACAGAATGGAGGTGTGTGAACCCAGAATGGAGGTGTGTAAAGTCACAAAATGGAGGTGTGTGAAGTCATAGCATGGTAGTGTGTGAAGTCATAGAATGGAGGTGTGTGAAGTCACCGAATGGACGGTATGAAGTCATAGAATGGAGGTGTGTGAAGTCACAGAATAGAGGTGTTTGCAGACATATATTGGGGGTGTGTGAAATCAAAATGGATGTGTCAAGTCATAGAATGGAGGTGTGTGAAATCATAGAATGAGGGTGTTTGAGGTCATAGAATGGAGGTGTGTGAAGTCACAGAATGGAGGTGTGTGAAGTCATAGAATGGAGGTGTGTGAAGTCATAGAATGGAAGTGTGTGAAGTCACAGATTGGAGGTGTGTGAAATCACAGAATCGAGGTGTGAGAAGTCACAGAATGGAGGTGTGTGAACTCAGAATGGAGGTGTGTGACGTCACAGAATGGAGGTGTGTGAAGTCATAGAATAGAGGTGTGTGAGGTCACAGAATGGAGGTGTGTGAAATCATAGAATGGAGGTGTGTGAAGTCACAGAATGGAGGTGTGTGAAGTCAGAATGGAGGTGTGAAGTCATAGAATGGAGGTGGGTGAAGTCATAGAACTTAAGTGTGGGAAGTCATAGAATGGAGAAATGTGAAGTCATAGAGTGGAGGTGAGTGAAGTCACAGATTCGAGGTCTGTGAAGTCATAGAATGGAGGTGTGTGAAGTCATACAATGGAGTATTGTGTAGTCACCGAAGGGAGGTTTATGAAGTCATAGAATGGAGGTATGAGAAATCAAATTAGAGGGGTGTGAATTCGGAGAATGGAGGTGTGTGAGGTCATAGAATGGAGGTGGGTGAAGTCATAGAATGGAGGTGTGTGAATTCAGATTGGAGGTTTGTGAAGTCATAGAATGGAGGTGTGTCAACACAGAAAGGAGGTGTTTGAAATCATAGAATGGAGGTGAGTGAAGTCAAAGAATGGAGGAGTGTGAAATCATAGAATGGAGGTGTGTGAAGTCACAGAATTTAGGTGTGTGAACTCAGAATGGAGGTGTGTGAGGTCAGAATGGAGGTGTTTGAAGTCATAGAATGGAGGTTTGTGAAGTCACAATGCAGGTGTGTGAACTCATAGAATGGAGGTGTGTGAAGTCACAAGGTAGGTGTGTGAAGTCATACAATGGATGTGTGTGAAGTCATAGAATGGAGGTGTGTGAAGTCACAGAATGGAGGTGTGTGAAGTCATAGAATGGAGGTGTGTGAAGTCACAGAATGGAGGTGTGTGAAATCATAGAATGGAGGTGTGTGAAGTCACAGAATGGAGGTGTGTGACGTCAGAATGGAGGTTTGTGAAGTCATAGAATGGAGGTGTGTGAAGTCAGAATAGAGGTGTGAAGTCATAGAATGGAGGTGGGTGAAGTCATAGAAATTAGGTGCGGGAAGTCATAGAATGGAGAAGTGTGAAGTCATAGAGTGGAGGTGAGTGAAGTCAGAGATTCGAGGTCTGTGAAGTCATAGAATGGAGGTGTGTGAAGTCAGAATGTAGGTGTACGAAGTCGTAGAACAGAGGTGTGTGAAGTCAGAATGGAGGTGTGTGAAGTCATAGAATGGAGGTGTGTGCACTCATAGAATGCAGGTGTGTGACGTCACAATGGAAGTTTGTGAAGTCATAGAATGGAGGTGTGTGAAGTCACAGAATGGAGGTGTGGGAAGTCATACAATGGAGGTGTGTGAAGTCAGAATGGAGGTGTGTGAAGTCAAAGAATGGAGGTGTGTGAACTCAGAATGGCGGTGTGTGAAGTAATAGATGGAGGTGTGTGAAGTCATAGTATGGAGAAATGTGAAATCATAGAATGGAGTTTTGTGAAGTCACAGAATGGAGTTGTGTGAGCCAGAATTGAGGTGTGTGAAGTCATAGAATGTAGATGTGTGAAGTCATAGAATGGAGTATTGTGAAGTCACCGAAGGGAGGTTTGTGAACTCATAGAATGGAGGTATGAGAAATCAAATTAGAGGGGTGTGAAGTCGGAGAATGGAGGTGTGTGAAGTCATACAATGGAGGTGTGTGAAGTCATTGAATGGAGGTGTGTGGAGTCACTGAATGGAAGTGTGTGAAGTCAGAATGGAGGTGTGAAGTCATAGAATGAACGTGGGTGAAGTCATAGAAAGGAGGTGTGGGAAGTCATAGAATGGAGGAGTGTGAAGTCATAGAGTGGAGGCGAGTGAAGTCACAGATTCGAGGTCTGTGAAGTCATAGATTGGACGTGTGTGATGTCAGAATGGAGGTGTGCGAAGTCATAGAATAGAGGTTTGTGAAGTCAGAATGGAGGTGTGTGAAGTCATAGAATGGAGGTGTGTGAACTCATAGAATGGAGGTGTGTGACGTCACAATGGAAGTGTGTGAAGTCACAGAATGGAGGTGTGTGAATTCATACAATGGAGGTGTGTGAAGTCAGAATGGAAATTTGTGAAGTCACAGAATTGAGCTGTGTGCACTCAGAATGGAGGTGTGTGAAGTCATAGAATGCAGGTGTGTAAAGTCAGAATGGAGGTGTGTGAACTCATAAAATGGAGGTGTGTGTAGTCACAATGGAGGTGTGTGAAGTCATAGAATGGAGGTGTGTGAAGTCACAGAATGGAGGTGTGTGAAGTCATAGAATGGAGGTGTGTGAAGTCATGGAATGGGTGTTTGTGAAGTAAGAATGAAGGTGTGTGAAGTCATAGAATGGAGGTGTGTGAAGTCACAGAATGGAGGTGTGGGAAGTCACAGATTGCAGGAGTGTGAAGTTACAGAATGGAGGTGTGTGAACCCAGAATGGAGGTGTGTAAAGTCACAAAATGGAGGTGTGTGAAGTCATAGCATGGTAGTGTGTGAAGTCATAGAATGGATGTGGTGAAGTCATAGAATGGAAGTGTGTGAAGTCACTGAATGGACGAGTTTAAAGTCATAGAATGGAGGTGTGTGAAGTCAGAGAATTGAGCTGTTTGAAGTCATATATTGGAGGTGTGTGAAGTCAAAATGGATGTGTGAAGTCATAGAATGTAGGTGTGTGAAGTCATAGAATGGAGGTGTGTGAACCCATAGAATGGAGGTGTGTGTAGTCACAATGGAGATGTGTGAAGTCATAGAATGGAGGTGTGTGAAGTCACAGAATGGAGGTGTGTGAATACATGCAATGGAGGTGTGTGAAGTCAGAATGGAATTTTGTGAAGTCACAGAATTGAGCTGTGTGAATTCAGAATGGAGGTGTGTGAAGTCATAGAATGGAGGTGTGTGAAGTCAGAATGGAGGTGTGTGAACCCATAGAATGGAGGTGTGTGTAGTCACAATGGAGATGTGTGAAGTCATAGAATGGAGGTGTGTGAAGTCACAGAATGGAGGTGTGTGAAGTCATAGAATGGAGGTGTGTGAAGTCATAGAATCGGTGTTTGTGAAGTAAGAATGAAGGTGTGTGAAGTCATAGAATGGAGTTGTGGGAAGTCACAGAATGGAGGTGTGGGAAGTCACAGATTGCAGGAGTGTGAAGTCACAGAATGGAGGTGTGTGAACCCAGAATGGAGGTGTGTAAAATCACAGAATGGAGGTGTGTGAAGTCATAGAATGGAGGTGTGTAAAGTCACAGAATTGAGGTGTTTGAAGTCATATATTGGAGGTCTGTGAAATCAAAATGGATGTGTGAAGTCATAGAATGGAGGTGTGTGAAATCATAGAATGAGGGTGTGTGAGGTCATAGAATGGAGGTGTGTGAAGTGACAGAATGGAGGTGTGTGAAGTCATAGAATGGAGGTGTGTGAAGTCACAGAATGGAAGTGTGTGAAGTCACAGATTGGAGCTGTGTGAAGTCACAGAATCGAGGTGTGAGAAGTCACAGAATGGAGTTGTGTGAGTCAGAATTAAGGTGTGTGAAGTCATAGAATGTAGATGTGTGAAGTCATAGAATGGAGTATTGTGAAGTCACCGAAAGGAGGTTTGTGAAGTCATAGAATGGAGGTATGAGAAATCAAATTAGAGGGGTGTGAAGTCGGAGATTGGAGGTGTGTGAATTCATAGCATTGAGGTGGGTGAAGTCATAGAATGGAGGTGTATGAATTCAGATTGGAGGTGTGTGAAGTCACAGAATGGAGCTGTGTGAACTCAGAATGGCGGTGTGTGAAGTAATAGATGGAGGTGTGTGAAGTCATAGTATGGAGATATGTGAAATCATAGAATGGAGTTTTGTGAAGTCACAGAATGGAGTTGTGTGAGTCAGAATTGAGGTGTGTGAAGTCATAGAATGTAGATGTGTGAAGTCATAGAATGGAGTATTGTGAAGTCACCGAAGGGAGGTTTGTGAAGTCATAGAATGGAGGTATGAGAAATCAAATTAGAGGGGTGTGAAGTCGGAGAATGGAGGTGTGTGAAGTGATAGAATTGAGGTGGGTGAAGTCATAGAATGGAGGTGTGTGAATTCAGATTGGAGGTGTGTGAAGTCATAGAATGGAGGTGAGTCAACTCAGAAAGGAGGTGTGTGAAGTCATAGAATGGAAGTTTGTGAAGTCATAGAATGGAGGTGTGTGAAGTCACAGAATGCAGGTGTGTGAACTCAGAATGGAGGTGTGTGAAGTAATAGATGGAGGTGTGTGAAGTCATAGTATGGAGGTGAGTGAAGTCATAGAATGGAGGTGTGTGAACACATAGAATGGAGGTCTGTGACGTCACAATGGAAGTTTGTGAAGTCATAGAATGGAGGTGTGTGAAGTCACAGAAAGGAGGTGTGTGAAGTCAGAATAGAGGTGTGAAGTCATAGAATGGAGGTGGGTGAAGTCATAGAAATTAGTTGTGTGAAGTCATAGAATGGAGGTGTGTGAACTCATAGAATGGAGGTGTGTGACATCACAATGGAAGTTTGTGAAATCATAGAATGGAGGTGTGTGAACTCACAGAATGGAGGTGTGTGAACTCATAATGGAGGTGTGTGAAGTCATAGATGGAGGTTTGTGAAGTCATAATATGGAGATATGTGAAATCATAGAATGGAGTTTTGTGAAGACACAGAATGGTGTTGTGTGAGTCAGAATTGAGGTGTGTGAAGTCATAGAATGTAGATGTGTGAAGTCATAGAATGGAGCATTGTGAAGTCAACGAAAGGAGGTTTGTGAAGTCATAGAATGGAGGTATGAGAAATCAAATTAGAGGGGTGTGAAGTCGGAGAATGGAGGTGTGTGAAGTGATAGAATTGAGGTGGGTGAAGTCATAGAATGGAGGTGTGTGAATTCAGATTGGAGGTGTGTGAAGTCATAGAATGGAGGTGAGTCAACTCAGAAAGGAGGTGTGTGAAGTCATAGAATGGAGGTGAGTGAAGTCATAGAATGGAGGTGTGTGAACACATAGAATGGAGGTCTGTGACATCACAATGGAAGCTTGTGAAGTCATAGAATGGAGGTGTGTGAAGTCACAGAATGGAGGTGTGTGAAGTCATAGAATGGAGGTGTTTGAAGTCATGGAATGGGTGTTTGTGAAGTAAGAATGAAGGTATGTGAAGTCATAGAATGGAGGTGTGTGAAGTCACAGAAAGGTGGTGTGGGAAGTCACAGATTGCAGGAGTGTGAAGTCACAGAATGGAGGTGTGTGAACCCAGACTGGAGGTGTGTAAAGTCACAAAATGGAGGTGTGTGAAGTCATAGAATGGAAGTGTGTGAAGTCATAGATTGGAGGTGTGTGAAGTCACAGAATGGACGGTATGAAGTCATAGAAGGGAGGTGTGAGAAGTCACAGAATTGAGGTGTTTGAAGACATATATTGGAGGTGTGTGAAATCAAAATGGATGTGTGAATTCATAGAATGGAAGTGTGTGAAATCATAGAATGAGGGTGTGTGAGGTCATAGAATGGAGGTGTGTGAAGTCACAGAATGGAGGTGTGTGCAGTCATAGAATGGAGGTGTGTGAAGTCATAGAATGGAAGTGTGTGAAGTCACAGATTGGAGGTGTGTGAAGTCACAGAATCGAGGTGTGAGAAGTCATAGAATGGAGCTGTGTGAACTCAGAATGGAGGTGTGTGACGTCACAGAATGGAGGTGTGTGAAGTCATAGAATGGAGGTGTGTGAGGTCACAGAATGGAGGTCTGTGAAATCATAGAATGGATGTGTGTGAAGTCACAGAATGGAGGTGTGTGAAGTCAGAATGGAGGTGTGTGAAGTCATAGAGTGGAGGTGTGTGAAGTCAGAATGGAGGTGTGAAGTCATAGAATGGAGGTGTGTGAAGTCACAGAATGGAGGTGTGAGAAGTCATACAATGGAAGTGTGTGAAGTCAGAATGGAGCTGTGTGAAGTCACAGAATCGAGGTGTGAGAAGTCACAGAATGGAGTTGTGTGAGTCAGAATTGAGGTGTGTGAAGTCATAGAATGTAGATGTGTGAAGTCATAGAATGGAGTATTGTGAAGTCACCGAAAGGAGGTTTGTGAAGTCATAGAATGGAGGTATGAGAAATCAAATTAGAGGGGTGTGAAGTCGGAGAATGGAGGTGTGTGAATTCATAGCATTGAGGTGGGTGAAGTCATAGAATGGAGGTGTATGAATTCAGATTGGAGGTGTGTGAAGTCACAGAATGGAGCTGTGTGAACTCAGAATGGCGGTGTGTGAAGTAATAGATGGAGGTGTGTGAAGTCATAGTATGGAGATATGTGAAATCATAGAATGGAGTTTTGTGAAGTCACAGAATGGAGTTGTGTGAGTCAGAATTGAGGTGTGTGAAGTCATAGAATGTAGATGTGTGAAGTCATAGAATGGAGTATTGTGAAGTCACCGAAGGGAGGTTTGTGAAGTCATAGAATGGAGGTATGAGAAATCAAATTAGAGGGGTGTGAAGTCGGAGAATGGAGGTGTGTGAAGTGATAGAATTGAGGTGGGTGAAGTCATAGAATGGAGGTGTGTGAATTCAGATTGGAGGTGTGTGAATTCATAGAATGGAGGTGAGTCAACTCAGAAAGGAGGTGTGTGAAGTCATAGAATGGAGGTGAGTGAAGTCATAGAGTGGAGGTGTGTGAAGTCAGAATGGAGGTGTGAAGTCATAGAATGGAGGTGTGTGAAGTCACAGAATGGAGGTGTGAGAAGTCATACAATGGAAGTGTGTGAAGTCAGAATGGAGCTGTGTGAAGTCACAGAATCGAGGTGTGAGAAGTCACAGAATGGAGTTGTGTGAGTCAGAATTGAGGTGTGTGAAGTCATAGAATGTAGATGTGTGAAGTCATAGAATGGAGTATTGTGAAGTCACCGAAAGGAGGTTTGTGAAGTCATAGAATGGAGGTATGAGAAATCAAATTAGAGGGGTGTGAAGTCGGAGAATGGAGGTGTGTGAATTCATAGCATTGAGGTGGGTGAAGTCATAGAATGGAGGTGTATGAATTCAGATTGGAGGTGTGTGAAGTCACAGAATGGAGCTGTGTGAACTCAGAATGGCGGTGTGTGAAGTAATAGATGGAGGTGTGTGAAGTCATAGTATGGAGATATGTGAAATCATAGAATGGAGTTTTGTGAAGTCACAGAATGGAGTTGTGTGAGTCAGAATTGAGGTGTGTGAAGTCATAGAATGTAGATGTGTGAAGTCATAGAATGGAGTATTGTGAAGTCACCGAAGGGAGGTTTGTGAAGTCATAGAATGGAGGTATGAGAAATCAAATTAGAGGGGTGTGAAGTCGGAGAATGGAGGTGTGTGAAGTGATAGAATTGAGGTGGGTGAAGTCATAGAATGGAGGTGTGTGAATTCAGATTGGAGGTGTGTGAATTCATAGAATGGAGGTGAGTCAACTCAGAAAGGAGGTGTGTGAAGTCATAGAATGGAGGTGAGTGAAGTCATAGAATGGAGGTGTGTGAACACATAGAATGGAGGTCTGTGACGTCACAATGGAAGTTTGTGAAGTCATAGAATGGAGGTGTGTGAAGTCACAGAAAGGAGGTGTGTGAAGTCAGAATAGAGGTGTGAAGTCATAGAATGGAGGTGGGTGAAGTCATAGAAATTAGGTGTGTGAAGTCATAGAATGGAGGTGTGTGAACTCATAGAATGGAGGTGTGTGACATCACAATGGAAGTTTGTGAAGTCATAGAATGGAGGTGTGTGAACTCACAGAATGGAGGTGTGTGAACTCATAATGGAGGTGTGTGAAGTCATAGATGGAGGTTTGTGAAGTCATAATATGGAGATATGTGAAATCATAGAATGGAGTTTTGTGAAGTCACAGAATGGTGTTGTGTGAGTCAGAATTGAGGTGTGTGAAGTCATAGAATGTAGATGTGTGAAGTCATAGAATGGAGCATTGTGAAGTCAACGAAAGGAGGTTTGTGAAGTCATAGAATGGAGGTATGAGAAATCAAATTAGAGGGGTGTGAAGTCGGAGAATGGAGGTGTGTGAAGTGATAGAATTGAGGTGGGTGAAGTCATAGAATGGAGGTGTGTGAATTCAGATTGGAGGTGTGTGAAGTCATAGAATGGAAGTGAGTCAACTCAGAAAGGAGGTGTGTGAAGTCATAGAATGGAGGTGAGTGAAGTCATAGAATGGAGGTGTGTGAACGCATAGAAGGGAGGTCTGTGACATCACAATGGAAGCTTGTGAAGTCATAGAATGGAGGTGTGTGAAGTCACAGAATGGAGGTGTGTGAAGTCATAGAATGGAGGTGTTTGAAGTCATGGAATGGGTGTTTGTGAAGTAAGAATGAAGGTATGTGAAGTCATAGAATGGAGGTGTGTGAAGTCACAGAATGGTGGTGTGGGAAGTCACAGATTGCAGGAGTGTGAAGTCACAGAATGGAGGTGTGTGAACCCAGAATGGAGGTGTGTAAAGTCACAAAATGGAGGTGTGTTAAGTCATAGAATGGAAGTGTGTGAAGTCATAGATTGGAGGTGTGTGAAGTCACAGAATGGACGGTATGAAGTCATAGAAGGGAGGTGTGAGAAGTCACAGAATTGAGGTGTTTGAAGACATATATTGGAGGTGTGTGAAATCAAAATGGATGTGTGAATTCATAGAATGGAAGTGTGTGAAATCATAGAATGAGGGTGTGTGAGGTCATAGAATGGAGGTGTGTGAAGTCACAGAATGGAGGTGTGTGCAGTCATAGAATGGAGGTGTGTGAAGTCATAGAATGGAAGTGTGTGAAGTCACAGATTGGAGGTGTGTGAAGTCACAGAATCGAGGTGTGAGAAGTCACAGAATGGAGGTGTGTGAACTCAGAATGGAGGTGTGTGACGTCACAGAATGGAGGTGTGTGAAGTCATAGAATGGAGGTGTGTGAGGTCACAGAATGGAGGTCTGTGAAATCATAGAATGGATGTGTGTGAAGTCACAGAATGGAGGTGTGTGAAGTCAGAATGGAGGTGTGTGAAGTCATAGAGTGGAGGTGTGTGAAGTCAGAATGGAGGTGTGAAGTCATAGAATGAAGGTGGGTGAAGTCATAGAACTTAGGTGTGGGAAGTCATAGAATGGAGAAGTGTGAAGTCATAGAGTGGAGGTGAGTGAAGTCACTGATTCGAGGTCTGTGAAGTCATAGAATGGAGGTGTGTGTAGTCATAGAATGGAGTATAGTGAAGTCACCGAAGGGAGGTTTGTGAAGTCATAGAATGGAGGTATGAGAAATCAAATTAGAGGGGTGTGAAGTCGTAGAATGGAGGTGTGTGAAGTCATAGAAGGGAGGTGGGTGAAGTCATACAATGGAGGTGTGTGAATTCAGATTGGAGTTGTGTGAAGTCATAGAATGGAGGTGTGTCAACTCAGAAAGGAGGTGTGTGAAGTCATAGAATGGAGTATAGTTAAGTCACCGAAGGGAGGTTTGTGAAGTCATAGAATGGAGGTATGAGAAATCAAATTAGAGGGGTGTGAAGTCGTAGAATGGAGGTGTGTGAAGTCATAGAATGGAGGTTGGTGAAGTCATAGAATGGAGGTGTGTGAATTCAGATTGGAGTTGTGTGAAGTCATAGAATGGAGGTGAGTGAAGTCATAGAATGGAGGTGTGTGAAATCATAGAATGGAGGTGTGTGAAGTCACAGAATTTAGGTGTGTGAAGTCAGAATGGAGGTGTGTGAGGACAGAATGGAAGTGTGTGAAGTCATAGAATGGAGGTGGGTGAAGTCACAATGCAGGTGTGTGAACTCATAGAATGGAGGTGTGTGAAATCACAGTGTATGTGTGTGAAGTCATAGAATGGAGGTGTGGGAAGTCATAGAATGGAGGTGTGTGAAGTCACAGAAGGGAGGTGTGTGAAGTCACAGAATGGAGGTGTGTGAAATCATAGAGTGGAGGTGTGTGAAGTCACAGAATGGAGGTGTGTGAAGTCAGAATGGAGGTGTGTGAAGTCATAGAATGGAGGTGTGTGAAGTCAGAATGGAGGTGTGAAGTCATAGAATGCAGGTGGGTGAAGTCATAGAAATTAGGTGTGGGAAGTCATAGAATGGAGGAGTGTGAAGTCATAGAGTGGAGGTGAGTGAAGTCACAGATTCGAGGTCTGTGAAGTCATAGAATGGAGGTGTGTGAAGTCAGAATGTAGGTGTTCGAAGTCATAGAATAGAGGTGTGTCAAGTCAGAATGTAGGTGTGTGAAGTCATAGAATGGAGGTGTGTGAACTCATAGAATGGAGGTGTGTGACGTCACAATGGAAGTTTGTGAAGTCATAGAATGGAGGTGTGTGAAGTCACAGAATGGAGGTGTGAGAAGTCATACAATGGAAGTGTGTGAAGTCAGAATGGAGGTGTGTGAAGTCACAGAATTCAGGTGTGTGAACTCAGAATGGCGGTGTGTGAAGTAATAGATGGAGGTGTGTGAAGTCATAGTATGGAGATATGTGAAATCATAGAATGGAGTTTTGTGAAGTCACAGAATGGTGTTGTGTGAGTCATAATTGAGGTGTGTGAAGTCATAGAATGTAGATGTGTGAAGTCATAGAATGGAGCATTGTGAAGTCAACGAAAGGAGGTTTGTGAAGTCATAGAATGGAGGTATGAGAAATCAAATTAGAGGGGTGTGAAGTCGGAGAATGGAGGTGTGTGAAGTCATAGAATGGATGTGGTGAAGTCATAGAATGGAAGTGTGTGAAGTCACTGAATGGACGAGTTTAAAGTCATAGAATGGAGGTGTGTGAAGTCAGAGAATTGAGCTGTTTGAGTCATATATTGGAGGTGTGTGAAGTCAAAATGGATGTGTGAAGTCATAGAATGTAGGTGTGTGAAGTCATAGAATGGAGGTGTGTGAACCCATAGAATGGAGGTGTGTGAAGTCACAATGGAGATGTGTGAAGTCATAGAATGGAGGTGTGTGAAGTCACAGAATGGAGGTGTGTGAATACATGCAATGGAGGTGTGTGAAGTCAGAATGGAATTTTGTGAAGTCACAGAATTGAGCTGTGTGAATTCAGAATGGAGGTGTGTGAAGTCATAGAATGGAGGTGTGTGAAGTCAGAATGGAGGTGTGTGAACTCATAGAATGGAGGTGTGTGTAGTCACAATGGAGATGTGTGAAGTCATAGAATGGAGGTGTGTGAAGTCACAGAATGGAGGTGTGTGAAGTCATAGAATGGAGGTGTGTGAAGTCATAGAATCGGTGTTTGTGAAGTAAGAATGAAGGTGTGTGAAGTCATAGAATGGAGTTGTGGGAAGTCACAGAATGGAGGTGTGGGAAGTCACAGATTGCAGGAGTGTGAAGTCACAGAATGGAGGTGTGTGAACCCAGAATGGAGGTGTGTAAAATCACAGAATGGAGGTGTGTGAAGTCATAGAATGGAGGTGTGTAAAGTCACAGAATTGAGGTGTTTGAAGTCATATATTGGAGGTCTGTGAAATCAAATGGATGTGTGAAGTCATAGAATGGAGGTGTGTGAAATCATAGAATGAGGGTGTGTGAGGTCATAGAATGGAGGTGTGTGAAGTCACAGAATGGAGGTGTGTGAAGTCATAGAATGGAGGTGTGTGACCTCATAGAATGGAAGTGTGTGAAGTCACAGATTGGAGCTGTGTGAAGTCACAGAATCGAGGTGTGAGAAGTCACAGAATGGAGTTGTATGAGTCAGAATTGAGGTGTGTGAAGTCATAGAATGTAGATGTGTGAAGTCATAGAATGGAGTATTGTGAAGTCACCGAAGGGAGGTTTGTGAAGTCATAGAATGGAGGTATGAGAAATCAAATTAGAGGGGTGTGAAGTCGGAGAATGGAGGTGTGTGAAGTGATAGAATTGAGGTGGGTGAAGTCATAGAATGGAGGTGTGTGAATTCAGATTGGAGGTGTGTGAAGTCATAGAATGGAGGTGAGTCAACTCAGAAAGGAGGTGTGTGAAGTCATAGAATGGAGGTGAGTGAAGTCATAGAATGGAGGTGTGTGAACACATAGAATGGAGGTCTGTGACGTCACAATGGAAGTTTGTGAAGTCATAGAATGGAGGTGTGTGAAGTCACAGAAAGGAGGTGTGTGAAGTCAGAATAGAGGTGTGAAGTCATAGAATGGAGGTGGGTGAAGTCATAGAAATTAGGTGTGTGAAGTCATAGAATGGAGGTGTGTGAACTCATAGAATGGAGGTGTGTGACATCACAATGGAAGTTTGTGAAGTCATAGAATGGAGGTGTGTGAACTCACAGAATGGAGGTGTGTGAACTCATAATGGAGGTGTGTGAAGTCATAGATGGAGGTTTGTGAAGTCATAATATGGAGATATGTGAAATCATAGAATGGAGTTTTGTGAAGTCACAGAATGGAGTTGTGTGAGTCAGAATTGAGGTGTGTGAAGTCATAGAATGTAGATGTGTGAAGTCATAGAATGGAGCATTGTGAAGTCAACGAAAGGAGGTTTGTGAAGTCATAGAATGGAGGTATGAGAAATCAAATTAGAGGGGTGTGAAGTCGGAGAATGGAGGTGTGTGAAGTCATAGAATGGATGTGGGTGAAGTCATAGAATGGAAGTGTGTGAAGTCACTGAATGGACGAGTTTAAAGTCATAGAATGGAGGTGTGTGAAGTCAGAGAAATGAGCTGTTTGAAGTCATATATTGGAGGTGTGTGAAGTCAAAATGGATGTGTGAAGTCATAGAATGTAGGTGTGTGAAGTCATAGAATGGAGTATTGTGAAGTCACCGAAGGGATGTTTGTGAAGTCATAGAATGGAGGTATGAGAAATCAAATTAGAGGGGTGTGAAGTCGGAGAATGGAGGTGTGTGAATTCATAGCATTGAGGTGGGTGAAGTCATAGAATGGAGGTGTATGAATTCGGATTGGAGGTGTGTGAAGTCATAGAATGGAGGTGTGTCAACTCAGAAAGGAGGTGTGTGAAGTCATAGAATGGAGGTGAGTGAAGTCATAGAATGGAGGTGTGTGAACACATAGAATGGAGGTCTGTGACGTCACAATGGAAGTTTGTGAAGTCATAGAATGGAGGTGTGTGAAGTCACAGAATGGAGGTGTGTGAAGTCAGAATGGAGGTGTGAAGTCATAGAATGGAGGTGGATGAAGTCATAGAAATTAGGTGTGTGAAGTCATAGAATGGAGGTGTGTGAACTCATAGAATGGAGGTGTGTGACATCACAATTGAAGTTTGTGAAGTCATAGATGGAGGTGTGTGAAGTCATAGTATGGAGATATGTGAAATCATAGAATGGAGTTTTGTGAAGTCACAGAATGGAGTTGTGTGAGTCAGAATTGAGGTGTGTGAAGTCATAGAATGTAGATGTGTGAAGTCATAGAATGGAGTATTGTGAAGTCACCGAATGGATGTTTGTGAAGTCATAGAATGAAGGTATGAGAAATCAAATTAGAGGGGTGTGAAGTCGGAGAATGGAGGTGTGTGAAGTGAAAGAATTGAGGTGGGTGAAGTCATAGAATGGAGGTGTGTGAATTCAGATTGGAGGTGTGTGAAGTCTTAGAATGGACGTGTGTCAACTCAGAAAGGAGGTGTGCGAAGTCATAGAATGGAGGTGAGTGAAGTCATAGAATGGAGGTGTGTGAAATCATAGAATGGAGGTGTGTGAAGTCACAGAATTTAGGTGTGTGAAGTCAGAATGGAGGTGTGTGAGGTCAGAATGGAGGTGTTTGAAGTCATAGAATGGAGGTGTATGAAGTCACAATGCAGGTGTGTGAACTCATAGAATGGAGGTGTGTGAAGTCACAATGTAGGTGTGTGAAGTCATAGAATGGAGGTGTGTGAAGTCATAGAATGGAGGTGTGTGAAGTCACTGAATGGAGGTGTGTGAAGACATAGAATGGAGGGGTGTGAAGTCACAGAATTGAGGTGTGTGAAATCATAGAATGGAGGTGTGTGAAGTCACAGAATGGAGGTGTGTGAAGTCAAAATGGAGGTTTGTGAAGTCAGAGAATGGAGGTGTGTGAAGTCAGAATAGAGATGTGAAGTCATAGAATAGAGGTGGGTGAAGTCAGAGATTCGAGGTCTGTGAAGTCATAGAATAGAGGTGTGTGAAGACAGAATGGAGGTGTGTGAAGTCATAGAATGGAGGTGTGTGCACTCATAGAATGCAGGTGTGTGACGTTAAAATGGAAGTTTGTGAAGTCATAGAATGGAGGTGTGTGAAGTCACAGAATGGAGGTGTGTGAAGTCATACAATTGAGGTGTGTGAATTCAAAGAATGGAGGTGTGTGAACTCAGAATGACGGTGTGTGAAATAATAGATGGAGGTGTGTGAAGTCATAGTATGGAGATATGTGAAATCATAGAATGGAGTTTTGTGAAGTCACAGAATGGAGTTGTGTGAGTCAGAATTGAGGTGTGTGAAGTCATAGAATGTAGATGTGTGAAGTCATAGAATGGAGTATTGTGAAGTCACCGAAGGGAGGTTTGTGAAGTCATAGAATGGAGGTATGAGAAATCAAATTAGAGGGGTGTGAAGTCGGAGAATGGAGGTGTGTGAAGTGATATTATTGAGGTGGGTGAAGTCATAGAATGGAGGTGTGTGAATTCAGATTGGAGGTGTGTGAAGTCATAGAATGGAGGTGAGTCAACTCAGAAAGGAGGTGTGTGAAGTCATAGAATGGAGGTGAGTGAAGTCATAGAATGGAGGTGTGTGAACACATAGAATGGAGGTCTGTGACATCACAATGGAAGTTTGTGAAGTCATAGAATGGAGGTGTGTGAAGTCACAGAATGCAGGTGTGTGAACTCAGAATGGAGGTGTGTGAAGTAATAGATGGAGGTGTGTGAAGTCATAGTATGGAGATATGTGAAATCATAGAATGGAGTTTTGTGAAGTCACAGAATGGAGTTGTGTGAGTCAGAATTGAGGTGTGTGAAGTCATAGAATGTAGATGTGTGAAGTCATAGAATGGAGTATTGTGAAGTCACCGAAGGGAGGTTTGTGAAGTCATAGAATGGAGGTATGAGAAATCAAATTAGAGGGGTGTGAAGTCGGAGAATGGAGGTGTGTGAAGTGATAGAATTGAGGTGGGTGAAGTCATAGAATGGAGGTGTGTGAATTCAGATTGGAGGTGTGTGAAGTCATAGAATGGAGGTGAGTCAACTCAGAAAGGAGGTGTGTGAAGTCATAGAATGGAGGTGAGTGAAGTCATAGAATGGAGGTGTGTGA
The DNA here is from genome assembly GCA_024803745.1 of Megascapheus bottae. NCBI lineage: Eukaryota > Metazoa > Chordata > Mammalia > Rodentia > Geomyidae > Megascapheus > Megascapheus bottae. The sequence continues at coordinate 73,242 of JANJXV010000751.1, read as the reverse complement.
ACACATAGAATGGAGGTCTGTGACGTCACAATGGAAGTTTGTGAAGTCATAGAATGGAGGTGTGTGAAGTCACAGAATGGAGGTGTGTGAAGTCAGAATGGAGGTGTGAAGTCATAGAATGGAGGTGGGTGAAGTCATAGAAATTAGGTGTGTGAAGTCATAGAATGGAGGTGTGTGAACTCATAGAATGGAGGTGTGTGACATCACAATGGAAGTTTGTGAAGTCATAGAATGGAGATGTGTGAAGTCACAGAATGGAGGTGTGTGAACTCATAATGGAGGTGTGTGAAGTCATAGATGGAGGTGTGTGAAGTCATAATATGGAGATATGTGAAATCATAGAATGGAGTTTTGTGAAGTCACAGAATGGTGTTGTGTGAGTCATAATTGAGGTGTGTGAAGTCATAGAATGTAGATGTGTGAAGTCATAGAATGGAGCATTGTGAAGTCAACGAAAGGAGGTTTGTGAAGTCATAGAATGGAGGTATGAGAAATCAAATTAGAGGGGTGTGAAGTCGGAGAATGGAGGTGTGTGAAGTCATAGAATGGATGTGGTGAAGTCATAGAATGGAAGTGTGTGAAGTCACTGAATGGACGAGTTTAAAGTCATAGAATGGAGGTGTGTGAAGTCAGAGAATTGAGCTGTTTGAAGTCATATATTGGAGGTGTGTGAAGTCAAAATGGATGTGTGAAGTCATAGAATGTAGGTGTGTGAAGTCATAGAATGGAGGTGTGTGAACCCATAGAATGGAGGTGTGTGTAGTCACAATGGAGATGTGTGAAGTCATAGAATGGAGGTGTGTGAAGTCACAGAATGGAGGTGTGTGAATACATGCAATGGAGGTGTGTGAAGTCAGAATGGAATTTTGTGAAGTCACAGAATTGAGCTGTGTGAATTCAGAATGGAGGTGTGTGAAGTCATAGAATGGAGGTGTGTGAAGTCAGAATGGAGGTGTGTGAACCCATAGAATGGAGGTGTGTGTAGTCACAATGGAGATGTGTGAAGTCATAGAATGGAGGTGTGTGAAGTCACAGAATGGAGGTGTGTGAAGTCATAGAATGGAGGTGTGTGAAGTCATAGAATCGGTGTTTGTGAAGTAAGAATGAAGGTGTGTGAAGTCATAGAATGGAGTTGTGGGAAGTCACAGAATGGAGGTGTGGGAAGTCACAGATTGCAGGAGTGTGAAGTCACAGAATGGAGGTGTGTGAACCCAGAATGGAGGTGTGTAAAATCACAGAATGGAGGTGTGTGAAGTCATAGAATGGAGGTGTGTAAAGTCACAGAATTGAGGTGTTTGAAGTCATATATTGGAGGTCTGTGAAATCAAAATGGATGTGTGAAGTCATAGAATGGAGGTGTGTGAAATCATAGAATGAGGGTGTGTGAGGTCATAGAATGGAGGTGTGTGAAGTCACAGAATGGAGGTGTGTGAAGTCATAGAATGGAGGTGTGTGAAGTCATAGAATGGAAGTGTGTGAAGTCACAGATTGGAGCTGTGTGAAGTCACAGAATCGAGGTGTGAGAAGTCACAGAATGCAGTTGTGTGAGTCAGAATTGAGGTGTGTGAAGTCATAGAATGTAGATGTGTGAAGTCATAGAATGGAGTATTGTGAAGTCACCGAAAGGAGGTTTGTGAAGTCATAGAATGGAGGTATGAGAAATCAAATTAGAGGGGTGTGAAGTCGGAGAATGGAGGTGTGTGAATTCATAGCATTGAGGTGGGTGAAGTCATAGAATGGAGGTGTATGAATTCAGATTGGAGGTGTGTGAAGTCACAGAATGGAGCTGTGTGAACTCAGAATGGCGGTGTGTGAAGTAATAGATGGAGGTGTGTGAAGTCATAGTATGGAGATATGTGAAATCATAGAATGGAGTTTTGTGAAGTCACAGAATGGAGTTGTGTGAGTCAGAATTGAGGTGTGTGAAGTCATAGAATGTAGATGTGTGAAGTCATAGAATGGAGTATTGTGAAGTCACCGAAGGGAGGTTTGTGAAGTCATAGAATGGAGGTATGAGAAATCAAATTAGAGGGGTGTGAAGTCGGAGAATGGAGGTGTGTGAAGTGATAGAATTGAGGTGGGTGAAGTCATAGAATGGAGGTGTGTGAATTCAGATTGGAGGTGTGTGAAGTCATAGAATGGAGGTGAGTCAACTCAGAAAGGAGGTGTGTGAAGTCATAGAATGGAGGTGAGTGAAGTCATAGAATGGAGGTGTGTGAACACATAGAATGGAGGTCTGTGACGTCACAATGGAAGTTTGTGAAGTCATAGAATGGAGGTGTGTGAAGTCACAGAAAGGAGGTGTGTGAAGTCAGAATAGAGGTGTGAAGTCATAGAATGGAGGTGGGTGAAGTCATAGAAATTAGGTGTGTGAAGTCATAGAATGGAGGTGTGTGAACTCATAGAATGGAGGTGTGTGACATCACAATGGAAGTTTGTGAAGTCATAGAATGGAGGTGTGTGAACTCACAGAATGGAGGTGTGTGAACTCATAATGGAGGTGTGTGAAGTCATAGATGGAGGTGTGTGAAGTCATAATATGGAGATATGTGAAATCATAGAATGGAGTTTTGTGAAGTCACAGAATGGTGTTGTGTGAGTCATAATTGAGGTGTGTGAAGTCATAGAATGTAGATGTGTGAAGTCATAGAATGGAGCATTGTGAAGTCAACGAAAGGAGGTTTGTGAAGTCATAGAATGGAGGTATGAGAAATCAAATTAGAGGGATGTGAAGTCGGAGAATGGAGGTGTGTGAAGTCATAGAATGGATGTGGGTGAAGTCATAGAATGGAAGTGTGTGAAGTCACTGAATGGACGAGTTTAAAGTCATAGAATGGAGGTGTGTGAAGTCAGAGAAATGAGCTGTTTGAAGTCATATATTGGAGGTGTGTGAAGTCAAAATGGATGTGTGAAGTCATAGAATGTAGGTGTGTGAAGTCATAGAATGGAGGTGTTTGAACCCATAGAATGGAGGTGTGTGTAGTCACAATGGAGATGTGTGAAGTCATAGAATGAAGGTGTGTGAAGTCACAGAATGGAGGTGTGTTAATACATACAATGGAGGTGTGTGAAGTCAGAATGGAATTTTGTGAAGTCACAGAATTGAGCTGTGTGAATTCAGAATGGAGGTGTGTGAAGTCATAGAATGGAGGTGTGTGAAGTCAGAATGGAGGTGTGTGAACCCACAGAATGGAGGTGTGTGTAGTCACAATGGAGATGTGTGAAGTCATAGAATGGAGGTGTGTGAAGTCACAGAATGGAGGTGTGTGAAGTCATAGAATGGAGGTGTGTGAAGTCATAGAATGGGTGTTTGTGAAGTAAGAATGAAGGTGTGTGAAGTCATAGAATGGAGGTGTGGGAAGTCACAGAATGGAGGTGTGGGAAGTCACAGATTGCAGGAGTGTGAAGTCACAGAATGGAGGTGTGTGAACCCAGAATGGAGGTGTGTAAAATCACAGAATGGAGGTGTGTGAAGTCATAGAATGGAGGTGTGTAAAGTCACAGAATTGAGGTGTTTGAAGTCATATATTGGAGGTCTGTGAAATCAAAATGGATGTGTGAAGTCATAGAATGGAGGTGTGTGAAATCATAGAATGAGGGTGTGTGAGGTCACAGAATGGAGGTGTGTGAAGTCACAGAATGGAGGTGTGTGAAGTCACAGAATGGAGGTGTGTGACATCACAATTGAAGTTTGTGAAGTCATAGATGGAGGTGTGTGAAGTCATAGTATGGAGATATGTGAAATCATAGAATGGAATTTTGTTTAGTCACAGAATGGAGTTGTGTGAGTCAGAATTGAGGTGTGTGAAGTCATAGAATGTAGATGTGTGAAGTCATAGAATGGAGTATTGTGAAGTCACCGAAGGGATGTTTGTGAAGTCATAGAATGGAGGTATGAGAAATCAAATTAGAGGGGTGTGAAGTCGGAGAATGGAGGTGTGTGAAGTGATACAATTGAGGTGGGTGAAGTCATAGAATGGAGGTGTGTGAATTCAGATTGGAGGTGTGTGAAGTCTTAGAATGGACGTGTATCAACTCAGAAAGGAGGTGTGTGAAGTCATAGAATGGAGGTGAGTGAAGTCATAGAATGGAGGTTTGTGAAATCATAGAATGGAGGTGTGTGAAGTCACAGAATTTAGGTGTGTGAAGTCAGAATGGAGGTGTGTGAGGTCAGAATGGAGGTGTTTGAAGTCATAGAATGGAGGTGTATGAAGTCACAATGCAGGTGTGTGAACTCATAGAATGGAGGTGTGTGAAGTCACAATGTAGGTGTGTGAAGTCATAGAATGGAGGTGTGTAAAGTCACAGAATTGAGGTGTTTGAAGTCATATATTGGAGGTTTGTGAAATCAAAATGGATGTGTGAAGTCATAGAATGGAGGTGTGTGAAATCATAGAATGAGGGTGTGTGAGGTCACAGAATGGAGGTGTGTGAAGTCATAGAATGGAGGTGTGTGAAGTCATAGAATTGAGGTGTGTGAAGTCACTGAATGGAGGTGTGTGAAGTCATAGAATGGAGGTGTGTGAAGTTATAGAATGGATGTTTGTAAAGTAAAAATGAAGGTGTGTGAAGTCATAGAATGGATGTGTGTGAAGTCAGAATGGAGGTGTGAAGTCATAGAATGGAGTTGGGTGAAGTCATAGAAAGGAGGTGTGTGAAGTCACAGAATGGACGTTATGAAGTCATAGAATGGAGCGGTGTGAAGTCACAGAATTGAGGTGTTTGAAGTCATATATTGGAGGTGTGTGAAGTTAAAATGCATGTGTGAAGTCACAGAATGGAGGTTTGTGAAGTCATAGAATGGAGGTGTGTGAATGTTTCTGAAGTAAAAATGAAGGTGTGTGAAGTCATGGTATGCAGGTGTGTGAAGTCACAGAATGGAGGTGTGTGAAGTCAGAATGGAGGTGTGTAGTCATAGACTGGAGGTGGGTGAAGTCATAGAATGGAGGAGTGTGAAGTCATAGAGTGAGGTGAGTGAAGTCACAGATTCGAGGTCTGTGAAGTCATAGAATGGAGGTGTGTGATGTCAGAATGGAGGTGTGCGAAGTCATAGAATAGAGGTGTGTGAAGTCAGAATTGAGGTGTGTGAAGTCATAGATGGAGTTGTGTCAAGTCATAGTATGGAGGTGTGTGAAATCATAGATTGGAGTTTTGTGAAGTCACAGAATGGAGCTGTGTGAATTCAGAATGGAGGTGTGTGAAGTCATAGAATGGAGGTGTGTGAAGTTATAGAATGGAGGTGTGTGAAGTCAGAGAATGGAGGTGGGTGAAGTCAGAATGGAGGTGTGTAGTCATAGATTGGAGGTGGGTGAAGTCAAAGAATGTAGGTGTGTGAAGTCATTGAAGGGAGGTGTGTGAAGTCACAGAAAGGAGGTGTGTGAAGTCAGAATATAGGTGTTCGAAGTCATAGAATAGAGGTGTGTGAAGTCAGAATGGAGGTGTTTGAAGTCATAGAATGGAGGTGTGTGAACTCATAAAATGGAGGTGTGTGACGTCACAATGGAAGTTTGTGAAAGCATAGAATAGAGGTGTGTGAAGTCACAGAATGGAGGTGTGTGAACTCAGAATGGAGGTGTGTGCAATCATAGATGGAGGTGTGTGAAGTCATAGTATGGAGATATGTGAAATCATAGAATGGAGTTTTGTGAAGTCACAGAATGGTGTTCTGTGAGTCAGAATTGAGGTGTGTGAAGTCATAGATTGTAGATGTGTGAAGTCATAGAATGGAGTATTGTGAAGTCACCGAAGGGAGGTTTGAGATGTCATAGAATGGAGGTATGAGAAATCAAATTAGAGGGGTGTGAAGTCGGAAAATGGAGGTGTGTGAAGTCATAGAATGTAGGTGGGTGAAGTCATAGAATGGAGGTGTATGAAGTCATAGAATGGCGGTGTGTGAAGTCACAGAATGTACGGGTTTAAAGTCATAGAATGGAGGTGTGTGAAGTCAGAGAATTGAGCTGTTTGAAGTCATATATTGGAGGTGTGTGAAGTCAAAATGGATGTGTGTTAAGTCACCGAATGGAGTTTTGTGAACTCAGTATGGAGGTGTGTGAATCACAGAATGGAGGTTTATGAAGTCATAGATGTAGGTGTGTGAGGTCATAGAATGGATGTTTCTGAAGTAAGAATGAAGGTGTGTGAAGTCATAGAATGGAGGTGTGTGAAGTCATTGAATGGAGGTGTGTGAAGTCACTGAATGGAAGTGTGTGAAGTCAGAATGGAGGTGTGAAGTCATAGAATGAAGGTGGGTGAAGTCATAGAAAGGAGGTATGGGAAGTCATAGAATGGAGGAGTGTGAAGTCATAGAGTGGAGGTGTGTGATGTCAGAATGGAGGTGTGCGAAGTCATAGAATAGAGGTTTGTGAAGTCAGAATGGAGGTGTGTGAAGTCATAGAATGGAGGTGTGTGAACTCATAGAATGGAGGTGTGTGACGTCACAATGGAAGTGTGTGAAGTCACAGAATGGAAGTGTGTGAATTCATGCAATGGAGGTGTGTGAAGTGAGAATGGAATTTTGTGAACTCACAGAATTGAACTGTGTGAAGTCAGAATGGCAGTGTGTGAACTCATAGAATGGAGGTGTGTGTAGTCACAATGGAGGTGCGTGAAGTCATAGAATGGAGGTGTGTGAAGTCACAGAATGGACGTGTGTGAAGTCATAGAATGGAGGTGTGTGAAGTCATAGAATGGAAGTGTGTGAAGTCATAGAATGGAGGTGTGTGAAGTCACAGAATGGACGGTATGAAGTCATAGAATGGAGGTGTATGAAATCACAGAATGAGGGCGTGTGAGGTCATAGAATGGAGGTGTGTGAAGTCACAGAATGGAGGTGTGTGAAGTCATAGAATGGAGGTGTGTGAAGTCATAGATGGGAATTGTGTGAAGTCACAGATTGGAGGTGTGTGAAGTCACAGAATCGAGGTGTGAGAAGTCAAAGAATGGAGGTTTGTGAACTCAGAATGGAGGTGTGTGAAGTCACAGAATGGAGGCGTGTGAAGTCAAAGAATGGAGGTGTGTGAAGTCACAGAATGGAGGTGTGTGAAATCATAGAATGAAGGTGTGTGAAGTCACAGAATGGAGGTGGGTGAAGTCAGAATGGAGGTGTGTGAAGTCATAGAATGGAGGTGTGTGAAGTCAGAATGGAGGTGTGAAGTCATAGAATGTAGGTGGGTGAAGTCATAGAACTTAGGTGTGGGAAGTCATAGAATGGAGAAGTGTGAAGTCACAGAGTGGAGGTGAGTGAAGTCATACAATGGAGGTGTGTGAAGTCAGAATGGAGGTTTGTGAAGTCACAGAATTGAGGTGTGTGAACTCAGAATGGAGGTGTGTGAAGTCATACATGGAGGTGTGTGAAGTCATAGTATGGAGATATGTGAAATCATAGAGTGGAGCTTTGTGAAGTCACAGAATGGAGATGTGTGAGTCAGAATTGATGTGTGTGAAGTCATAGAATGTAGATGTGTGAAGTCATAGAATGGAGTATTGTGAAGTCACCGAAGGGAGGTTTGTGAAGTCATAGAATGGAGGTATGAGATATCAAATTAGAGGGTGTGAATTCGGAGAAAGGAGGTTTGTGAAGTCATAGAATGGAGGTGGGTGAAGTCATAGAATGGAGGTGTGTGAATTCAGATTGGTGGTGTGTGAAGTCATAGAATGGAGGTGTGTCAACACAGAAAGGAGGTGTATGAAGTCATAGAATGGAGGTGAGTGAACTCATAGAATGGAGGTGTGTGAAATCAGAATGGTGGTGTGTAAAGTCAAAGAATTTAGATGTGTGAAGTCAGAATGGAGGTGTGTGAGGTCAGAATGGAGGTGTGTGAAGTCATAGAATGAAGGTGTGTAAAGTCACAATGCAGGTGTGTGAACTCAGAGAATGGAGGTGTGTGAAGTCAAAATGTAGGTGTGTGAAGTCATAGAATGGAGGTGTGTGAAGTCATAGAATGGAGGTGTGTGAAGTCACAGAATGGAGGTGTGTGAAGTCATAGAATTCAGGTGTGTGAAGTCACAGAATTGAGGTGTGTGAAATCATAGAATGAAGGTGTGTGAAGTCACAGAATGGAGGTGAGTGAAGTCAGAATGGAGGTGTGTGAAGTCACAGAATGGAGGTGTGTGAAGTCAGAATGGAGGTGTGAAGTCATAGAATGGAGGTGGGTGAAGTGACAGAAATTAGGTGTGGGAAGTCATAGAATGGAGAAGTGTGAAGTCATAGAGTGGAGGTGAGTGAAGTCACAGATTTGAGGTCTGTGAAGTCATAGAATGGAGGTGTGGGAAGTCAGAATGTAGGTGTTGCAAGTCATGGAATAGAGGTGTGTGAAGTCAGAATGGAGGTGTGTGAAGTCATAGAATGGAGGTGTGTGAACTCACAGAATGGAGGTGTGTGACGTCACAATGGAAGTTTGTGAAGTCATAGAATGCAGGTGTGTGAAGTCACAGAATGGAGGTGTGTGAAGTCATACAATGGAGGTGTGTGAAGCCGGAATGGAGGTGTGTGAAGTCACAGAATGGAGGTGTGTGAACTCAGAATGGAGGAGTGTGAATTCATAGATGGAGGTGTGTGAAGTCATAGTATGGAGATATATGAAATCATAGAATGGAGGTGTGTGAAGTCATAGAATGGAGGTGTGTGAAGTCAGAATGGAGGTGTGAAGTCATAGAATGGAGGTGGGTGAAGTCACAGAAATTAGGTGTGGGAAGTCATAGAATGAAGAAGTGTGAAGTCATAGAGTGGAGGTGAGTGAAGTCACAGATTCGAGGTCTGTGAAGTCATAGAATGGAGGTGTGGGAAGTCAGAATGTAGGTGTTGCAAGTCATAGAATAGAGGTCTGTGAAGTCAGAATGGAGGTGTGTGATGTCATAGAATGTAGGTGTGTGAACTCATAGAGTGGAGGTGTGTGACGTCACAATGGAAGTTTGTGAAGTCATAGAATGGAGGTGTGTGAAGTCAGAATGGAGGTGTGTGAACTCATAGAATGGAGATGTGTGAAATCATAGAATGAGGGTGTGTGAGGTCATAGAATGGAGGTGTGTGAAGTCACAGAATGGAGGTGTGTGAAATCATAGGATGAAGGTGTGTGAAGTCATAGAATGGAAGTGTGTGAAGTCACAGAATGGAGGTGTGTGAAGTCACAGAATGGAGGTGTGTGAACTCAGAATGGAGGTGTGTGAAGTCAGAGAATGGAGGTGTGTTAAGTCATAGAATGGAAGTGTGTGAAGTCATAGAATGGAAGTATGTGAAACCAGAATGGAGGTGCGTGAAGTCACAGAATGGAGGTTTGTGAAATCATAGAATTGAGGTGTGTGAAGTCATAGAATGGATGTTTCTGAAGTAAGAATGAAGGTGTGTGAAGTCATAGAATGGAGGTGTGTGAAGTCACAGAATGGAGGGGTGTGAAGTCAGAATGGAGGTGTTTAGTCATATATTGGAGGTGGGTGAAGTCATAGAAAGGTGGTGTGGGAAGTAATAGAGTGCAGGTGAGTGAAGTCATAGATTCGAGGTCTGTGAAATCATAGAATGGAGGTGTGTGATGTCAGATTGGAGGTGTGTGAAGTCAAAGAATGTAGGTGTGTGAAGTCATTGAATGGAGGTGTGTGAAGTCACAGAATGGAGATGTGTGAAATCAGAAGAGAGGTGTGCGAAGTCATAGAATGGAGGTGTGTGAAGTCATAGAATGAGGGTGTGTGAGGTCATAGAATGAAGTTTTGTGAAGGCACAGAATGGAGGTGTGTGAAATCATAGAATGAAGTTTTTTGAAGTCATAGAATGGAAGTGTGTGAAGTCACAGAATGGAGGTGTGTGAAATCACAGAATAGAATGTGTGTGAAATCACAGAATAGAGGTGTGTGAACTCAGTATGGAGGTGTGTGAAGTCACAGAATGGAGGTGTGTGAAGTCAGAATGGAGGTGTGAAGTCATAGAATGGAGTTGGGTGAAGTCATAGAAAGGAGGTGTGTGAAGTCATAGAATGGATGTGTGTGTAGTCATAGAATGGAGGTGTGTGAAGTCATAGAATGGAAGTTTCTGAAGTAAGAATGAAGGTGTGTGAAGTCATAGAATGGAGGTATGTGAACTCATAGAATGGGGGTGTGTGAATTCACAGAATGGAGGTGTGTGATGTCAGAATGGAGTTGTGTAGTCATCGATTGGAGGTGAGTGAAGTCAGAATGGAGGAGTGTGAAGTCACAGAATTGAGGTGTGTGAACACAGAATGGAGGTGTGTGAAGTCAAAGAATGGAGATGTTTGAAGTCATAGAATGGAGGTGTGTGATGTCAGAATGGAGGTGTGCGAAGTCATAGAATAGAGGTGTGTGTAGTCAGAATGGAGGTGTGTGAAGTCATAGAATGGAGGTGTGTGAAGTCAGAATGGAGGTGTGTGAACTCATAGAATGGAGGTGTGTGACGTCACAATGGAAGTGTGTGAAATCATAGAATGGAAGTGTGTGAAGTCACAGAATGGAGATGTGTGAAGTCATAGAATGGAGGTGTGTGAAGTCAGTGAATGGAGGTGTGTGAAGTCATAGAATGGAGGTGTGTGAAATTATACAATGGATGTTTGTAAAGTAAAAATGAAGGTGTATGAAGTCATAGAATGGAGATGTGTGAAGTCAGAATGGAGGTGTGTGAAGTCACAGAATGGAGATGTGTCAACTCAGAATTTAGGTGTGTGAAGTCAAAGAATGGAGGTGTGTAAAGACATGGAATGGAGGTGTGTGAAGTCATAGAATGGACGTGTGTGAAGTCATAGAATGGAGGTGCGTGAAGTCATAGAATGGAGGTGTCGGAAGTCACAGAATGGAGGTGTCGGAAGTCACAGATTGGAGGTCTGTGAAGTCCCAGAATTGAGGTGTGTGAACTCAGAATGGAGGTGTGTGAAGTCATAGAATGGAAGTGTGTGAAGTCATAGAATGGAGGTGTGTGAAGTCACAGAATGGACGGTTTGAAGTCATAGAATGGAGGTGTGTGAAGTCACAGAATTGAGGTGTTTGAAGTCATATATTGGAGGTGTGTGAAATCAAAATGGATGTGTGAAGTCATAGAATGGAGGTGTGTGAAATCATAGAATGAGGGTGTGTGAGGTCATAGAATGTAGGTTTGTGAAGTCACAGAATGGAGGTGTGTGAAATCATAGGATGAAGGTGTGTGAAGTCATAGAATGGAAGTGTGTGAAGTCACAGAATGGAGGTGTGTGAAGTCACAGAATGGAGGTGTGTGAACTCAGAATGGAGGTGTGTGAAGTCAGAGAATGGAGGTGTGTTAAGTCATAGAATGGAAGTGTGTGAAGTCATAGAATGGAAGTATGTGAAACCAGAATGGAGGTGCGTGAAGTCACAGAATGGAGGTTTGTGAAATCATAGAATTGAGGTGTGTGAAGTCATAGAATGGATGTTTCTGAAGTAAGAATGAAGGTGTGTGAAGTCATAGAATGGAGGTGTGTGAAGTCACAGAATGGAGGGGTGTGAAGTCAGAATGGAGGTGTTTAGTCATATATTGGAGGTGGGTGAAGTCATAGAAAGGTGGTGTGGGAAGTAATAGAGTGCAGGTGAGTGAAGTCATAGATTCTAGGTCTGTGAAATCATAGAATGGAGGTGTGTGATGTCAGATTGGAGGTGTGTGAAGTCAAAGAATGTAGGTGTGTGAAGTCATTGAATGGAGGTGTGTGAAGTCACAGAATGGAGATGTGTGAAATCAGAAGAGAGGTGTGCGAAGTCATAGAATGGAGGTGTGTGAAGTCAGAATGGAGGTGTATGAAGTCATAGAATGGAGGTGTGTGAAGTCAGAATAGAGGTGTGTGAAGTCATAGAATGGAGGTGTGTGAAGTCACAGAATGGAGGTGTGGGAAGTCACAGAATAGAGGTGTGTGACGTCACAGAATGGAGGTGTGTGAACTCCGAATGGAGGTGTGTAAAGGCACAGAATGGAGGTGTGTGAAGTCATAGAATGGAAGTGTGTGAAGTCATAGAATGGAGGTGTGTGAAGTCACAGAATGGACGTTATGAAGTCATAGAATGGAGCGGTGTGAAGTCACAGAATTGAGGTGTTTGAAGTCATATATTGGAGGTGTGTGAAGTTAAAATGCATGTGTGAAGTCACAGAATGGAGGTTTGTGAAGTCATAGAATGGAGGTGTGTGAATGTTTCTGAAGTAAAAATGAAGGTGTGTGAAGTCATGGTATGCAGGTGTGTGAAGTCACAGAATGGAGGTGTGTGAAGTCAGAATGGAGGTGTGTAGTCATAGACTGGAGGTGGGTGAAGTCATAGAATGGAGGAGTGTGAAGTCATAGAGTGAGGTGAGTGAAGTCACAGATTCGAGGTCTGTGAAGTCATAGAATGGAGGTGTGTGATGTCAGAATGGAGGTGTGCGAAGTCATAGAATAGAGGTGTGTGAAGTCAGAATTGAGGTGTGTGAAGTCATAGATGGAGTTGTGTCAAGTCATAGTATGGAGGTGTGTGAAATCATAGATTGGAGTTTTGTGAAGTCACAGAATGGAGCTGTGTGAATTCAGAATGGAGGTGTGTGAAGTCATAGAATGGAGGTGTGTGAAGTTATAGAATGGAGGTGTGTGAAGTCAGAGAATGGAGGTGGGTGAAGTCAGAATGGAGGTGTGTAGTCATAGATTGGAGGTGGGTGAAGTCAAAGAATGTAGGTGTGTGAAGTCATTGAAGGGAGGTGTGTGAAGTCACAGAAAGGAGGTGTGTGAAGTCAGAATATAGGTGTTCGAAGTCATAGAATAGAGGTGTGTGAAGTCAGAATGGAGGTGTTTGAAGTCATAGAATGGAGGTGTGTGAACTCATAAAATGGAGGTGTGTGACGTCACAATGGAAGTTTGTGAAAGCATAGAATAGAGGTGTGTGAAGTCACAGAATGGAGGTGTGTGAACTCAGAATGGAGGTGTGTGCAATCATAGATGGAGGTGTGTGAAGTCATAGTATGGAGATATGTGAAATCATAGAATGGAGTTTTGTGAAGTCACAGAATGGTGTTCTGTGAGTCAGAATTGAGGTGTGTGAAGTCATAGATTGTAGATGTGTGAAGTCATAGAATGGAGTATTGTGAAGTCACCGAAGGGAGGTTTGAGATGTCATAGAATGGAGGTATGAGAAATCAAATTAGAGGGGTGTGAAGTCGGAAAATGGAGGTGTGTGAAGTCATAGAATGTAGGTGGGTGAAGTCATAGAATGGAGGTGTATGAAGTCATAGAATGGCGGTGTGTGAAGTCACAGAATGTACGGGTTTAAAGTCATAGAATGGAGGTGTGTGAAGTCAGAGAATTGAGCTGTTTGAAGTCATATATTGGAGGTGTGTGAAGTCAAAATGGATGTGTGTTAAGTCACCGAATGGAGTTTTGTGAACTCAGTATGGAGGTGTGTGAATCACAGAATGGAGGTTTATGAAGTCATAGATGTAGGTGTGTGAGGTCATAGAATGGATGTTTCTGAAGTAAGAATGAAGGTGTGTGAAGTCATAGAATGGAGGTGTGTGAAGTCATTGAATGGAGGTGTGTGAAGTCACTGAATGGAAGTGTGTGAAGTCAGAATGGAGGTGTGAAGTCATAGAATGAAGGTGGGTGAAGTCATAGAAAGGAGGTATGGGAAGTCATAGAATGGAGGAGTGTGAAGTCATAGAGTGGAGGTGTGTGATGTCAGAATGGAGGTGTGCGAAGTCATAGAATAGAGGTTTGTGAAGTCAGAATGGAGGTGTGTGAAGTCATAGAATGGAGGTGTGTGAACTCATAGAATGGAGGTGTGTGACGTCACAATGGAAGTGTGTGAAGTCACAGAATGGAAGTGTGTGAATTCATGCAATGGAGGTGTGTGAAGTGAGAATGGAATTTTGTGAACTCACAGAATTGAACTGTGTGAAGTCAGAATGGCAGTGTGTGAACTCATAGAATGGAGGTGTGTGTAGTCACAATGGAGGTGCGTGAAGTCATAGAATGGAGGTGTGTGAAGTCACAGAATGGACGTGTGTGAAGTCATAGAATGGAGGTGTGTGAAGTCATAGAATGGAAGTGTGTGAAGTCATAGAATGGAGGTGTGTGAAGTCACAGAATGGACGGTATGAAGTCATAGAATGGAGGTGTATGAAATCACAGAATGAGGGCGTGTGAGGTCATAGAATGGAGGTGTGTGAAGTCACAGAATGGAGGTGTGTGAAGTCATAGAATGGAGGTGTGTGAAGTCATAGATGGGAATTGTGTGAAGTCACAGATTGGAGGTGTGTGAAGTCACAGAATCGAGGTGTGAGAAGTCAAAGAATGGAGGTTTGTGAACTCAGAATGGAGGTGTGTGAAGTCACAGAATGGAGGCGTGTGAAGTCAAAGAATGGAGGTGTGTGAAGTCATAGAATGGAGGTGTGTGAAGTCAGAATGGAGGTGTGAAGTCATAGAATGTAGGTGGGTGAAGTCATAGAACTTAGGTGTGGGAAGTCATAGAATGGAGAAGTGTAAAGTCACAGAGTGGAGGTGAGTGAAGTCATACAATGGAGGTGTGTGAAGTCAGAATGGAGGTGTGTGAAGTCACAGAATTGAGGTGTGTGAACTCAGAATGGAGGTGTGTGAAGTCATACATGGAGGTGTGTGAAGTCATAGTATGGAGATATGTGAAATCATAGAGTGGAGCTTTTTGAAGTCACAGAATGGAGATGTGTGAGTCAGAATTGATGTGTGTGAAGTCATAGAATGTAGATGTGTGAAGTCATAGAATGGAGTATTGTGAAGTCACCGAAGGGAGGTTTGTGAAGTCATAGAATGGAGGTATGAGATATCAAATTAGAGGGTGTGAATTCGGAGAATGGAGGTTTGTGAAGTCATAGAATGGAGGTGGGTGAAGTCATAGAATGGAGGTGTGTGAATTCAGATTGGTGGTGTGTGAAGTCATAGAATGGAGGTGTGTCAACACAGAAAGGAGGTGTATGAAGTCATAGAATGGAGGTGAGTGAACTCATAGAATGGAGGTGTGTGAAATCAGAATGGTGGTGTGTAAAGTCAAAGAATTTAGATGTGTGAAGTCAGAATGGAGGTGTGTGAGGTCAGAATGGAGGTGTGTGAAGTCATAGAATGAAGGTGTGTAAAGTCACAATGCAGGTGTGTGAACTCAGAGAATGGAGGTGTGTGAAGTCAAAATGTAGGTGTGTGAAGTCATAGAATGGAGGTGTGTGAAGTCATAGAATGGAGGTGTGTGAAGTCACAGAATGGAGGTGTGTGAAGTCATAGAATTCAGGTGTGTGAAGTCACAGAATTGAGTTGTGTGAAATCATAGAATGAAGGTGTGTGAAGTCACAGAATGGAGGTGAGTGAAGTCAGAATGGAGGTGTGTGAAGTCACAGAATGGAGGTGTGTGAAGTCAGAATGGAGGTGTGAAGTCATAGAATGGAGGTGGGTGAAGTGACAGAAATTAGGTGTGGGAAGTCATAGAATGGAGAAGTGTGAAGTCATAGAGTGGAGGTGAGTGAAGTCACAGATTCGAGGTCTGTGAAGTCATAGAATGGAGGTGTGGGAAGTCAGAATGTAGGTGTTGCAAGTCATAGAATAGAGGTGTGTGAAGTCAGAATGGAGGTGTGTGAAGTCATAGAATGGAGGTGTGTGAACTCACAGAATGGAGGTGTGTGACGTCACAATGGAAGTTTGTGAAGTCATAGAATGCAGGTGTGTGAAGTCACAGAATGGAGGTGTGTGAAGTCATACAATGGAGGTGTGTGAAGCCGGAATGGAGGTGTGTGAAGTCACAGAATGGAGGTGTGTGAACTCAGAATGGAGGAGTGTGAATTCATAGATGGAGGTGTGTGAAGTCATAGTATGGAGATATGTGAAATCATAGAATGGAGGTGTGTGAAGTCATAGAATGGAGGTGTGTGAAGTCAGAATGGAGGTGTGAAGTCATAGAATGGAGGTGGGTGAAGTCACAGAAATTAGGTGTGGGAAGTCATAGAATGAAGAAGTGTGAAGTCATAGAGTGGAGGTGAGTGAAGTCACAGATTCGAGGTCTGTGAAGTCATAGAATGGAGGTGTGGGAAGTCAGAATGTAGGTGTTGCAAGTCATAGAATAGAGGTCTGTGAAGTCAGAATGGAGGTGTGTGATGTCATAGAATGTAGGTGTGTGAACTCATAGAGTGGAGGTGTGTGACGTCACAATGGAAGTTTGTGAAGTCATAGAATGGAGGTGTGTGAAGTCAGAATGGAGGTGTGTGAACTCATAGAATGGAGATGTGTGAAATCATAGAATGAGGGTGTGTGAGGTCATAGAATGGAGGTGTGTGAAGTCACAGAATGGAGGTGTGTGAACTTATAGAATGGAGGTGTGTGAAGTCACAGTTTGGAGCTGTGTGAAGTCACAGAATCGAGGTGTGAGAAGTCACAGAATGGAGTTGTGTGAACGCAGAATGGAGGTGTGTGAAGTCAAAGAATGGAGGTGTATGAAGTCATAGAATGGAAGTGTGTGAAGTCATAGAATGGAGGTGTGTGAAGTCAGAATGGAGGTGTGTGAAGTCACAGTTTGGAGCTGTGTGAAGTCACAGAATCGAGGTGTGAGAAGTCACAGAATGGAGTTGTGTGAACTCAGAAAGGAGGTGTGTGAAGTCACAGAATGGAGGTTTGTGAAGTCATACAATGGAGGTGTGTGAAGCCGGAATGGAGGTGTGTGAAGTCACAGAATGGAGGTGTGGGAAGTCAGAATGTAGGTGTTGCAAGTCATAGAATAGAGGTGTGTGAAATCAGAATGGAGGTGTGTGAAGTCATAGAATGGAGGTGTGTGAACTCATAGAATGGAGGTGTGTGACATCACAATGGAAGTTTGTGAAGTCATAGAATGCAGGTGTGTGAAGTCACAGAATGGAGGTCTGTGAAGTCATACAATGGAGGTGTGTGAAGCCGGAATGGAGGTGTGTGAAGTCACAGAATGGAGGTGTGTGAACTCAGAATGGAGGTGTGTGAATTCATAGATGGAGGTGTGTGAAGTCATAGTATGGAGATATGTGAAATCATAGAATGGAGTTTTGTGAAGTCACAGAATGGAGGTGTGTGAAGTCAGAATGGAGGTGTGTGAAGTCATAGAATGGAGGTGTGTGAAGTCAGAATGGAGGTGTGAAGTCAGAGAATGGAGGTGGGTGAAGTCACAGAAATTAGGTGTGGGAAGTCATAGAATGAAGAAGTGTGAAGTCATAGAGTGGACGTGAGTGAAGTCACAGATTCGAGGTCTGTGAAGTCATAGAATGGAAGTGTGGGAAGTCAGAATGTAGGTGTTGCAAGTCATAGAATAGAGGTGTGTGAAGTAAGAATGGAGGTGTGTGATGTCATAGAATGTAGGTGTGTGAACTCATAGAATGGAGGTGTGTGACGTCACAATGGAAGTTTGTGAAGTCAATGAATGGAGGTGTGTGAAGTCAGAATGGAGGTGTGTGAACTCATAGAATGGAGGTGTGTGAAATCATAGAATGAGGGTGTGTGAGGTCATAGAATGGAGGTGTGTGAAGTCACAGAATGGAGGTGTGTGAACTCATAGAATGGAGGTGTGTGAAGTCACAGTTTGGAGCTGTGTGAAGTCACAGAATCGAGGTTTGAGAAGTCACAGAATGGAGTTGTGTGAACTCAGAATGGAGGTGTGTGAAGTCAAAGAATGGAGGTGTATGAAGTCATAGAATGGAAGTGTGTGAAGTCATAGAATGGAGGTGTGTGAAGTCAGAATGGAGGTGTGTGAAGTCACAGTTTGGAGCTGTGTGAAGTCACAGAATCGAGGTGTGAGAAGTCACAGAATGGAGTTGTGTGAAATCAGAAAGGAGGTGTGTGAAGTCACAGAATGGAGGTTTGTGAAGTCATGGAATGGAGGTGTGTGAAGTCATAGGACTGATGTTTCTGAAGTAAGAATGAAGGTGTGTGAAGTCATAGAATGGAGGTATGTGAACTCATAGAATGGGGGTGTGTGAAGTCACAGAATGGAGGTGTGTGAAGTCGGAATGGAGGTGTGTAGTCATCGATTGGAGGTGGGTGAAGTCATAGAAAGGAGGTGTGGGAAGTCATAGAATGGAGGAGTGTGAAGTCATAGAGTGCATATGAGTGAAATCACAGATTCGAGGTCTGTGAAGTCATAGAATGGAGGTGTGTGATGTCAGAATGGAGGTGTGTGAAGTCATAGATGCAGTTGTGTGAAGTCATAGTATGGAGTTGTGTGAAATCACAGAATAGAGTTTTGTGAAGGCACAGAATGGAGCTGTGTGAATTCAGAATGGAGGTGTGTGAAGTCATAGAGTGGAGGTGTGTGAAGTCAGAATGGAGGTGTGTGAACTCAAAGAATGGAGGTGTGTGACGTCACAATGGAAGTGTGTGAAGTCATAGAATGGAGGTGTGTGAAGTCACACAATGGAGGTGTGTGAAGTCATAGAATTGAGGTGTGTGAAGTCACTGAATGGAGGTGTGTGAAGTCATAGAATGGAGGTGTGTGAAGTTATAGAATGGATGTTTCTAAAGTAAAAATGAAGGTGTGTGAAGTCATACAATGGATGTGTGTGAAGTCAGAATGGAGGTGTGAAGTCATAGAATGGAGTTGGGTGAAGTCATAGAAAGGAGGTGTGTGAAGTCACAGAATGGACGTTATGAAGTCATAGAATGGAGCGGTGTGAAGTCACAGAATTGAGGTGTTTGAAGTCATATATTGGAGGTGTGTGAAGTTAAAATGCATGTGTGAAGTCACAGAATGGAGGTTTGTGAAGTCATAGAATGGAGGTGTGTGAATGTTTCTGAAGTAAAAATGAAGGTGTGTGAAGTCATGGTATGCAGGTGTGTGAAGTCACAGAATGGAGGTGTGTGAAGTCAGAATGGAGGTGTGTAGTCATAGACTGGAGGTGGGTGAAGTCATAGAATGGAGGAGTGTGAAGTCATAGAGTGAGGTGAGTGAAGTCACAGATTCGAGGTCTGTGAAGTCATAGAATGGAGGTGTGTGATGTCAGAATGGAGGTGTGCGAAGTCATAGAATAGAGGTGTGTGAAGTCAGAATTGAGGTGTGTGAAGTCATAGATGGAGTTGTGTCAAGTCATAGTATGGAGGTGTGTGAAATCATAGATTGGAGTTTTGTGAAGTCACAGAATGGAGCTGTGTGAATTCAGAATGGAGGTGTGTGAAGTCATAGAATGGAGGTGTGTGAAGTTATAGAATGGAGGTGTGTGAAGTCAGAGAATGGAGGTGGGTGAAGTCAGAATGGAGGTGTGTAGTCATAGATTGGAGGTGGGTGAAGTCAAAGAATGTAGGTGTGTGAAGTCATTGAAGGGAGGTGTGTGAAGTCACAGAAAGGAGGTGTGTGAAGTCAGAATATAGGTGTTCGAAGTCATAGAATAGAGGTGTGTGAAGTCAGAATGGAGGTGTTTGAAGTCATAGAATGGAGGTGTGTGAACTCATAAAATGGAGGTGTGTGACGTCACAATGGAAGTTTGTGAAAGCATAGAATAGAGGTGTGTGAAGTCACAGAATGGAGGTGTGTGAACTCAGAATGGAGGTGTGTGCAATCATAGATGGAGGTGTGTGAAGTCATAGTATGGAGATATGTGAAATCATAGAATGGAGTTTTGTGAAGTCACAGAATGGTGTTCTGTGAGTCAGAATTGAGGTGTGTGAAGTCATAGATTGTAGATGTGTGAAGTCATAGAATGGAGTATTGTGAAGTCACCGAAGGGAGGTTTGAGATGTCATAGAATGGAGGTATGAGAAATCAAATTAGAGGGGTGTGAAGTCGGAAAATGGAGGTGTGTGAAGTCATAGAATGTAGGTGGGTGAAGTCATAGAATGGAGGTGTATGAAGTCATAGAATGGCGGTGTGTGAAGTCACAGAATGTACGGGTTTAAAGTCATAGAATGGAGGTGTGTGAAGTCAGAGAATTGAGCTGTTTGAAGTCATATATTGGAGGTGTGTGAAGTCAAAATGGATGTGTGTTAAGTCACCGAATGGAGTTTTGTGAACTCAGTATGGAGGTGTGTGAATCACAGAATGGAGGTTTATGAAGTCATAGATGTAGGTGTGTGAGGTCATAGAATGGATGTTTCTGAAGTAAGAATGAAGGTGTGTGAAGTCATAGAATGGAGGTGTGTGAAGTCATTGAATGGAGGTGTGTGAAGTCACTGAATGGAAGTGTGTGAAGTCAGAATGGAGGTGTGAAGTCATAGAATGAAGGTGGGTGAAGTCATAGAAAGGAGGTATGGGAAGTCATAGAATGGAGGAGTGTGAAGTCATAGAGTGGAGGTGTGTGATGTCAGAATGGAGGTGTGCGAAGTCATAGAATAGAGGTTTGTGAAGTCAGAATGGAGGTGTGTGAAGTCATAGAATGGAGGTGTGTGAACTCATAGAATGGAGGTGTGTGACGTCACAATGGAAGTGTGTGAAGTCACAGAATGGAAGTGTGTGAATTCATGCAATGGAGGTGTGTGAAGTGAGAATGGAATTTTGTGAACTCACAGAATTGAACTGTGTGAAGTCAGAATGGCAGTGTGTGAACTCATAGAATGGAGGTGTGTGTAGTCACAATGGAGGTGCGTGAAGTCATAGAATGGAGGTGTGTGAAGTCACAGAATGGACGTGTGTGAAGTCATAGAATGGAGGTGTGTGAAGTCATAGAATGGAAGTGTGTGAAGTCATAGAATGGAGGTGTGTGAAGTCACAGAATGGACGGTATGAAGTCATAGAATGGAGGTGTATGAAATCACAGAATGAGGGCGTGTGAGGTCATAGAATGGAGGTGTGTGAAGTCACAGAATGGAGGTGTGTGAAGTCATAGAATGGAGGTGTGTGAAGTCATAGATGGGAATTGTGTGAAGTCACAGATTGGAGGTGTGTGAAGTCACAGAATCGAGGTGTGAGAAGTCAAAGAATGGAGGTTTGTGAACTCAGAATGGAGGTGTGTGAAGTCACAGAATGGAGGCGTGTGAAGTCAAAGAATGGAGGTGTGTGAAGTCACAGAATGGAGGTGTGTGAAATCATAGAATGGAGGTGTGTGAAGTCACAGAATGGAGGTGGGTGAAGTCAGAATGGAGGTGTGTGAAGTCATAGAATGGAGGTGTGTGAAGTCAGAATGGAGGTGTGAAGTCATAGAATGTAGGTGGGTGAAGTCATAGAACTTAGGTGTGGGAAGTCATAGAATGGAGAAGTGTGAAGTCACAGAGTGGAGGTGAGTGAAGTCATACAATGGAGGTGTGTGAAGTCAGAATGGAGGTGTGTGAAGTCACAGAATTGAGGTGTGTGAACTCAGAATGGAGGTGTGTGAAGTCATACATGGAGGTGTGTGAAGTCATAGTATGGAGATATGTGAAATCATAGAGTGGAGCTTTGTGAAGTCACAGAATGGAGATGTGTGAGTCAGAATTGATGTGTGTGAAGTCATAGAATGTAGATGTGTGAAGTCATAGAATGGAGTATTGTGAAGTCACCGAAGGGAGGTTTGTGAAGTCATAGAATGGAGGTATGAGATATCAAATTAGAGAGTGTGAATTCGGAGAATGGAGGTTTGTGAAGTCATAGAATGGAGGTGGGTGAAGTCATAGAATGGAGGTGTGTGAATTCAGATTGGTGGTGTGTGAAGTCATAGAATGGAGGTGTGTCAACACAGAAAGGAGGTGTATGAAGTCATAGAATGGAGGTGAGTGAACTCATAGAATGGAGGTGTGTGAAATCAGAATGGTGGTGTGTAAAGTCAAAGAATTTAGATGTGTGAAGTCAGAATGGAGGTGTGTGAGGTCAGAATGGAGGTGTGTGAAGTCATAGAATGAAGGTGTGTAAAGTCACAATGCAGGTGTGTGAACTCAGAGAATGGAGGTGTGTGAAGTCAAAATGTAGGTGTGTGAAGTCATAGAATGGAGGTGTGTGAAGTCATAGAATGGAGGTGTGTGAAGTCACAGAATGGAGGTGTGTGAAGTCATAGAATTCAGGTGTGTGAAGTCACAGAATTGAGGTGTGTGAAATCATAGAATGAAGGTGTGTGAAGTCACAGAATGGAGGTGAGTGAAGTCAGAATGGAGGTGTGTGAAGTCACAGAATGGAGGTGTGTGAAGTCAGAATGGAGGTGTGAAGTCATAGAATGGAGGTGGGTGAAGTGACAGAAATTAGGTGTGGGAAGTCATAGAATGGAGAAGTGTGAAGTCATAGAGTGGAGGTGAGTGAAGTCACAGATTTGAGGTCTGTGAAGTCATAGAATGGAGGTGTGGGAAGTCAGAATGTAGGTGTTGCAAGTCATAGAATAGAGGTGTGTGAAGTCAGAATGGAGGTGTGTGAAGTCATAGAATGGAGGTGTGTGAACTCACAGAATGGAGGTGTGTGACGTCACAATGGAAGTTTGTGAAGTCATAGAATGCAGGTGTGTGAAGTCACAGAATGGAGGTGTGTGAAGTCATACAATGGAGGTGTGTGAAGCCGGAATGGAGGTGTGTGAAGTCACAGAATGGAGGTGTGTGAACTCAGAATGGAGGAGTGTGAATTCATAGATGGAGGTGTGTGAAGTCATAGTATGGAGATATGTGAAATCATAGAATGGAGGTGTGTGAAGTCATAGAATGGAGGTGTGTGAAGTCAGAATGGAGGTGTGAAGTCATAGAATGGAGGTGGGTGAAGTCACAGAAATTAGGTGTGGGAAGTCATAGAATGAAGAAGTGTGAAGTCATAGAGTGGAGGTGAGTGAAGTCACAGATTCGAGGTCTGTGAAGTCATAGAATGGAGGTGTGGGAAGTCAGAATGTAGGTGTTGCAAGTCATAGAATAGAGGTCTGTGAAGTCAGAATGGAGGTGTGTGATGTCATAGAATGTAGGTGTGTGAACTCATAGAGTGGAGGTGTGTGACGTCACAATGGAAGTTTGTGAAGTCATAGAATGGAGGTGTGTGAAGTCAGAATGGAGGTGTGTGAACTCATAGAATGGAGATGTGTGAAATCATAGAATGAGGGTGTGTGAGGTCATAGAATGGAGGTGTGTGAAGTCACAGAATGGAGGTGTGTGAACTTATAGAATGGAGGTGTGTGAAGTCACAGTTTGGAGCTGTGTGAAGTCACAGAATCGAGGTGTGAGAAGTCACAGAATGGAGTTGTGTGAACTCAGAATGGAGGTGTGTGAAGTCAAAGAATGGAGGTGTATGAAGTCATAGAATGGAAGTGTGTGAAGTCATAGAATGGAGGTGTGTGAAGTCAGAATGGAGGTGTGTGAAGTCACAGTTTGGAGCTGTGTGAAGTCACAGAATCGAGGTGTGAGAAGTCACAGAATGGAGTTGTGTGAACTCAGAAAGGAGGTGTGTGAAGTCACAGAATGGAGGTTTGTGAAGTCATACAATGGAGGTGTGTGAAGCCGGAATGGAGGTGTGTGAAGTCACAGAATGGAGGTGTGGGAAGTCAGAATGTAGGTGTTGCAAGTCATAGAATAGAGGTGTGTGAAATCAGAATGGAGGTGTGTGAAGTCATAGAATGGAGGTGTGTGAACTCATAGAATGGAGGTGTGTGACATCACAATGGAAGTTTGTGAAGTCATAGAATGCAGGTGTGTGAAGTCACAGAATGGAGGTCTGTGAAGTCATACAATGGAGGTGTGTGAAGCCGGAATGGAGGTGTGTGAAGTCACAGAATGGAGGTGTGTGAACTCAGAATGGAGGTGTGTGAATTCATAGATGGAGGTGTGTGAAGTCATAGTATGGAGATATGTGAAATCATAGAATGGAGTTTTGTGAAGTCACAGAATGGAGGTGTGTGAAGTCAGAATGGAGGTGTGTGAAGTCATAGAATGGAGGTGTGTGAAGTCAGAATGGAGGTGTGAAGTCAGAGAATGGAGGTGGGTGAAGTCACAGAAATTAGGTGTGGGAAGTCATAGAATGAAGAAGTGTGAAGTCATAGAGTGGACGTGAGTGATGTCACAGATTCGAGGTCTGTGAAGTCATAGAATGGAAGTGTGGGAAGTCAGAATGTAGGTGTTGCAAGTCATAGAATAGAGGTGTGTGAAGTAAGAATGGAGGTGTGTGATGTCATAGAATGTAGGTGTGTGAACTCATAGAATGGAGGTGTGTGACGTCACAATGGAAGTTTGTGAAGTCAATGAATGGAGGTGTGTGAAGTCAGAATGGAGGTGTGTGAACTCATAGAATGGAGGTGTGTGAAATCATAGAATGAGGGTGTGTGAGGTCATAGAATGGAGGTGTGTGAAGTCACAGAATGGAGGTGTGTGAACTCATAGAATGGAGGTGTGTGAAGTCACAGTTTGGAGCTGTGTGAAGTCACAGAATCGAGGTTTGAGAAGTCACAGAATGGAGTTGTGTGAACTCAGAATGGAGGTGTGTGAAGTCAAAGAATGGAGGTGTATGAAGTCATAGAATGGAAGTGTGTGAAGTCATAGAATGGAGGTGTGTGAAGTCCGAATGGAGGTGTGTGAAGTCACAGTTTGGAGCTGTGTGAAGTCACAGAATCGAGGTGTGAGAAGTCACAGAATGGAGTTGTGTGAAATCAGAAAGGAGGTGTGTGAAGTCACAGAATGGAGGTTTGTGAAGTCATGGAATGGAGGTGTGTGAAGTCATAGGACTGATGTTTCTGAAGTAAGAATGAAGGTGTGTGAAGTCATAGAATGGAGGTATGTGAACTCATAGAATGGGGGTGTGTGAAGTCACAGAATGGAGGTGTGTGAAGTCGGAATGGAGGTGTGTAGTCATCGATTGGAGGTGGGTGAAGTCATAGAAAGGAGGTGTGGGAAGTCATAGAATGGAGGAGTGTGAAGTCATAGAGTGCATATGAGTGAAATCACAGATTCGAGGTCTGTGAAGTCATAGAATGGAGGTGTGTGATGTCAGAATGGAGGTGTGTGAAGTCATAGATGCAGTTGTGTGAAGTCATAGTATGGAGTTGTGTGAAATCACAGAATAGAGTTTTGTGAAGGCACAGAATGGAGCTGTGTGAATTCAGAATGGAGGTGTGTGAAGTCATAGAGTGGAGGTGTGTGAAGTCAGAATGGAGGTGTGTGAACTCAAAGAATGGAGGTGTGTGACGTCACAATGGAAGTGTGTGAAGTCATAGAATGGAGGTGTGTGAAGTCACACAATGGAGGTGTGTGAAGTCATAGAATTGAGGTGTGTGAAGTCACTGAATGGAGGTGTGTGAAGTCATAGAATGGAGGTGTGTGAAGTTATAGAATGGATGTTTGTAAAGTAAAAATGAAGGTGTGTGAAGTCATAGAATGGATGTGTGTGAAGTCAGAATGGAGGTGTGAAGTCATAGAATGGAGTTGGGTGAAGTCATAGAAAGGAGGTGTGTGAAGTCACAGAATGGAGGTGTGTGAAGTTATAGAATGGATGTTTGTAAAATAAAAATGAAGGTGTGTGAAGTCATAGAATGGAGATGTGTGAAGTCAGAATGGAGGTGTTTGAAGTCACAGAATGGAGCTGTGTCAACTCAGAATTTAGTCGTGTGAAGTCAAATAATGGAGGTGTGTGAAGACATAGAATGGAGGTGTATGAAGTCAAAGAATGGAAGTGTGTGAAGTCATAGAATATATGTTTGTGAAGTAAGAATGAAGGTGTGTGAAGGCATAGAATGGAGGTGTGTGAAGTCACAGAATGGAGGTGTGTGAAGGCATAGAATGGAGGTGTGTTAACTCATAGAATGGAGGTGTGTGAAGTCATATAATGGAGGTGTGTGAAGTCACAGAATGGAGGTGTGTGAAGTCATATAATGGAGGTGTGTGAAGTCACAGAATGGAGGTGTGTGAAGTCAGAATGGAGGTGTGAAGTCATAGAATGGAGTTGGGTGAAGTCATAGAAAGGAGGTGTGTGAAGTCATAGAATGGAGGTGTGTGAAGTCATAGAATGGAGGTGTTGAAGTCAGAATGGAGGTGTGTGAACTCATAGAATGGTAGGGTGTGTAGTCACAATGGAGGTGTGTGAACTCATAGAATGGAGGTGTGTGAAATCACAGAATGGACGTGTGTGTAGTCATAGAATAGAGGTGTGTGAAGTCATAGAATGGAGGTGTGTGAAGTGACAGAAGGAGTTGTGGGAAGTCACATATTGGAGGTGTGTGAAGTTCCAGAATTGAGGTGTGTGAACTCAGAATGGAGGTGTGTAAAGTCACAGAATGGAGGTGTGTGAAGTCATAGAATGGAAGTGTGTGAAGTCATAAAATGGAGGTGTGTGAAGTCACAGAATGGACGGTTTGAAATCCTAGAATGGAGGTGTGTGAAGTCAGAATGGAGGTGTATGAAGTCATGGAATGGAGGTGTGTGAAGTCAGAATAGAGGTGTGTGAAATCATAGACTGGAGGTGTGTGAAGTCACAGAATGGACGTTATGAAGTCATAGAATGGAGCGGTGTGAAGTCACAGAATTGAGGTGTTTGAAGTCATATATTGGAGGTGTGTGAAGTCAAAATGCATGTGTGAAGTCACAGAATGGAGGTTTGTGAAGTCATAGAATGGAGGTGTGTGAATGTTTCTGATGTAAAAATGAAGGTGTGTGAAGTCATTGTATGCAGGTGTGTGAAGTCACAGAATGGAGGTGTGGAGTCATAGATTGGAGGTGGGTGAAGTCATAGAATGGAGGAGTGTGAAGTCATAGAGTGAGGTTAGTGAAGTCACAGATTCGAGGTCTGTGAAGTCATAGAATGGAGGTGTGTGATGTCAGAATGGAGGTGTGGGAAGTCATAGAATAGAGGTGTGTGAAGTCAGAATGGAGGTGTGTGAAGTCATAGATGGAGTTGTGTGAAGTCATAGTATGGAGGTGTGTGGAATCATAGAATGGAGTTTTGTGAAGTCACAGAATGGAGCTGTGTGAATTCAGAATGGAGGTGTGTGAAGTCATAGAATGGAGGTGTGTGAAGTTATAGAATGGAGGTGTGTGTAGTCAGAGAATGGAGGTGTATGAAGTCAGAATGGAGGTGTTTAGTCATAGATTGGAGGTGGGTGAAGTCAAAGAATATAGGTGTGTGAAGTCATTGAATGGAGGTGTGTGAAGTCACAGAATGGAGGTGTGTGAAGTCAGAATATAGGTGTTGGAAGTCATAGAATAGAGGTGTGTGAAGTCAGAATGGAGGTGTGTGAAGTCATAGAATGGAGTTGTGTGAACTCATAAAATGGAGGTGTGTGACGTCACAATGGAAGTTTGTGAAGGCATAGAATAGAGGTGTGTGAAGTCACAGAATGGAGGTGTGTGAAGTCATACAATGGAGATGTGTGAAGTCAGAATGGAGGTGTGTGAAGTCACAGAATGGAGGTGTGTGAACTCAGAATGGAGGTGTGTGCAATCATAGATGGAGGTGTGTGAAGTCATAGTATGGAGATATGTGAAATCATAGAATGGAGTTTTGTGAAGTCACAGAATGGAGTTGTGTGAGTCAGAATTGAGGTGTGTGAAGTCATAGAATGTAGATGTGTGAAGTCATAGAATGGAGTATTGTGAAGTCACCGAAAGGAGGTTTGAGAAGTCATAGAATGCAGGTATGAGAAATCAAATTAGAGGGGTGTGAAGTCGGAGAATCGAGGTGTGTGAAGTCATAGAATGGAGGTGTGTGAAGTCAGAATCGAGGTGTGAAGTCATTGAATGGAGGTGGATGAAGTAATAGAACTTAGGTGTGGGAAGTCATAGAATCGAGAAGTGTGAAGTCATAGAGTAGAGGTGAGTGAAGTCACAGACTCGAGATCTGTGAAGTCATAGAATGGAGGTGTGTGAAGTCATAGAATGGAGGTGTGTGAAGTCATAGAATGGAGGTGTATGAAGTCATAGAATGGCGGTGTGTGAAGGCACAGAATGGACGGGTTTAAAGTCATAGAATGGAGGTGTGTAAAGTCAGAGAATTGAGCTGTTTGAAGTCATATATTGGAGGTGTGTGAAATCAAAATGGATGTGTGTTAAGTCACCGAATGGAGTTTTGTGAACTCAGTATGGAGGTGTGTGAAGTCACAGAATGGAGGTTTGTGAAATCATAGATGTAGGTGTGTGAGGTCATAGAATGGATGTTTCTGAAGTAAGAATGAAGGTGTGTGAAGTCATAGAATGGAGGTGTGTGAAGTCATTGAATGGAGGTGTGTGAAGTCACTGAATGGAAGTGTGTGAAGTCAGAATGGAGGTGTGAGGTCATAGAATGAAGGTGGGTGAAGTCATAGAAAGGAGGTATGGGAAGTCATAGAATGGAGGAGTGTGAAGTCATAGAGTGGAGGTGTGTGATGTCAGAATGGAGGTGTGCGAAGTCATAGAATAGAGGTTTGTGAAGTCAGAATGGAGGTGTGTGAAGTCATAGAATGGAGGTGTGTGAACTCATAGATTGGAGGTGTGTGACGTCACAATGGAAGTGTGTGAAGTCACAGAATGGAGGTGTGTGAATTCAGAATGGAGGTATGTGAAATCATAGAACGGGGGTGTGTGAAGTCAGAATGGCGGTGTGTGAACTCATAGAATGGAGGTGTGTGTAGTCACAATGGAGGTGCGTGAAGTCATAGAATGGAGGTGTGTGAAGTCACAGAATGGAGGTGTGTGAAGTCATAGAATGGAGGTGTGTGAAGTCATAGCATGGGTGTTTGTGAAGTAAGAATGAAGGTGTGTGAAGTCATAGAATGGAGGTGTGTGAAGTCACAGAATGGAGGTGTGCGAAGTCACAGATTGAAGGAGTGTGAAGTCACAGAATGGAGGTGTGTGAACCCAGAATGGAGGTGTGTAAAGTCACAGAATGGAGGTGTGTGAAGTCATAGAATGGAAGTGTGTGAAGTCATAGAATGGAGGTGTGTGAAGTCACAGAATGGACGGTATGAAGTCATAGAATGGAGGTGTATGAAATCACAGAATGAGGGTGTGTGAGGTCATAGAAGGGAGGTGTGTGAAGTCACAGAATGGAGGTGTGTGAAGTCATAGTATGGAGGTGTGTGAAGTTATAGAATGGAAGTGTGTGTAGTCACAGATTGGAGGTGTGTGAAGTCACAGAATAGAGGTGTGAGAAATCAAAGCATGGAGGTGTGTGAACTCAGAATGGAGGTGTGTGAAGTCACAGAATGGAGGTGTGTGAAGTCAAACAATGGAGGTGTGTGAAGTCACAGAATGGAGGTGTGTGAAATCATAGAATGGAGGTGTGTGAAGTCACAGAATGGAGGTGGGTGAAGTCAGAATGGAGGTGTGTGAAGCCATAGAATGGAGGTGTGTGAAGTCAGAATGGAGGTGTGAAGTCATAGAATGTAGGTGGGTGAAGTCATAGAACTTAGGTGTGGGAAGTCATAGAATTGAGAAGTGTGAAGTCACAGAGTGGAGGTGAGTGAAGTCACAGATTCGAGGTCTGTGAAGTCATAGAATGGAGGTGTGTGAAGTCACAGAATGGAGGTGTGTGAAGTCATACAATGGAGGTGTGTGAAGTCAGAATGGAGGTGTGTGAAGTCA
The DNA here is from genome assembly GCA_024803745.1 of Megascapheus bottae. Taxonomy (NCBI): domain Eukaryota; kingdom Metazoa; phylum Chordata; class Mammalia; order Rodentia; family Geomyidae; genus Megascapheus; species Megascapheus bottae. The sequence continues at coordinate 43,903 of JANJXV010000751.1, read as the reverse complement.
CAGAATTGAGGTGTGTGAACTCAGAATGGAGGTGTGTGAAGTCATAGATGGAGGTGTGTGAAGTCATAGTATGGAGATATGTGAAATCATAGAATGGAGTTTTGTGAAGTCACAGAATGGAGATGTGTGACTCAAAATTGAGGTGTGTGAAGTCATAGAATGTAGATGTGTGAAGTCATAGAATGGAGTATTGTGAAGTCACCGAAGGGAGTTTTGTGAAGTCATAGAATGGAGGTATGAGATATCAAATTAGAGGGGTGTGAATTCGGAGAATGGAGGTGTGTGAAGTCATAGAATGGAGGTGGGTGAAGTCATAGAATGGAGGTGTGTGAATTCAGATTTGTGGTGTGTGAAGTCATAGAATGGAGGTGTGTCAACACAGAAAGGAGGTGTGTGAAGTCATAGAATGGAGGTGAGTGAACTTATAGAATGGAGGTGTGTGAAATCATACAATGGAGGTGTGTGAACTCAAAGAATTTAGATGTGTGAAGTCAGAATGGAGGTGTGTGAGGTCAGAATGGAGGTGTGTGAAGTCATAGAATGGAGGTGTGTAAAGTCACAATGCAGGTGTGTCAACTCATAAAATGGAGGTGTGTGCAGTCAAAATGTAGGTGTGTGAAGTCATAGAATGGAGGTGTGTGAAGTCATAGAATGGAGGTGTGTGAAGTCACAGAATGGAGGTGTGTGAAGTCATAGAATTCAGGTGTGTGAAGTCACAGAATGGAGGTGTGTGAAATCATAGAATGAGGTGTGTGAAGTCACAGAATGGAGGTGTGTGAAGTCAGAATGGAGGTGTGTAAAGTCATAGAATGGAGGTGTGTGAAGTCAGAATGGAGGTGTGAAGTCATAGAATGGAGGTGGGTGAAGTGACAGAAATTAGGTGTGGGAAGTCACAGAATGGAGAAGTGTGAAGTCATAGAGTGGAGGTGAGTGAAGTCACAGATTCGTGGTCTGTGAAGTCATAGAATGGAGGTGTGGGAAGTCAGAATGGAGGTGTTGCAAGTCATAGAATAGAGGTGTGTGAAGTCAGAATGGAGGTGTGTGAAGTCATAGAATAGAGGTGTGTGAACTCATAGAATGGAGGTGTGTGACGTCACAATGGAAGTTTGTGAAGTCATAGAATGCAGGTGTGTGAAGTCAGAGAATGGAGGAGTGTGAAGTCATACAATGGAGGTGTGTGAAGCCGGAATGGAGGTGTGTGAAGTCACAGAATGGAGGTGTGTGAACTCAGAATGGAGGTGTGTGAATTCATAGATGGAGGTGTGTGAAGTCATAGTATGGAGATATGTGAAATCATAGAATGGAATTTTGTGAAGTCACAGAATGGAGGTGTGTGAAGTCAGAATGGAGGTGTGTGAAGTCATAGAATGGAGGTGTGTGAAGTTAGAATGGAGGTGTGAAGTCATAGAATGGAGGTGGGTGAAGTCACAGAAATTAGGTGTGGGAAGTCATAGAATGGAGAAGTGTGAAGTCATAGAGTGGAGGTGAGTGAAGTCACAGATTCGAGGTCTGTGAAGTCATAGAATGGAGGTGTGGGAAGTCAGAATGTAGGTGTTGCAAGTCATAGAATAGAGGTGTGTGAAGTCTGATTGGAGGTGTGTGATGTCATAGAATGGAGGTGTGTGAACGCATATAATGGAGGTGGGTGACGTCACAATGGAATTTTGTGAAGTCATAGAATGGAGGTGTGTGAAGTCAGAATGGAGGTGTGTGAACTCATAGAATGGAGGTGTGTGAAATCATAGAATGAGGGTGTGTGAGGTCATAGAATGGAGGTGTATGAAGTCATAGAATGGAAGTGTGTGAAGTCATAGAATGGAGGTGTGTGAAGTCAGAATGAAAGTATGTGAAGTCACAGTTTGGAGCTGTGTGAAGTCACAGAATCGAGGTGTGAGAAGTCACAGAATGGAGTTGTGTGAACTCAGAAAGGAGGTGTGTGAAGTCACAGAATGGAGGTTTGTGAAGTCATGGAATGGAGGTGTGTGAAGTCATAGAACTGATGTTTCTGAAGTAAGAATGAAGGTGTGTGAAGGCATAGAATGGAGGTATGTGAACTCATAGAATGGGGGTGTGTGAAGTCACAGAATGGAGGTGTGTGAAGTCAGAATGGAGGTGTGTAGTCATCGATTGGAGGTGGGTGAAGTCATAGAATGGAGGTGTGGGAAGTCATAGAATGGAGGAGTGTGAAGTCATAGAATGCATGTGAGTGAAATCACAGATTCAAGGTCTGTGAAGTCATAGAATGGAGGTGTGTGATGTCAGAATGGAGGTGTGTGAAGTCATAGATGGAGTTGTGTGAAGTCATAGTATGGAGTTGTGTGAAATCATAGAATAGAGTTTTGTGAAGGCACAGAATGGAGCTATGTGAATTCAGAATGGAGGTGTGTGAAGTCATAGAATGGAGGTGTGTGAAGTCAGAATGGAGGTGTGTGAACTCAAAGAATGGAGGTGTGTGACGTCACAATGGAAGTGTGTGAAGTCATAGAATGGAGTTGTGTGAAGTCACAGAATGGAGGTGTGTGAAGTCATAGAATTGAGGTGTGTGAAGTCACTGAATGGAGGTGTGTGAAGTCATAGAATGGAGGTGTGTGAAGTTATAGAATGGATGTTTGTAAAGTAAAAATGAAGGTGTGTGAAGTCATAGAATGGAGGTGTGTGAAGTCAGAATGGAGGAGTGAAGTCATAGAATGGAGTTGGGTGAAGTCATAGAAAGGAGGTGTGTGAAGTCATAGAATGGAGGTGTGTGAAGTTATAGAATGGATGTTTGTAAAGTAAAAATGAAGGTGTGTGAAGTCATAGAATGGAGATGTGTGAAGTCAGAATGGAGGTGTGTGAAGTCACAGAATGGAGATGTGTCAACTCAGAATTTAGGTGTGTGAAGTCAAAGAATGGAGGTGTGTGAAGACATAGAATGGAGGTGTATGAAGTCAAGGAATGGAGGTGTGTGAAGTCATAGAATATATGTTTGTGAAGTAAGAATGAAGGTGTGTGAAGGCATAGAATGGAAGTGTGTGAAGTCACAGAATGGAGGTGTGTGAAGGCATAGAATGGAGGTGTGTTAAGTCATAGAAAGGAGGTGTGTGAAGTCATATAATGGAGGTGTGTGAAGTCACAGAATGGAGGTGTGTGAAGTCAGAATGGAGGTGTGAAGTCATAGAATGGAGTTGGGTGAAGTCATAGAAAGGAGGTGTGTGAAGTCATAGAATGGAGGTGTGTGAAGTCATAGAATGGAGGTGTGTGTAGTCAGAATGGAGATGTGTGAACTCATAGAATGGTAGTGTGTGTAGTCAAAAGGGAGGTGTGTGAACTCATACAATGGAGGTGTGTGAAGTCACAGAATGGACGTGTGTGAAGTCATAGAATGGAGGTGTGTGAAGTCATAGAATGGAGGTGTGTGAAGTCACAGAATGGAGGTGTGGGAAGTCACAGATTGGAGGTGTGTGAAGTTCCAGAATTGAGGTGTGTGAACTCAGAATGGAGGTGTGTAAAGTCACAGAATGGAGGTGTGTGAAGTCATAGAATGGAAGTGTGTGAAGTCATAAAATGGAGGTGTGTGAAGTCAAAATGGATGTGTGAAGTCATAGAATGGAGGTCTGTGAAATCATAGAATGAGGGTTTGTGAGGTCATAGAATGGAAGTGTGTGAAGTCACGGAATGGAGGTGTGTGAAGTCACAGAATGGAGATGTGCGAAATCACAGAATAGAGGTGTGTGAACTCAGAATGGAAGTGTGTGAAGTCATAGAATGGAAGTGTGTGAAGTCATAGAATGGAAGTGTGTGAAGTCAGAATGGAGGTGTGTGAAGACACAGAATGGAGGATTGTGAAGTCATAGAATGGAGGTGTGTGAGGTCATAGAATGGATGTTTCTGAAGTAAGAATGAAGGTGTGTGAAGTCATAGAATGAAGGTGTGTGAAGTGATAGAATGGAGGTGTGTGAAGTCACAGAATGGAGGTGTGTGAAGTCAGAATGGAGGTGTGTAGTCAAAGATTGGAGGTGGGTGAAGTCATAGAAAGAGTTGTGGGTAGTCAGAGAGTGCAGGTGAGTGAAGTCACAGATTTGAGGTTTGTAAAATCATAGAATGGAGGTGTGTGATGTCAGATTGGAGGTGTATGAAGTCAAAGAATGTAGGTGTGTGAAGTCATTGAATGGAGGTGTGTGAAGTCACAGAATGGAGGTGTGTGAAATCAGAAGAGAGGTGTGCGAAGTCATAGAATGGAGGTGTGTGAAGTCAGAATGGAGGTGTATGAAGTCATAGAATGGAGGTGTGTGAAGTCAGAATAGAGGTGTGTGAAGTCATAGAATGGAGGTGTGTGAAGTCACAGAATGGAGGTGTGGGAAGTGACAGAATAGAGGTGTGTGACGTCACAGAATGGAGGTGTGTGAACTCAGAATGGAGGTGTGTAAAGGCACAGAATGGAGGTGTGTGAAGTCATAGAATGGAAGTGTGTGAAGTCACAGAATGGAGGTTATGAAGTCATAGAATGGAGCTGTGTGAAGTCACAAAATTGAGGTGTTTGAACACATATATTGGAGGTGTGTGAAGTCAAAATGCATGTGTGAAGTCACAGAATGGAGGTTTGTGAAGTCATAGAATGGAGGTGTGTGAATGTTTCTGAAGTAAAAATGAAGGTGTGTGAAGTCATGGAATGGAGGTGTGTGAAGTCACAGAATGGAGGTGTGTGAAGTCAGAATGGAGGTGTGTAGTCATAGATTGGAGGTGGGTGAAGTCATAGAATGGAGGAGTGTTTAGTCATAGAGTGCAGGTGAGTGAAGTCACAGATTCGAGGTCTGTGAAGTCATAGAATGGAGGTGTGTGATGTCAGAATGGAGGTGTGCGAAGTCATAGACGAGAGGTGTGTGAAGTCAGAATGGAGGTGTGTGAAGTCATAGATGGAGTTGTGTGAAGTCATAGTATGGAGGTGTGTGAAATCATACAATGGAGTTTTGTGAAGTCACAGAATGGAGCTGTGTGAATTCAGAATGGAGGTGTGTGAAGTCATAGAATGGAGGTATGATAAATCAAATTAGAGGGGTGTGAAGTCGGAGAATGGAGGTGTGTGCAGTCATAGAATGGAGATGGTTGAAGTCATAGAATGGAGGTGGGTGAAGTCATAGAATGGAGGTGTGTGAAGTCACTGAATGGACGGGTTTAAAGTCATAGAATGGAGGTGTGTGAAGTCCGAGAATTGAGCTGTTTGAAGTCATATATTGGAGGTGTGTGAAGTCAAAATGGATGTGTGAAGTCATAGAATGTAGGTGTGTGAAGTCATAGAATGGAGGTGTGTGAAGTCACAGAATGGAGGTGTGTGAACTCAGAATGGTGGTGTGTGAAGTCACAGAATGGAGGTGTGTGAAGTCATAGAATGGAAGTGTGTGAAGTCATAGAATGGACATGTGTGAAGTCAGAATGGAGGTGTGTGATGTCAAAGAATGGAGGTTTGTGAAGTCATAGAATGGAGCTGTGTGAAGTCAGAATGGAGGTGTGTGAAGTCACAGAATGGAGGTGTGTCAACTCAGAATTTAGGTGTGTGAAGTCAAAGAATGGAGGTGTGTGAAGTCATAGAATGGAGGTGTGTGAAGTCATAGAATGGAGGTGTGTGAAGTTATAGAATGGAGGTGTGTGAAGTCACAGAATGGAGGTGTGTGAAGTCAGAATGGAGGTGTGTAGTCATAGATTGGAGGTGGGTGAATTTATAGAAAGGAGGTGTGGGAAGTCACAGAATGGAAGAGTGGAAATCATAGAGTGCAGGTGAGTGAAGTCACAGATTTGAGGTCTGTGAAATCATAGAATGGAGGTGTGTGATGTCAGATTTGAGGTGTGTGAAGTCAAAGAATGTAGGTGTGTCAAGTCATTGAATGGATGTGTGTGAAGTCAGAGAAAGAAGGTGTGTGAAGTCAGAATGGAGGTGTGTGAAGTCATAGAATGGAGGTGTGTGAAGTCAGAATGGAGGGTTGTGAACTCATAGAATGTAGGTGTGTGACGTAACAATGGAAGTGTGTGAAGTCATAGAATGAAGGTGTGTGAAGTCACAGAATGGAGGTTTGTGAAGTCATAGAATGGAGGTATGTGAAGTCACAGAATAGAGGTGTGTAAAGTCATGGAATGGAGGTGTGTGAAGTTATAGAATGGATGTTTGTAAAGTAAGAATGAAGGTGTGTGAAGTCATAGAATGGAGGTCTGTGATGTCAAAGAATGGAGGTGTGTGAAATCATAGAATGTAGCTGTGTGAAGTCAGAATGGAGGTGTGTGAAGACACAGAATGGAGGTGTGTCAACTCAGAATTTAGGTGTGTGAAGTGAAAGAATGGAGGTTTGTGGAGTCATAGAATGGTGGTGTGTGGAGTCATAGAATGGAGCTGTGTGAATTTATAGAATGGAGGTGTGTGAAGTCACAGAATGGAGGTGTGTGAAGTCAGAATGAAGGTGTGTAGTCATAGATTGGAGGTGGGTGAATTCATAGAAAGGAGGTGTGTGAAATCATAGATGGAGGTGTGTGAAGTCATAGTATGCAGATATGTGAAATCATAGAATGGAGTTTTGTGAAGTCACAGAATGAAGTTGTGTGAGTCAGAATTGAGGTGTGTGAAGTCATGGAATGTAGATGTGTGAAGTCATAGAATGGAGTATTGTGAATTCACCGAAGGGAGGTTTGTGAAGTCATAGAATGGAGGTATGAGAAATCAAATTAGAGGGGTGTGAAGTCGAAGAATGGAGGTGTGTGAAGTCATAGAATGGAGGTGGGTGAAGTCATAGAATGGAGGTGTGTGAATTCAGATTGGAGGTGTGTGAAGTCATAGAATGGAGGTGTGTCAACTCAGAATTTAGGTGTGTGAAGTCAAAGAATGGAGGTGTGTGAAGTCATAGAATGGAGGTGAGTAAAGTCATAGAATGGAGGTTTGTGAAGTCATAGAATTTAGGTGTGTGAAGTCATAGAATGGAGGTGTGTGAAGTCACAGAATGGAGGTGTGTGAAGTCATACAATGGAGGTGTGTGAAGTCAGTATGGAGGTGTGTGAAGTCACAGAATGGAGGTGTGTGAACTCAGAATGGAGGTGTGTGAAGTCATAGATGGAGGTGTGTAAAGTCATAGTATGGAGATATGTGAAATCATACAATGGAGTTTTGTGAAGTCACAGAATGGAGTTGTGTGAGTCAGAATTGAAATGTGTGAAGTCATAGAATGTAGATGTGTGAAGTCATAGAATGGAGTATTGTGAAGTCACCGAAGTGAGGTTTGTGAAGTCATAGAATGGAGGTATGATAAATCAAATTAGAGGGGTGTGAAGTCGGAGGATGGAGGTGTGTGAAGTCATAGAATGGAGATGGTTGAAGTCATAGAATGGAGGTGGGTGAAGTCATAGAATGGAGGTGTGTGAAGTCACTGAATGGACGGGTTTAAAGTCATAGAATAGAGGTGTGTGAAGTCAGAGAATTGAGCTGTTTGAAGTCATATATTGGAGGTGTGTGAAGTCAAAATGGATGTGTGAAGTCATAGAATGTAGGTGTGTGAAGTCATAGAATGGAGGTGTGTGAAGTCACAGAATGGAGGTGTGTGAACTCAGAATGGAGGTGTGTGAAGCACAGAATGGAGGTGTGTGAAGTCATAGAATGGAAGTGTGTGAAGTCATAGAATGGACGTGTGTGAAGTCAGAATGGAGGTGTGTTAAGTCACCGAATGGAGATTTGTGAACTCAGTAGGGAGGTGTGTGAAGTCACAGAATGGAGGTTTGTGAAGTCATAGATGGAGTTGTGTGAGGTCATAGAATGGATGTTTCTGAAGAAAGAATGAAGGTGTGTGAAGTCATAGAATGGAGGAGTGTGAAGTCATTGAATGGAGGTGTGTGAAGTCACTGAATGGAAGTGTGTGAAGTCAGAATGGAGGTGTGAAGTCATAGAATGAAGGTGGGTGAAGTCATAGAAAGGAGGTGTGGGAAGTCATAGAATGGAGTAGTGTGAAGTCATAGAGTGGAGGTGAGTGAAGTCACAGATTCGAGGTCTGTGAAGTCATAGATTGGAGGTGTGTGATGTCAGAATGGAGGTATGCGAAGTCATAGAATAGAGCTTTCTGAAGTCAGAATGGAGGTGTGTGAAGTCATAGAATGGCGGTGTGTGAACTCATAGAATGGAGGTGTGTGACGTCACAATGGAAGTGTGTGAAGTCACAGAATGGAGGTGTGTTAATTCATGCAATGGATGTGTGTGAAGTCAGAATGGAATTTTGTGAAGTCACAGAATTGAGCTGTGTGAATTCAGAATGGAGGTGTGTGAAGTCATAGAATGGAGGTGTGTGAAGTCAGAATGGAGGTGTGTGAAGTCATAGAATGGACGTGTGTGAAGTCACAGAATGGAGGTGTGGGAAGTCACAGATTGCAGGAGTGTGAAGTCACAGAATAGAGGTGTGTGAACCCAGAATGGAGGTGTGTAAAGTCACAGAATGGAGGTGTGTGAAGTCATGGAATGGAAGTGTGTGAAGTCATAGAATGGAGGTGTGTGAAGGCACAGAATGGACGGTATTTAGTCATAGAATGGAGGTGTGTGAAGTCACAGAATTGAGGTGTTTGAAGTCATATATTGGAGGGGTGTGAAATCAACATGGATGTGTGAAGTCATAGAATGGAGGTGTGTGAATTCATAGAACGAGGGTGTGTGAAATCATAGAATGGAGGTGTGTGAAGTCACAGAATGGAGGTGTGTGAAGTCACAGATTGGTGGTGTGTGAAGTCAAAGAATCGAGGTGTGAGAAGTCACAGAATTGAGATGTGTGAACTCAGAATGGAGGTGTGTGAAGTCAAAGAATGGAGGTGTGTGAAGTCATAGAATGGAGGTGTGTGAAGTCATAGAATGGAGGTGTGTGACGTCACAATGGAAGTGTGTGAAGTCACAGAATGGAGGTGTGTTAATTCATGCAATGGATGTGTGTGAAGTCAGAATGGAATTTTGTGAAGTCACAGAATTGAGCTGTGTGAATTCAGAATGGAGGTGTGTGAAGTCATAGAATGGAGGTGTGTGAAGTCACAATGCAGGTGTGTGAACTCATAGAATGGAGGTGTGTGAAGTCACAATGTAGGTGTGTGAAGTCATAGAATGGAGGTGTGTGAAGTCATAGAATGGAGGTGTGTGAAGGCATAGAATGGAGGTGTGTGAAGTCATAGAATGGAGGTGTGTGAAGTCACAGAAGGGAGGTGTGTGAAATCACAGAATGAGGTGTGTGAAGTCACAGAATGGAGGTGTGTGAAGTCAGAATGGAGGTGTGTGAAGTCATAGAATGGAGGTGTGTGTAGTCAGAATGGAGGTGTGAAGTCATAGAATGGAGGTGGGTGAAGTCACAGAAATGAGGTGTGGGAAGTCATAGAATGGAGGAGTGTGAAGTCATAGAGTGGAGGTGAGTGAAGTCAAAGATTCGAGGTCTGTGAAGTCATAGAATGGAGGTTTGTGAAGTCATAGAATAGAGGTGTGTGAAGTCAGAATGGAGGTTTGTGAAGTCATAGAATGGAGGTGTGTGAACTTATAGAATGGAGGTGTGTGACGTCACAATGGAAGTTTGTGAAGTCATAGAATGGAGGTGTGTGAAGTCACTGAATGGAGGTGTGTGAAGTCACACAATGGAGGTGTGTGAAGTCAGAATGGAGGTGTGTGAAGTCACAGAATGGAGGTGTGTGAACTCAGAATGGAGGTGTGTGAAGTCATACATGGAGGTGTGTGAAGTCATACTATGGAGATATGTTAAATGATAGAATGGAGTTTTGTCAAGTCACAGAATGGAGTTGTGTGAGTGAGAATGGAGGTGTGTAAAGTCACAGAATGGACGGTTGGAAGTCATACAATGGAGCTGTGTGAAGTCACAGAATGGACGGTTTGAAGTCATAGAATGGAGGTGTGTGAAGTCACAGAATTGAGATGTTTGAAGTCATATATTGGAGGTGTGTGAAGTCAAAATGGATGTGTGAGGTCATAGAATGGAGGTGTGTGAAATCATAGAATGAGAGTGTGTGAGGTCATAGAATGGAGGTTTGTGAAGTCACAGAATGGAGGTGTGTGAAATCATAGAATGAAGGTGTGTGAAGTCATAGAATGGAAGTGTGTGAAGTCAGAATGGAGGTGTGTGAAGTCACAGAATGGAGGTGTGTGAAATCACAGAATACAGGTGCGTGAAGATATACAATGGATGTTTGTAAAGTAAGAATGAAGGTGTGAGAAGTCATAGAATGGAGGTGTGTGATGTCAAAGAAATTAGGTTTGTGAAGTCATAGAATAGAGCTGTGTGAAGTCAGAATGGAGGTGTGTGAAGTCACAGAATGGAGGTGCGTCAACTCAGAATTTAGGTGTGTCAAGTCAAAGAATAGAGGTGTGTGAAGTCATAGAATGGAGGTGTGTGAAGTCATAGAATGGAGGTGTGTGAAGTTATAGAATGGAGTTGTGTGAAGTCACAGAATGGAGGTGTGTGAAGTCAGAATGGAGGTGAGTAGTCAGAGATTCGAGGTCTGTGAAATCATAGAATGGAGGTGTGTGATGTCAGATTGGAGGTGTGTGAAGTCAAAGAATGTAGGTGTGTGAAGTCATTTAATGGAGGTGTGTGAAGCCAGAGAATGGAGGTGTGTGAAGTTAGAATGGAGGTGTGTGAAGTCATAGAATGGAGGTGTGCGAAGTCAGAATGGAGGTGTGTGAACTCATAGAATGGAGGTGTGTGACGTAACAATGGAAGTGTGTGAGGTCATAGAATGGAGGTGTGTGAAGTCACAGAATGGAGGTTTGTGAATCATAGAATGGAGGTATGTGAAGTCACAGAATGAAGGTGTGTAAAGTCATGGAATGGAGGTGTGTGAAGTTATAGAATGGATGTTTGTAAAGTAAGAATGAAGGTGTGTGACGTCATAGAATGGAGTTGTGTGATGTCAAAAAATGGAGGTGTGTGAAGTCATAGAATGGAGCTGTGTGAAGTCAGAATGGAGGTGTGTGAAGTCAGAGAATGGAGGTGTGCCAACTCAGAATTTAGGTGTGTGAGGTAAAAGAATGGAGGTGTGTGAAGGCAAAGAATGGAGGTGTGTGAAGTCATAGAATGAAGGTGTGCGAAGTCATAGAATGTATGTTTTGAAGTAAGAATGAAGGTGTGTGAAGTCATAGAATGGAGGTGTGTGTAGTCACAGAATGGAAGTGTGTGAAGTCACAGAATGGAGGTGTGTGAAGTCAGAATGGAGGTGTGCGAAGTCATAGAATGGAGGTGTGTGAAGTCAGAATGGAGGTGTGTGAAGTCATAGATGGAGTTGTGTGAAGTCATAGTATGGAGGTGTGTGAAATCATAGAATGGAGTTTTGTGAAGTCACAGAATGGAGCTGTGTGAATTCAGAATGGAGATGTGTGAAGTCATAGAATGGAGGTGTGTGAAGTCAGAATGGAGATGTGTGAACTCATAGAATGGAGGTGTGTGACGTCACATTGGAAGTGTGTGAAGTCATAGAATGGAGGTATGTGAAGTGACAGAATGGAGGTGTGTAAAGTCATAGAATTGAGGTGTGTGAAGTTATAGAATGGATGTTTGTAAAGAAAGAATGAAGGTGTGTGAAGTCATAGAATGTAGGTGCGTGACGTCAAAGAATGGAGATGTGTGAAGTCATAGAATGGAGCTGTGTGAAGTCAGAATGGAGGTGTGTGAAGTCATATAATGGAGGTGTGTCAACTCAGAATTTAGGTGTATGAAGTCAAAGAATGGAGGTGTGTGAAGTCATAGAATGGAGGTGTGTGAAGTCATAGAAAGGAGGTTTGTGATGTCAGAATGGAGGTGTGCGAGGTCATACAATAGAGGTGTGTAAAGTCAGAATGGAGGTGTGTGAAGTCATAGATGAAGTTGTGTGAAGTCATAGTATGGAGGTGTGTGAAATCATAGAATGGAGGTGTGTGAAGTCAGAATGGAGGTGTGTGAACTCATAGAATGGAGGTGTGTGAAGTCACAGAATGAAAGTGTGTGAAGTCATAGAATGGAGGTGTGTGAAGTCACAGAATGGAGGTGTGTGAACTCATAGAATGGAGGTGTGTGACGTCAAAGAATGTAGGTGTTCAAAGTCATAGAATAGAGCTGTGTGAAGTCAGAATGGAGGTGTGTGAAGTCACAGAATGGAGGTGTGTCAACTCAGAATTTAGGTGTGTGAAGTCAAAAATGGACGTGTGTGAAGTCATAGAATGCAGGTGTGTGAAGTCATAGAATGTAGGTGTGTGAAGTCAGAATGGAGGTGTGTGACGTCACAGAATTGAGGTGTGTGAAGCCATAGAATGGAGGTGTATGAAGTCATAGAATGGATGTTGCTGAAGTAAGAATGAAGGTGTGTGAACTCATAGAATGGAGGTGTGTGGAGTCATAGAATGTATGTTTGTGAAGTAAGAATGAAGGTGTGTGAAGTCACAGAATGGAGGTGTGTGAAGTCACAGAATGGAGGTGTGTGAAGTCATAGAATGGAGGTGTGTGAAGTCATAGAATGGAGGTGTGTGAAGTCATATAATGGAGGTGTGTGAAGTCACAGAATGGAGGTGTGTGAAATCAGAATGGAGGTATGAAGTCATAGAATGGAGGTGGGTGAAGTCATAGAATGGAGGTGTGTGAAATCATAGAATGGATGTGTGTGAAGTCATAGAATGGAGGTGTGTGACGTCACAGAATGGAGGTGTGTGAACTCAGAATGGAGGTGTGTAAACTCACAGAATGGAGGTGTGTGAAGTCATAGAATGGAAGTGTGTGAAGTCATAGCATGGAGGTGTGTGGAGTCACAGAATGGAGGGTATGAAGGCATAGAATGGAGGTGTGTGAAGTCACAGAATTGAGGTGTTTGAAGTCATATATTGGAGGTGTGTGAAGTAAAAATGGATGTTTGAAGTCATAGAATGGAGGTGTGTGAAATCATAGAATGAGGGTGTGTGAGGTCATACAATATAGGTGTGTGAAGTCACAGAATGGAGGTGTGTGAACTCATAAAATGGAGGTGGGTGAAGTCATAGAAAGGAGGTGTGGGAATTCATAGAATGGATGAGTGTGAAGTCATAGAGTGGAGGTGAGTGAAGTCACATATTCGAGGTCTGTGAAGTCATAGAATGGACGTGTGTGACGTCAAGGAATGGAGATGTGTGAAGTCATAGATTGGAGCTGTGTGAAGTCAGAATGGAGGTGTGTGAAGTCACATAATAGAGGTGTGTCAACTCAGAATTTAGGTGTATGAAGTCAAAGAATGGAGGTGTTTGAAGTCATAGAATGGAGGTGTGTGAAGTCATAGAATGGAGGTGTGTGAAGTCACAGAATGGAGGTGTGTGAAGTCAGAATGGAGGTGAGTAGTCGTAGATTGGAGGTGGGTGAAGTCATAGAAAGAAGGTGTGGGAAGTCATATAATGGAGGAGTATGAAGTCATAGAGTGCAGGTGAGTGAAGTCACAGATTCGAGGTCTGTGAAGTCATAGAATGGAGTTGTGTGATGTCAGAATGGAGGTGTGTGAAGTCATAGATGAAGTTGTGTGAAGTCATAGTATGGAGGTGTGTGAAATCATAGAATGGAGTTTTGTGAAGTCACAGAATGGAGCTGTGTGAATTCAGAATGGAGGTGTGTGAAGTCATAGAATGGAGGTGTGTGAAGTCAGAATGGAGGTGTGTGAACTCATAGAATGGAGGTGTGTGAAGTCACAGAATGGAAGTGTGTGAAGTCATAGAATGGAGGTGTGTGAAGTCACAGAATGGAGGTGTGTGAAATCATAGAATAGAGGTGTGTGACGTCAAAGAATGGAGGTGTGCAAAGTCATAGAATGGAGCTGTGTAAAGTCAGAATGGTGGTGTGTGAAGTCACAGAATGGAGGTGTGTCAACTCAGAATTTAGGTGTGTGAAGTCAAAGAATGGACGTGTGTGAAGTCATAGAATGCAGGTGTGTGAAGTCATAGAATGGAGGTGTGTGAATTCAGAATGGAGGAGTGTGACGTCACAGACTTGAGGTGTGTGAACACAGAATGGAGGTGTGTGAAGTCAAAGAATGTAGGTGTGGGAAGTCATATAATGGAGGTGTGTGGAGTCATAGAATGTATGTTTGTGAAGTAAGAATGAAAGTGTGTGAAGTCACAGAATGGAGGTGTGTGAAGTCACAGAATGGAGGTGTGTGAAGTCATAGAATGGAGGTTTGTGAAGTCATAGAATGGAGGTGTGTGAAGTCATATAATGGAGGTGTGTGAAGTCACAGAATGGAGGTGTGTGAAATCAGAATGGAGGTAGGAAGTCATAGAATGGAGTTGGGTGAAGTCACAGAATGGAGGTGTGTGACGTCACAGAATGGAGGTGTGCGAAGTCATAGAATGTATGTTTTGAAGTAAGAATGAAGGTGTGTGAAGTCATAGAATGGAGGTGTGTGTAGTCACAGAATGGAAGTGTGTGAAGTCACAGAATGGAGGTGTGTGAAGTCAGAATGGAGGTGTGCGAAGTCATAGAATGGAGGTGTGTGAAGTCAGAATGGAGGTGTGTGAAGTCATAGATGGAGTTGTGTGAAGTCATAGTATGGAGGTGTGTGAAATCATAGAATGGAGTTTTGTGAAGTCACAGAATGGAGCTGTGTGAATTCAGAATGGAGATGTGTGAAGTCATAGAATGGAGGTGTGTGAAGTCAGAATGGAGATGTGTGAACTCATAGAATGGAGGTGTGTGACGTCACATTGGAAGTGTGTGAAGTCATAGAATGGAGGTATGTGAAGTGACAGAATGGAGGTGTGTAAAGTCATAGAATTGAGGTGTGTGAAGTTATAGAATGGATGTTTGTAAAGAAAGAATGAAGGTGTGTGAAGTCATAGAATGTAGGTGTGTGACGTCAAAGAATGGAGATGTGTGAAGTCATAGAATGGAGCTGTGTGAAGTCAGAATGGAGGTGTGTGAAGTCATATAATGGAGGTGTGTCAACTCAGAATTTAGGTGTATGAAGTCAAAGAATGGAGGTGTGTGAAGTCATAGAATGGAGGTGTGTGAAGTCATAGAAAGGAGGTTTGTGATGTCAGAATGGAGGTGTGCGAGGTCATACAATAGAGGTGTGTAAAGTCAGAATGGAGGTGTGTGAAGTCATAGATGAAGTTGTGTGAAGTCATAGTATGGAGGTGTGTGAAATCATAGAATGGAGGTGTGTGAAGTCAGAATGGAGGTGTGTGAACTCATACAATGGAGGTGTGTGAAGTCACAGAATGAAAGTGTGTGAAGTCATAGAATGGAGGTGTGTGAAGTCACAGAATGGAGGTGTGTGAACTCATAGAATGGAGGTGTGTGACGTCAAAGAATGTAGGTGTTCAAAGTCATAGAATAGAGCTGTGTGAAGTCAGAATGGAGGTGTGTGAAGTCACAGAATGGAGGTGTGTCAACTCAGAATTTAGGTGTGTGAAGTCAAAATGGACGTGTGTGAAGTCATAGAATGCAGGTGTGTGAAGTCATAGAATGGAGGTGTGTGAATTCAGAATGGAGGAGTGTGACGTCACAGACTTGAGGTGTGTGAACACAGAATGGAGGTGTGTGAAGTCAAAGAATGTAGGTGTGGGAAGTCATATAATGGAGGTGTGTGGAGTCATAGAATGTATGTTTGTGAAGTAAGAATGAAAGTGTGTGAAGTCACAGAATGGAGGTGTGTGAAGTCACAGAATGGAGGTGTGTGAAGTCATAGAATGGAGGTTTGTGAAGTCATAGAATGGAGGTGTGTGAAGTCATATAATGGAGGTGTGTGAAGTCACAGAATGGAGGTGTGTGAAATCAGAATGGAGGTAGGAAGTCATAGAATGGAGTTGGGTGAAGTCACAGAATGGAGGTGTGTGACGTCACAGAATGCAGGTGTGTGAAGTCATAGAATGGAGGTGTGTGAAGTCATAGAATGGAAGTGTGTGAAGTCATAGCATGGAGGTGTGTGGAGTCACAGAATGGAGGGTATGAAGGCATAGAATGGAGGTGTGTGAACTCACAGAATTGAGGTGTTTGAAGTCATATATTGGAGGTGTGTGAAGTCAAAATGGATGTGTGAAGTCATAGAATGGAGGTGTGTAAAATCATAGAATGAGGGTGTGTGAGGTCATAGAATGGAGGTGTGTGAAGTCACAGAATGGAGGTGTGTGAAGTCATAAAAGGGAGGTGGGTGAAGTCATAGAAAGGAGGTGTGGGAAGTCATAGAATGGAGGAGTGTGAAGTCATAGAGTGGAGGTGAGTGAAGTCACATATTCGAGGTCTGTGAAGTCATAGAATGGAGGTGTGTGAAGTCAGAATGGAGGTGTGTGAAGTCATAGAATGGAGGTGTGTGAACTCATAGAATTGAGGTGTGTGACGTCACAATGGAAGTGTGTCAAGTCATAGAATGGAGGTGTGTGAAGTCACAGAATGGATGTGTGAGAAGTCAAAATGGAGGTGTGTGACGTCATAAAATGGAGGTTTGGGCAGTCATAGAATGTAAGTGTGTGAAGTCATACAATGGAGGTGTGTGAAGTCGCAGAATTGAGGTGTTTGAAGTCATATATTAGAGGTGTGTGAAGTCAAAATGGATGTGTGAAGTCATAGAATGGAGGTGTGTGAAATCATAGAATGAGGGTGAGTGAGGTCATAGAATGGAGGTGTGTGAAGTCACAGAAAGGATATGTGAGAAGTCAAAATGGAGGTGTGTGACGTCATAAAATGGAGGTTTGGGCAGTCATAGAATGTAAGTGTGTGAAGTCATACAATGGAGGTGTGTGAAGTCGCAGAATTGAGGTGTTTGAAGTCATATATTAGAGGTGTGTGAAGTCAAAATGGATGTGTGAAGTCATAGAATGGAGGTGTGTGAAATCATAGAATGAGGGTGTGTGAGGTCATAGAATGGAGGTGTGTGAAGTCACAGAATGGAAGTGTGTGAAGTTATAAAATGGAGGTGTGTGAAGTCATAGAATGGAAGTGTGTGAAGTCACAGAATGGAGGTGTGTGAAGTCACAGAATGGAGGTGTGTGAAGTCACAGAATGGAGGTGTGTGAACACAGAATGGAGGTTTGTGAAGTCACAGAATGGAGGTGTGTGAAGTCATAGAATGGAAGTGTGTGAAGTCATAGAATGGAGGTGTGTGAAGTCAGAATGCGGATGTGTGAAGTCACCGAATGGAGTTGTGTGAACTCAGAATGGAGGTGTGTGAAGTCACAGAATGGAGGTTTGTGAAGTAATAGAATGGAGGTGTGTGAGGTCATAGAATGAATGTTTCTGAAGGAAAAATTAAGGTGTGTGAAGTCATAGAATGGAGGTGTGTGAAGTCACGGAATGGAGGTGTGTGAAGTCAGAATGGAGGTGTGTAGTCATAGATTGGAGGTGGGTGAAGTCATAGAAAGGAGGTGTGGGAAGTCATAGAATGGAGGTTTATTAAGTCATAGAATGGAGGTATGTGAAGTCACCGAATGGAGGTTTGTGAAGTCATAGAATGGAGGTATGTGAAGTCAAATTGGAGGGGTGTGAAGTCGGAGAATGGAGGTGTGTGAAGTCACAGAATGGAGGTGGGTGAAGTCACAGAATGGAGGTGTGTGAAGTCATAGAATGGAGGTGTGTGAAGTCACAGAATGGACGGGTATGAAGTCATATATTTTAGGTGTGTGAAGTCAAAATGGATGTGTGAAATCATAGAATGGAGGTGTGTGAAGTCATAGAATGGAGGTGTGTGAAGTCACAGAATGGAGGTTTGTGAAGTCACAGAATGGAGGTGTGTGAAGTCATAGAATGGAAGTGTGTGAAATCATAGAAATGAGGTGTGTGATGTCAGAATGGAGGTGTGTGAAGTCACCGAATGGTGGTGGGTGAACTCTGAATGGAGGTGTGTGAAGTCACAGAATGGAGGTTTGCGAAGTCATAGAATGGAGGTGTGTGAAGACAAAATTGTGGTGTGTGAACTCATAGAATGGATGTGTGTGTACTAATAGAATAGAGGTGTGTGAAGTCGTGGAATGGAGGTGTGTGAAGTCAAAGAATGGAGGTGTGTGAAGTCAAACAAGGGTGGTGTGTGTAGTCACAGAATGGAGGTGTGTGAAGTCACAGAATTGAAGTGTGTGAAGTCAAAACGGAGGTGTGTGAAGTCAAAGAATGGAGGTGTGTGAAGTCACAGAATGGAGGTGTGTGAAATAAAAATGGAGGTGTGTAAAGTCACAAATGGAGGTGTGCGAAGTCACAGAATGTAGGTGTGTGAAGTCAAAATGGAGTTGTGTAAAGTCAAAGAATGGAGGTGTGTGAACTCATAGAATGGAGGTGTGTGAAGTCATGGAATGGAGGTTTGTGAAGTCAAACATTGGAAGTGTGGGAAGTTACAGAAAGAAGATGTGTGAAGTCCTAGAATGCAGGTGTGTGAAGTCAGAATGCAGGTGTGGGAAGTCATAGAATGGAGGTGTATGAAGTCATATAATGGAGGTGTGTGAAGTCATAGAATGGAAGTGTGTGAAGTCATAGAATGGAGGTGTGTGAAGTCCTAGAATGGAGGTGTGTGAAGTCAGAATGCAAGTGTGGGAAGTCATAGAATGGAGGTGTGTGAAGTCATAGAGTGGAGGTGGGTGAAGTTATAGAATGGAATTGTGTGAAGTCATATAATGGAGGTGTGTGAAGTCACAGAATGGAGGTGTGTGAAATCAGAATGGAGGTATGAAGTCATAGAATGGAGGTGGGTGAAGTCATAGAATGGAGGTGTGTGAAATCATAGAATGGATGTGTGTGCAGTCACAGAATGGAGGTGTGTGACGTCACAGAATGGAGGTGTGTGAACTCAGAATGGAGGTGTGTAAACTCACAGAATGGAGGTGTGTGAAGTCATAGAATGGAAGTGTGTGAAGTCATAGCATGGAGGTGTGTGGAGTCACAGAATGGAGGGTATAAAGGCATAGAATGGAGGTGTGTGAAGTCACAGAATTGAGGTGTATGTAGTCATATATTGGAGGTGTGTGAAGTCAAAATGGATGTGTGAAGTCATAGAATGGAGGTGTGTGAAATCATAGAATGAGGGTGTGTGAGGTCTTAGAATGGAGGTGTGTGAAGTCACAGAATGGAAGTGTGTGAAGTCATAAAATGGAGGTGGGTGAAGTCATAGAAAGGAGGTGTGGGAAGTCATAGAATGGAGGAGTGTGAAGTCATAGAGTGGAGGTGAGTGAAGTCACATATTCGAGGTCTGTGAAGTCATAGAATGCAGGTGTGTGAAGTCAGAATGGAGGTGTGTGAAGTCATAGAATGGAGGTGTGTGAACTCATAGACTTGAGGTGTGTGACGTCACAATGGAAGTGTGTCAAGTCATAGAATGGAGGTGTGTGAAGTCACAGAATGGATGTGTGAGAAGTCAAAATGGAGGTGTGTGACGTCATAAAATGGAGGTTTGGGCAGCCATAGAATGTAAGTGTGTGAAGTCATACAATGGAGGTGTGTGAAGTCGCAGAATTGAGGTGTTTGAAGTCATATATTAGAGGTGTGTGAAGTCAAAATGGATGTGTGAAGTCATAGAATGGAGGTGTGTGAAATCATAGAATGAGGGTGTGTGAGGTCATAGAATGGAGGTGTGTGAAGTCACAGAATGGAAGTGTGTGAAGTTATAAAATGGAGGTGTGTGAAGTCATAGAATGGAAGTGTGTGAAGTCACAGAATGGAGGTGTGTGAAGTCACAGAATGGAGGTGTGTGAAGTCACAGAATGGAGGTGTGTGAACACAGAATGGAGGTTTGTGAAGTCACAGAATGGAGGTGTGTGAAGTCATAGAATGGAAGTGTGTGAAGTCATAGAATGGAGGTGTGTGAAGTCAGAATGGGGATGTGTGAAGTCACCGAATGGAGTTGTGTGAACTCAGAATGGAGGTGTGTGAAGTCACAGAATGGAGGTTTGTGAAGTCATAGAATGGAGGTGTGTGAGGTCATAGAATGGATGTTTCTGAAGGAAAAATTAAGGTGTGTGAAGTCATAGAATGGAGGTGTGTGAAGTCACGGAATGGAGGTGTGTGAAGTCAGAATGGAGGTGTGTAGTCATAGATTGGAGGTGGGTGAAGTCATAGAAAGGAGGTGTGGGAAGTCATAGAATGGAGGTTTATTAAGTCATAGAATGGAGGTATGTGAAGTCACCGAATGGAGGTTTGTGAAGTCATAGAATGGAGGTATGTGAAGTCAAATTGGAGGGGTGTGAAGTCGGAGAATGGAGGTGTGTGAAGTCACAGAATGGAGGTGGGTGAAGTCACAGAATGGAGGTGTGTGAAGTCATAGAATGGAGGTGTGTGAAGTCACAGAATGGACGGGTATGAAGTCATATATTTTAGGTGTGTGAAGTCAAAATGGATGTGTGAAATCATAGAATGGAGGTGTGTGAAGTCATAGAATGGAGGTGTGTGAAGTCACAGAATGGAGGTGTGTGAAGTCACAGAATGGAGGTGTGTGAAGTCACAGAATGGAGGTGTGTGAAGTCATAGAATGGAAGTGTGTGAAATCATAGAAATGAGGTGTGTGATATCAGAATGGAGGTGTGTGAAGTCACCGAATGGTGGTGGGTGAACTCCGAATGGAGGTGTGTGAAGTCACAGAATGGAGGTTTGCGAAGTCATAGAAAGGAAGTGTGTGAAGAAAAAATTGTGGTGTGTGAACTCATAGAATGGATGTGTGTGTACTAATAGAATGGAGGTGTGTGAATTCGTGGAATGGTTGTGTGTGAAGTCAAAGAATGGAGGTGTGTGAAGTCAAACAAGGGTGGTGTGTGTAGTCACAGAATGGAGGTGTGTGAAGTCACAGAATTGAAGTGTGTGAAGTCAAAACGGAGGTGTGTGAAGTCAAAGAATGGAGGTGTGTGAAGTCACAGAATGGAGGTGTGTGAAATAAAAATGGTGGTGTGTGAAGTCACAAATGGAGGTGTGCGAAGTCACAGAATGTAGGTGTGTGAAGTCAAAATGGAGGTGTGTAAAGTCAAAGAATGCAGGTGTGTGAACTCATAGAATGGAGGTGTGTGAAGTCATGGAATGGAGGTTTGTGAAGTCAAACATTGGAAGTGTGGGAAGTTACAGAAAGAAGATGTGTGAAGTCCTAGAATGGAGGTGTGTGAAGTCAGAATGCAGGTGAGGGAAGTCATAGAATGGAGGTGTGTGAAGTCATATAATGGAGGTGTGTGAAGTCATAGAATGGAAGTGTGTGAAGTCCTAGAATGGAGGTGTGTGAAGTCATAGAGTGGAGGTGGGTGAAGTTATAGAATGGAATTGTGTGAAGTCATAGAATGGAGGTGTGTGAAGTCACAGAATGGAGGTGTGGGAAGTCACAGAATGGAGGTGTGTGAAGTCACAGAATGGAGGTGTGTGAAGTCATAGATTGGACGTTTGTGAAGGCATAGAATGGAGGTGTGTGAAGTCCTAGAATGGAGGTGTGTGAAGTCAGAATGCAAGTGTGGGAAGTCATAGAATGGAGGTGTGTGAAGTCATAGAGTGGAGGTGGGTGAAGTTATAGAATGGAATTGTGTGAAGTCATATAATGGAGGTGTGTGAAGTCACAGAATGGAGGTGTGTGAAATCAGAATGGAGGTATGAAGTCATAGAATGGAGGTGGGTGAAGTCATAGATTGGAGGTGTGTGAAATCATAGAATGGATGTGTGTGCAGTCACAGAATGGAGGTGTGTGACGTCACAGAATGGAGGTGTGTGAACTCAGAATGGAGGTGTGTAAACTCACAGAATGGAGGTGTGTGAAGTCATAGAATGGAAGTGTGTGAAGTCATAGCATGGAGGTGTGTGGAGTCACAGAATGGAGGGTATAAAGGCATAGAATGGAGGTGTGTGAAGTCACAGAATTGAGGTGTATGTAGTCATATATTGGAGGTGTGTGAAGTCAAAATGGATGTGTGAAGTCATAGAATGGAGGTGTGTGAAATCATAGAATGAGGGTGTGTGAGGTCTTAGAATGGAGGTGTGTGAAGTCACAGAATGGAAGTGTGTGAAGTCATAAAATGGAGGTGGGTGAAGTCATAGAAAGGAGGTGTGGGAAGTCATAGAATGGAGGAGTGTGAAGTCATAGAGTGGAGGTGAGGGAAGTCACATATTCGAGGTCTGTGAAGTCATAGAATGCAGGTGTGTGAAGTCAGAATGGAGGTGTGTGAAGTCATAGAATGGAGGTGTGTGAACTCATAGACTTGAGGTGTGTGACGTCACAATGGAAGTGTGTCAAGTCATAGAATGGAGGTGTGTGAAGTCACAGAATGGATGTGTGAGAAGTCAAAATGGAGGTGTGTGACGTCATAAAATGGAGGTTTGGGCAGTCATAGAATGTAAGTGTGTGAAGTCATACAATGGAGGTGTGTGAACTCGCAGAATTGAGGTGTTTGAAGTCATATATTAGAGGTGTGTGAAGTCAAAATGGATGTGTGAAGTCATAGAATGGAGGTGTGTGAAATCATAGAATGAGGGTGTGTGAGGTCATAGAATGGAGGTGTGTGAAGTCACAGAATGGAAGTGTGTGAAGTTATAAAATGGAGGTGTGTGAAGTCACAGAATGGAGGTGTGTGAAGTCACAGAATGGAGGTGTGTGAACACAGAATGGAGGTTTGTGAAGTCACAGAATGGAGGTGTGTGAAGTCATAGAATGGAAGTGTGTGAAGTCATAGAATGGAGGTGTGTGAAGTCAGAATGGGGATGTGTGAAGTCACCGAATGGAGTTGTGTGAACTCAGAATGGAGGTGTGTGTAGTCACAGAATGGAGGTTTGTGAAGTCATAGAATGGAGGTGTGTGAGGTCATAGAATGGATGTTTCTGAAGGAAAAATTAAGGTGTGTGAAGTCATAGAATGGAGGTGTGTGAAGTCACGGAATGGAGGTGTGTGAAGTCAGAATGGAGGTGTGTAGTCATAGATTGGAGGTGGGTGAAGTCATAGAAAGGAGGTGTGGGAAGTCATACAATGGAGGTTTATTAAGTCCTAGAATGGAGGTATGTGAAGTCACCGAATGGAGGTTTGTGAAGTCATAGAATGGAGGTATGTGAAGTCAAATTGGAGGGGTGTGAAGTCGGAGAATGGAGGTGTGTGAAGTCACAGAATGGAGGTGGGTGAAGTCACAGAATGGAGGTGTGTGAAGTCATAGAATGGAGGTGTGTGAAGTCACAGAATGGACGGGTATGAAGTCATATATTTTAGGTGTGTGAAGTCAAAATGGATGTGTGAAATCATAGAATGGAGGTGTGTGAAGTCATAGAATGGAGGTGTGTGAAGACACAGAATGGAGGTGTGTGAAGTCACAGAATGGAGGTGTGTGAAGTCACAGAATGGAGGTGTGTGAAGTCATAGAATGGAAGTGTGTGAAATCATAGAAATGAGGTGTGTGATATCAGAATGGAGGTGTGTGAAGTCACCGAATGGTGGTGGGTGAACTCCGAATGGAGGTGTGTGAAGTCACAGAATGGAGGTTTGCGAAGTCATAGAAAGGAGGTGTGTGAAGAAAAAATTGTGGTGTGTGAACTCATAGAATGGATGTGTGTGTACTAATAGAATGGAGGTGTGTGAAGTCGTGGAATGGTTGTGTGTGAAGTCAAGGAATGGAGGTGTGTGAAGTCAAACAAGGGTGGTGTGTGTAGTCACAGAATGGAGGTGTGTGAAGTCACAGAATTGAAGTGTGTGAAGTCAAAACGGAGGTGTGTGAAGTCAAAGAATGGAGGTGTGTGAAGTCACAGAATGGAGGTGTGTGAAATAAAAATGGTGGTGTGTGAAGTCACAAATGGAGGTGTGCGAAGTCACAGAATGTAGGTGTGTGAAGTCAAAATGGAGGTGTGTAAAGTCAAAGAATGCAGGTGTGTGAACTCATAGAATGGAGGTGTGTGAAGTCATGGAATGGAGGTTTGTGAAGTCAAACATTGGAAGTGTGGGAAGTTACAGGAAGAAGATGTGTGAAGTCCTAGAATGGAGGTGTGTGAAGTCAGAATGCAGGTGAGGGAAGTCATAGAATGGAGGTGTGTGAAGTCATATAATGGAGGTGTGTGAAGTCATAGAATGGAAGTGTGTGAAGTCCTAGAATGGAGGTGTGTGAAGTCATAGAGTGGAGGTGGGTGAAGTTATAGAATGGAATTGTGTGAAGTCATAGAATGGAGGTGTGTGAAGTCACAGAATGGAGGTGTGGGAAGTCACAGAATGGAGGTGTGTGAAGTCACAGAATGGAGGTGTGTGAAGTCATAGATTGGAGGTTTGTGAAGGCATAGAATGGAGGTGTGTGAAGTCATATAATGGACGTGTGTGAAGTCACAGAATGGAGGTGTGTGAAATCAGAATGGAGGTATGAAGTCATAGAATGGAGGTGGGTGAAGTCATAGAATGGAGGTGTGTGAAATCATAGAATGAGGGTGTGTGAGGTCTTAGAATGGAGGTGTGTGAAGTCACAGAATGGAAGTGTGTGAAGTCATAAAATGGAGGTGGGTGAAGTCATAGAAAGGAGGTGTGGGAAGTCATAGAATGGAGGAGTGTGAAGTCATAGAGTGGAGGTGAGTGAAGTCACATATTCGAGGTCTGTGAAGTCATAGAATGCAGGTGTGTGAAGTCAGAATGGAGGTGTGTGAAGTCATAGAATGGAGGTGGGTGAAGTCATAGAAAGGAGGTGTGGGAAGTCATAGAATGGAGGTTTATTAAGTCATAGAATGGAGGTATGTGAAGTCACCGAATGGAGGTTTGTGAAGTCATACAATGGAGGTATGTGAAGTCAAATTGGAGGGGTGTGAAGTCGGAGAATGGAGGTGTGTGAAGTCACAGAATGGAGGTGGGTGAAGTCACAGAATGGAGGTGTGTGAAGTCATAGAATGGAGGTGTGTGAAGTCACAGAATGGACGGGTATGAAGTCATATATTTTAGGTGTGTGAAGTCAAAATGGATGTGTGAAATCATAGAATGGAGGTGTGTGAAGTCATAGAATGGAGGTGTGTGAAGTCACAGAATGGAGGTGTGTGAAGTCACAGAATGGAGGTGTGTGAAGTCATAGAATGGAAGTGTGTGAAATCATAGAAATGAGGTGTGTGATGTCAGAATGTAGGTGTGTGAAGTCACCGAATGGTGGTGGGTGAACTCCGAATGGAGGTGTGTGAAGTCACAGAATGGAGGTTTGAGAAGTCATAGAATGGAGGTGTGTGAAGACAAAATTGTGGTGTGTGAACTCATAGAATGGATGTGTGTGAACTAATAGCATGGAGGTGTGTGAAGTCGTGGAATGTAGGTGTGTGAAGTCAAAGAATGGAGGTGTGTGAAGTCACAGAATGGAGGTGGGTGAAGTCACAGAATGGAGGTGTGTGAAGTCATAGAATGGAGGTGTGTGAAGTCACAGAATGGACGGGTATGAAGTCATATATTTTAGGTGTGTGAAGTCAAAATGGATGTGTGAAATCATAGAATGGAGGTGTGTGAAGTCATAGAATGGAGGTGTGTGAAGTCACAGAATGGAGGTGTGTGAAGTCACAAAATGGAGGTGTGTGAAGTCATAGAATGGAAGTGTGTGAAATCATAGAAATGAGGTGTGTGATGTCAGAATGTAGGTGTGTGAAGTCACCGAATGGTGGTGGATGAACTCCGAATGGAGGTGTGTGAAGTCACAGAATGGAGGTTTGCGAAGTCATAGAATGGAGGTGTGTGAAGACAAAATTGTGGTGTTTGAACTCATAGAATGGATGTGTGTGTACTAATAGAATGGAGGTGTGTGAAGTCGTGGAATGGAGGTGTGTGAAGTCAAAGAATGGAGGTGTGTGAAGTCAAACAAGGGTGGTGTGTGTAGTCACAGAATGGAGGTGTGTGAAGTCACAGAATTGAAGTGTGTGAAGTCAAAACGGAGGTGTGTGAAGTCAAAGAATGGAGGTGTGTGAAGTCACAGATTGGAGGTGTGTGAAATAAAAATGGAGGTGTGTGAAGTCACAAATGGAGGTGTGCGAAGTCACAGAATGTAGGTGTGGGAAGTCAAAATGGAGTTGTGTAAAGTCAAAGAATGCAGGTGTGTGAACTCATAGAATGGAGGTGTGTGAAGTCATGGAATGGAGGTTTGTGAAGTCAAACATTGGAAGTGTGGGAAGTTACAGAAAGAAGATGTGTGAAGTCCTAGAATGGAGGTGTGTGAAGTCAGAATGCAGGTGTGGGAAGTCATAGAATGGAGGTGTGTGAAGTCATATAATGGAGGTGTGTGAAGTCATAGAATGGAAGTGTGTGAAGTCATAGAATGGAGGTGTGTGAAGTCCTAGAATGGAGGTGTGTGAAGTCAGAATGCAAGTGTGGGAAGTCATAGAATGGAGGTGTGTGAAGTCATAGAGTGGAGGTGGGTGAAGTTATAGAATGGAATTGTGTGAAGTCATATAATGGAGGTGTGTGAAGTCACAGAATGGAGGTGTGTGAAATTAGAATGGAGGTATGAAGTCATAGAATGGAGGTGGGTGAAGTCATAGATTGGAGGTGTGTGAAATCATAGAATGGATGTGTGTGCAGTCACAGAATGGAGGTGTGTGACGTCACAGAATGGAGGTGTGTGAACTCAGAATGGAGGTGTGTAAACTCACAGAATGGAGGTGTGTGAAGTCATAGAATGGAAGTGTGTGAAGTCATAGCATGGAGGTGTGTGGAGTCACAGAATGGAGGGTATAAAGGCATAGAATGGAGGTGTGTGAAGTCACAGAATTGAGGTGTATGTAGTCATATATTGGAGGTGTGTGAAGTCAAAATGGATGTGTGAAGTCATAGAATGGAGGTGTGTGAAATCATAGAATGAGGGTGTGTGAGGTCTTAGAATGGAGGTGTGTGAAGTCACAGAATGGAAGTGTGTGAAGTCATAAAATGGAGGTGGGTGAAGTCATAGAAAGGAGGTGTGGGAAGTCATAGAATGGAGGAGTGTGAAGTCATAGAGTGGAGGTGAGGGAAGTCACATATTCGAGGTCTGTGAAGTCATAGAATGCAGGTGTGTGAAGTCAGAATGGAGGTGTGTGAAGTCATAGAATGGAGGTGTGTGAACTCATAGACTTGAGGTGTGTGACGTCACAATGGAAGTGTGTCAAGTCATAGAATGGAGGTGTGTGAAGTCACAGAATGGATGTGTGAGAAGTCAAAATGGAGGTGTGTGAAGTCATAAAATGGAGGTTTGGGCAGTCATAGAATGTAAGTGTGTGAAGTCATACAATGGAGGTGTGTGAAGTCGCAGAATTGAGATGTTTGAAGTCATATATTAGAGGTGTGTGAAGTCAAAATGGATGTGTGAAGTCATAGAATGGAGGTGTGTGAAATCATAGAATGAGGGTGTGTGAGGTCATAGAATGGAGGTGTGTGAAGTCACAGAATGGAAGTGTGTGAAGTTATAAAATGGAGGTGTGTGAAGTCATAGAATGGAAGTGTGTGAAGTCACAGAATGGAGGTGTGTGAAGTCACAGAATGGAGGTGTGTGAAGTCACAGAATGGAGGTGTGTGAACAGAGAATGGAGGTTTGTGAAGTCACAGAATGGAGGTGTGTGAAGTCATAGAATGGAAGTGTGTGAAGTCATAGAATGGAGGTGTGTGAAGTCAGAATGGGGATGTGTGAAGTCACCGAATGGAGTTGTGTGAACTCAGAATGGAGGTGTGTGAAGTCACAGAATGGAGGTTTGTGAAGTCATAGAATGGAGGTGTGTGAGGTCATAGAATGGATGTTTCTGAAGGAAAAATTAAGGTGTGTGAAGTCATAGAATGGAGGTGTGTGAAGTCACGGAATGGAGGTGTGTGAAGTCAGAATGGAGGTGTGTAGTCATAGATTGGAGGTGGGTGAAGTCATAGAAAGGAGGTGTGGGAAGTCATAGAATGGAGGTGGGTGAAGTCATAGAATGGAGGTATGTGAAGTCACCGAATGGAGGTTTGTGAAGTCATAGAATGGAGGTATGTGAAGTCAAATTGGAGGGGTGTGAAGTCGGAGAATGGAGGTGTGTGAAGTCACAGAATGGAGGTGGGTGAAGTCACAGAATGGAGGTGTGTGAAGTCATAGAATGGAGGTGTGTGAAGTCACAGAATGGACGGGTATGAAGTCATATATTTTAGGTGTGTGAAGTCAAAATGGATGTGTGAAATCATAGAATGGAGGTGTGTGAAGTCACAGAATGGAGGTGTGTGAAGTCACAGAATGGAGGTGTGTGAAGTCACAGAATGGAGGTGTGTGAAGTCACAGAATGGAGGTGTGTGAAGTCATAGAATGGAAGTGTGTGAAATCATAGAAATGAGGTGTGTGATATCAGAATGGAGGTGTGTGAAGTCACCGAATGGTGGTGGGTGAACTCCGAATGGAGGTGTGTGAAGTCACAGAATGGAGGTTTGCGAAGTCATAGAAAGGAGGTGTGTGAAGAAAAAATTGTGGTGTGTGAACTCATAGAATGGATGTGTGTGTACTAATAGAATGGAGGTGTGTGAAGTCGTGGAATGGTTGTGTGTGAAGTCAAAGAATGGAGGTGTGTGAAGTCAAACAAGGGTGGTGTGTGTAGTCACAGAATGGAGGTGTGTGAAGTCACAGAATTGAAGTGTGTGAAGTCAAAACGGAGGTGTGTGAAGTCAAAGAATGGAGGTGTGTGAAGTCACAGAATGGAGGTGTGTGAAATAAAAATGGTGGTGTGTGAAGTCACAAATGGAGGTGTGCGAAGTCACAGAATGTAGGTGTGTGAAGTCAAAATGGAGGTGTGTAAAGTCAAAGAATGCAGGTGTGTGAACTCATAGAATGGAGGTGTGTGAAGTCATGGAATGGAGGTTTGTGAAGTCAAACATTGGAAGTGTGGGAAGTTACAGAAAGAAGATGTGTGAAGTCCTAGAATGGAGGTGTGTGAAGTCAGAATGCAGGTGAGGGAAGTCATAGAATGGAGGTGTGTGAAGTCATATAATGGAGGTGTGTGAAGTCATAGAATGGAAGTGTGTGAAGTCCTAGAATGGAGGTGTGTGAAGTCATAGAGTGGAGGTGGGTGAAGTTATAGAATGGAATTGTGTGAAGTCATAGAATGGAGGTGTGTGAAGTCACAGAATGGAGGTGTGGGAAGTCACAGAATGGAGGTGTGTGAAGTCACAGAATGGAGGTGTGTGAAGTCATAGATTGGAGGTTTGTGAAGGCATAGAATGGAGGTGTGTGAAGTCATATAATGGACGTGTGTGAAGTCACAGAATGGAGGTGTGTGAAATCAGAATGGAGGTATGAAGTCATAGAATGGAGGTGGGTGAAGTCATAGAATGGAGGTGTGTGAAATCATAGAATGGATGTGTGTGAAGTCACAGAATGGAGGTGTGTGACGTCACAGAATGAAGGTGTGTGAACTCAGAATGGAGGTGTGTAAACTCACAGAATGGAGGTGTGTGAAGTCATAGAATGGAAGTGTGTGAAGTCATAGCATGGAGGTGTGTGGAGTCACAGAATGGAGGGTATAAAGGCATAGAATGGAGGTGTGTGAAGTCACAGAATTGAGGTGTATGTAGTCATATATTGGAGGTGTGTGAAGTCAAAATGGATGTGTGAAGTCATAGAATGGAGGTGTGTGAAATCATAGAATGAGGGTGTGTGAGGTCTTAGAATGGAGGTGTGTGAAGTCACAGAATGGAAGTGTGTGAAGTCATAAAATGGAGGTGGGTGAAGTCATAGAAAGGAGGTGTGGGAAGTCATAGAGTGGAGGTGAGTGAAGTCACATATTCGAGGTCTGTGAAGTCATAGAATGCAGGTGTGTGAAGTCAGAATGGAGGTGTGTGAAGTCATAGAATGGAGGTGGGTGAAGTCATAGAAAGGAGGTGTGGGAAGTCATAGAATGGAGGTTTATTAAGTCATAGAATGGAGGTATGTGAAGTCACCGAATGGAGGTTTGTGAAGTCATACAATGGAGGTATGTGAAGTCAAATTGGAGGGGTGTGAAGTCGGAGAATGGAGGTGTGTGAAGTCACAGAATGGAGGTGGGTGAAGTCACAGAATGGAGGTGTGTGAAGTCATAGAATGGAGGTGTGTGAAGTCACAGAATGGACGGGTATGAAGTCATATATTTTAGGTGTGTGAAGTCAAAATGGATGTGTGAAATCATAGAATGGAGGTGTGTGAAGTCATAGAATGGAGGTGTGTGAAGTCACAGAATGGAGGTGTGTGAAGTCACAGAATGGAGGTGTGTGAAGTCATAGAATGGAAGTGTGTGAAATCATAGAAATGAGGTGTGTGATGTCAGAATGTAGGTGTGTGAAGTCACCGAATGGTGGTGGGTGAACTCCGAATGGAGGTGTGTGAAGTCACAGAATGGAGGTTTGAGAAGTCATAGAATGGAGGTGTGTGAAGACAAAATTGTGGTGTGTGAACTCATAGAATGGATGTGTGTGAACTAATAGCATGGAGGTGTGTGAAGTCGTGGAATGTAGGTGTGTGAAGTCAAAGAATGGAGGTGTGTGAAGTCAAACAAGGGTGGTGTGTGTAGTCACAGAATGGAGGTGTGTGAAGTCACAGAATTGAAGTGTGTGAAGTCAAAACGGAGGTGTGTGAAGTCGAGGAATGGAGGTGTGTGAAGTCACAGAATGGAGGTGTGTGAAATAAAAATGGTGGTGTGTGAAGTCATAAATGGAGGTGTGTGAAGTCACAGAATGTAGGTGTGTTAAGTCAAAATGGAGGTGTGTGAAGTCAAAGAATCGATGTGTGTGAACTCATAGAATGGAGGTGTGTGAAGTCATGGAATGGAGGTTTGTGAAGTCAAACATTGGAAGTGTGGGAAGTTACAGAAAGAAGATGTGTGAAGTCCTAGAATGGAGGTGTGTGAAGTCAGAATGCAGGTGTGGGAAGTCATAGAATGGAGGTGTGTGAAGTCATAGAATGGAGGTGTGTGAAGTCATAGAATGGAAGTGTGTGAAGTCACAGAATGGAGGTGTGTGAAGTCCTAGAATGGAGGTGTGTGAAGTCAGAATGCAAGTGTGGGAAGTCATAGAATGGAGGTGTGTAAAGTCATAGAATGGAGTTGGGTGAAGTCATAGAATGGAATTGTGTGAAGTCATAGACTGGAGGTGTGTGAAGTCACAGAATGGAGGCGTGGGAAGTCACAGAATGGAGGTGTGTAAAGTCACAGAATGTAGGTGTGTGAAGTCATAGAATGGAAGTGTGTGAAGTCATAGAATGGAGGTTTGTGAGGTCACAGAATGGACGGTATGAAGTCATAGAATGGAGGTGTGTGAAGTTACAGAATTGAGGTGTTTGAAGTCATATATTGGAGGTGTGTGAATTCAAAATGGATGTGTGAAGTCATAGAATGGAGGTGTGTGAAATCGTTGAGTGATGGTGTGGGAGGTCATAGAATGGAGGTGTGTGAAGTCACAGAATGGAGATGTGTGAAGTCATAAAATGGAGGTGTGTGAAGTCCTAGAATGGAAGTGTGTGAAGTCACACAATGGAGGTGTGTGAAGTCAGAGAATGGAGGTGTGTGAAGTCACAGAATGGAGGTGTGTGACACAGTATGGAGTTTTGTGAAGTCACAGAATAGAGGTGTGAAGTAATACAATGGAAGTGTGTGAAGTCATAGAATGGAAGTGTGTGAAGTCAGAATGGAGATATGTGAAGTCACCGAATGGAGGTTTGTGAAGTCATATAATGGAGGTATGTGAAGTCATAGAATGGATGTTTCTGAAGTAAAAATGAAGGTGTGTGAAGTCATAGAATGGAGGTGTGTGAAGTCACAGAATGGAGGTGTGTGAAGTCAGAATGGAGGTGTGTAGTCATAGATTGGAGGTGGGTGAAGTCATAGAAAGAAGGTGTGGGAAGTCATAGAATGGAGGAGTATGAAGTCATAGAGTGCAGGTGAGTGAAGTCACAGATTCGAGGTCTCTGAAATCATAGAATGGAGGTGTGTGAAGTCAGAATGGACGTGTGTGAAGTCATAGATGGAGTTGTGTGAAGTCATAGTATGGAGGTGTGTGAAATCATAGACTGGAGTTTTGTGAAGTCACAGAATGGAGCTGTGTGAATTCAGAATGGAGGTGTGTGAAGTTATATAATGGAGGTGTGTGCAGTCAGAATGGAGGTGTGTGAACTCATAGAATGGAGCTGTGTGAAGTCACAGAATGGAAGTGTGTGAAGTCATAGAATGGAGGTGTGTGAAGTCACAGAATGGAGGTGTGTGAAATCATAGAATGGAGGTATGTGAAGTCACAGAATATAGGTGTGTAAAGTCATAGAATGGAGTTGTGTGAAGTTATAGAATGGATGTTTGTAATGTAATAATATAGGTGTGTGAAGTCATAGAATGGAGGTGTGTCAACTCAGAATTTAGGTGTGTGAAGTCAAGGAATGGAGGTGTGTGAAGTCATAGAATGCAGGTGTGTGAAGTCATAGAATGGAGGTGTGTGAAGTCAGAATGGAGGTGTGTGAAGTCACAGAAATGAGGTGTGTGAACACAGAATGGAGGTGTGTGAAGTCAAAAAATGGAAGTGTGTGAAGTCATAGAATGGACGTGTGTGAAGTCATAGAACGGAGGTATGTGAAGTCAGAATGAAGGTGTGTGAAGTCATAGAATGGAAGTGTGTGAAGTCATAGAATGGAGGTGTGTGAAGTCACAGAATGGAGGTGTGTGAAGTCACAGAATGGAGGTGTGTGAAGTCATAGAATGGAGGTGTGTGAAGTCATATAATGGAGGTGTGTGAAGTCACAGAATGGAGGTGTGTGAAGTCAATATGGAGGTATGAAGTCATAGAATTGAGGTGGGTGAAGTCATAGAATGGAGGTGTGTGAAATATAGAATGGAGTTGTGTGAAGTCACAGAATGGAGGTGTGTTATGTCACAGAATGGAGGTGTGTGAACTCAGAATGGAGGTGTGTAAACTCACAGAATGGAGGTGTGTGAAGTCATAGAATGGAAGTGTGTGAAGTCATAGAATAGAGGTGAGTGGAGTCACAGAATGGAGGGTATGAAGTCATAGATTGGAGGTGTGTGAAGTCACAGAATTGAGGTGTTTGAAGTCATATATTGGAGGTGTGTGAAGTCAAAATGGATGTGTGAAGTCATAGAATGTAGGTGTGTGAAATCATAGAATGAGGGTGTGTGAGGTCATAGAATAGAGGTGTATGAAGTCAAAGAATGGAGGTGTGTGAACTCATAAAATGGAGGTGGGTGAAGTCATAGAAAGGAGGTGTGGGAAGTCATAGAATGGAGGAGTGTGAAGTCATATAATGGAGGTGAGTGAAGTCACATATTCGAGGTATGTGAAGTCATAGAATGGAGGTGTGTGAAGTCACAGAATGGAGGTGTGAGGAGTCAAAATGGAGGTGTGTGACGTCATAAAATGGAGGTGTGTGAAGTCATAGAATGGAGGTGTGTGAAATCATAGAATGGAGGTTTGTGAAGTCACAGAATGGAGGTCTGTGAACTCAGAATGGAGGTGTGTGAAGTCACAGAATGGAGGTGTGTGAAGACATAGCATGGAGGTATGTGAATTCATAGAATGGAAGTGTGTGAAGTCATAGAATATAGGTGTGTGAAGTCACAGAATTGAGGTGTTTGAAGTCATATATTAGAGGTGTGTGAAGTCAAAATGGATATGTGAAGTCATAGAATGGAGGTGTGTGAAATCATAGAATGAGGGTGTGTGAGGTCATAGAATGGAGGTTTGTGAAGTCACAGAATGGAGGTGTGTGAACTCAGAATGGAGGTGTGTGAAGTCACAGAATGGAGGTTTGTGAAGTCATAGAATGGAGGTGTGTGAGGTCATAGAATGGATGTTTCTGAAGGAAAAATGAAGGTGTGTGAAGTCATACAATGGATGTGTGTGAAGTCACAGAATGGAGGTGTGTGAAGTCAGAATGGAGGTGTGTAGTCATAGATTGGAGGTGGGTGAAGTCATAGAAAGGAGGTGTGGGAAGTTATAGAATGGAGGAGTGTGAAGACATAGAGTACAGTTGAGTGAAGTCACAGATTCGAGGTCTGTGAAGCCATAGAATGGAGGTGTGTTATGTCAGAATTGAGGTGTGCGAAGTCATAGAATAGAGGTGTGTGAAGTCAGAATGGAGGTGTGTAAAGTCATAGATGGAGTTGTGTGAAGTCATACTATGGAGGTGTGTGAAATCATAGAATGGAATTTTGTGAAGTCGCAGAATTTAGCTGTGTGAATTCAGAATGGAGTTGTGTGAAGTCATAGAATGGAGGTGTGTGAAGTCAGAATGGAGGTGTGAAGTCATAGAATGGAGGTGGGTGAAGTCATAGAATGGAATTGTGTGAAGTCACAGAATGGAGGTTTGTGAAGTCAGAGAATGGAGGTATGTGAAGTCAAATTGGAGGGGTGTGATGTCGGAGAATGGAGGTGCGTGAAGTCACAGAATGGTGGTGGGTGAAGTCACAGAATGGAGGTGTGTGAAGTCATAGAATGGAAGTGTGTGAAGTCATAGAATTGACGTGTGTGAAGTCAGAATGGAAGTGTGTGAAGTCACCGAATGGAGGTGTGTGAACCCCGAATGGAGGTGTGTGAAGTCACCAAATGGAGGTTTGCGAAGTCATAGAATGGAGGTGTGTGAAAACAAAATTTTGGTGTGTGAACTCATAGAATGGAAGTGTGTGAACTAATAGAATGGAGGTGTGTGAAGTCGTGGAATGGAGGTGTGTGAAGTCAAAGAATGGAGGTGTGTGAAGTCAAACAAAGGTGGTGTGTGAAGTCACAGAATGGAGGTGTGTGAAGTCACAGAATTGAAGTGTGTGAAGTCAAAACGGAGGTGTGTGAACTCAAAGAATGGAGGTGTGGGAAGTCACAGAATGGAGGTGTGTGAAATCAAAATGGTGGTGTCTGAAGTCACAAATGGAGGTGTGTGAAGTCACAGAATGTAGGTGTGTGAAGTCAAAATGGAGGTGTGTGAAGTCAAAGAATGGAGGTTTGTGAACTCATAGAATGGAGGTGTGTGAAGTCATGGAATGGAGGTTTGTGAAGTGAAACATTGGAAGTGTGGGAAGTTACAGAAAGAAGGTGCGTGAAGTCATAGAATGGAGGTGTGTGAAGTCAGAATGCAGGTGTGGGAAGTCATAGAATGGATGTGTGTGAAGTCACAGAATGGAGATGTGTGACATCACAGAATGGAGGAGTGTGAACTCACAATGGAGGTGTGTAAATCACAGAATGGAGGTGTGTGAAGTCATAGAATGGAAGTATGTGAAGTCTTAGAATGGAGGTGTGTGAAACCATAGAATGGAGTTTTGTGAAGTCACAGAATGGAGCTGTGTGAATTCAGAATGGAGGTGTGTGAAGTAATAGAATGGAGGTGTGTGAAGTCAAAATGGATGTGTGAAGTATAGAATGGAGGTGTGTGAAATCATAGAATGAGGGTGTGTGAGGTCATAGAATGGAGGTGTGTGAAGTCACAGAATGGAGGTGTGTGAAGTCATAAAATGGAGGTGGGTGAAGTCATAGAAAGGAGGTGTGGGAAGTCATAGAATGGAGGAGTGTGAAGTCATAGAGTGGAGGTGAGTGAAGTCACATATTCGAGGTCTGTGAAGTCATAGAATGGAGGTGTGTGAAGTCAGAATGGAGGTGTGTGAAATCATAGAATAGAGGTGTTTGAACTCATAGAATGGAGGTGTGTGACGTCACAGTGGAAGTGTGTGAAGTCATAGAATGGAGGTTTGGAAAGTCACAGAATGGAGGTGTGTGAAGTCATAGAATGGAGGTATGTGAAGTCACAGAATGGAGGTGTGTGAAGTCATAGAATGGAGGTGTGTGAAGTTATACAATGGATGTTTGTAAAGTAAGAATGGAGGTGTGTGAAGTCATAGAATGGAGCTGTGTGAAGTCAGAATGGAGGTGTGTGAAGTCACAGAAAGGAGGTGTGTGAAGTCACAGACTGAAGGTGTGTGAAGTCATAGAATGGAGGTATGTGAAGTCACAGAATGGAGGTGTGTAAAGTCATAGAATGGAGGGGTGTGAAGTTATAGAATGGATGTTTGTAAAGTAAGAATGGAGGTGTGTGAAGTCATAGAATGGAGCTGTGTGAAGTCAGAATGGAGGTGTGTGAAGTCACAGAATGGAGGTGTGTGAAGTCACAGATTGGAGGTGTGTGAAGTCACAGAATGGAGGTGTGTGAAGTCACCGAATGGAGGTGTGTGAACTCCGAATGGAGGTGTGTGAAGTCACAGAATGGAGGTGTGTGAACTCCGAATGGAGGTGTGTGACGTCACAGAATGGAGGTTTGCGAAGTCATAGAATGGAGGTGTGTGAAGACAAAATTGTGGTGTGTGAACTCATAGAATGGATGTGTGTGAACTAATAGAATGGAGGTGTGTGAAGTGGTGGAATGGAGGTGTGTGAAGTCAAAGAATGGAGGTGTGTGAAGTCAAAAAATGGTGGTGTGTAAAGTCACGGAATGGAGGTGTGTGAAGTCACAGAAGGGAAGTGTGTGAACTCAAAACGGAGGTGTGTGAACTCAAAAAATGGAGGTGTGTGAAGTCACAGAATGGAGGTGTGTGAAATCAAAAGGGTGGTGTGTGAAGTCACAAATGGAGGTGTGTGAAGTCACAGAATGTAGGTGTGTGAAGTCAAAATGGAGGTGTGTGAAGTCAAAGAATGGAGGTGTGTGAACTCATAGAATGGAGGTGTGTGAAGTCATGGAATGGAGGTTTGTGAATTCAAATATTGGAAGTGTGGGAAGTTACAGAAAGAAGATGTGTGAAGTCATAGAGTGGAGGAGTGTGAAGTCAGAATGCAGGTGTGGGAAGTCATAGAATGGAGGTGTGTGAAGTCATAGAATGGAGGTGTGTGAAGTCATAGATTGGAAGTGTGTGAAGTCATAGAATGGAGGTGTGTGATGTCACAGAATGGAGGTGTGTGAAGTCAGAATGGAGGTGTGAAGTCATAGAATGGAGGTGGGTGAAGTTATAGAATGGAATTGTGTGAAGTCATAGAATGGAAGTGTGTGAAATCACAGAATGGAGATGTGTGACATCACAGAATGGAGGAGTGTGAACTCATAAAGGAGGTGTGTACAGTCACAGAATGGAGGTGTGTGAAGTCATAGAATGGAAGTGTGTGAAGTCATAGAATGGAGGTGTGTGGAGTCAGAGAATGGAGGCTATGAGGTCATAGAATGGAGGTGTGTGAATGACAGAATTGAGGTGTTTGAAGTCATATATTGGAGGTGTGTGAATTCAAAATGGATGTGTGAAGTCATAGAATGGAGGTGTGTGAAATCATAGATTGAGGGTGTGTGAGGTCATAGAATAGAGGTGTGTGAATTCACAGAATGGAGGTGTGTGAAGTCATAAAATGGAGGTGGGTGAAGTCATAGAAAGGAGGTGTGGGAAGTCATAGAATGGAGGAGTGTGAAGTCATAGAGTGGAGGTGAGTGAAGTCACATATTCGAGGTCTGTGAAGTCATAGAATGGAGGTGTGTGAAGTCAGAATGGAGGTGTGTGAAGTCACAGAATGGAGGTGTGTAAACTCATAGAATGGAGGTGTGTGATGTCACAATGGAAGTGTGTGAAGTCATAGAATGGAGGTGTGTGAAGTCACAGAATGGAGGTGTGTGAAGTCAGAGAATGGAGGTGTGTGAAGTCAGAATGGAGGTGGGTAGTCATAGACTGGAGGTGGGTGACGTCAAAGAAAGGAGGTGTGGTAAGTCATAGAATGGAGGAGTGTGAAGTCATAGAGTGAAGGTGAGTGAAGTCACAGATTCGAAGTCTGTGAAGTCAAAGAATAGAGGTGTGTGATGTCAGAATGGAGGTGTGCGAAGTCATAGAATAGAGGTGTGTGATGTCAGAATGGAGGTGTGTGAAGTCATAGATGGAGTTGTGTGAAGTCGTAGTATGGAGGTGTGTGAAACCATAGAATGGAGTTTTGTGAAGTCACAGAATGGAGCTGTGTGAATTCAGAATGGAGGTGTGTGAAGTAATAGAATGGATGTGTGTGAAGTCAGAATGGAGGTGTGTGAACTCATAGAATGGAGGTGTGTGAAGTCATAGAATGGAAGTGTGTGAAGTCATAGAATTGAGGTGTGTGAAGTTATAGAATGGATGTTTGTAAAGTAAGAATGGAGGTGTGTGAAATCATAGAATGGAGTTGTGTGAAGTCAGAATGGAGGTGTGTGAAGTCACAGAATGGTGGTGGGTGAAGTCACAGAATGAAGGTGTGTGAAGTCACAGAATGGAAATGTGTGAAGTCATAGAATTGAGGTGTGTGAAGTCAGAATGGAGGTGTGTGAAGTCAACCAATACAGGTGTGTGAACTCCGAATGGAGGTGTGTGAAGTCACAGAATGGAGGTTTGCGAAGTCATAGAATGCAGGTGTGTGAAGACAAAATTGTGGTGTGTGAACTCATAGAATGGATGTGTGTGAACTAATAGAATGGAGGTGTGTGAAGTCTTGGAATGGAGGTGTGTGAAGTCAAAGAATGGAAGTGTGTGAAGTCAAAACGGAGATTTGTGAACTCAAAGAATTTAGGTGTGTGAAGTCACAGAATGGAGGTGTGTGAAATCAAAATGGTGGTGTGTGAAGTCACAAATGGAGGTGTGTGAAGTCACAGAATGTAGATGTTTGAAGTCAAAATGGTGGTGTGTGTAGTCAAAGAATGGAGGTGTGTGAACTCATAGAATGGAGGTGTGTGAAGTCATGGAATGGAGGTTTGTGAAGTCAAATATTGGAAGTGTGGGAAGTTACAAAAAGAAGATGTGTGAAGTCATAGAATGGAGGTGTGAGAAGTCAGAATGAAGGTGTGGTAAGTCATAGAATGGAGGTGTGTGAAGTCATAGAATGGAGGTGTGTGAAGTCATAGAATGGACGTGTGGGAAGTCATACAATGGAGGTGTCTGAAGTCACAGAATGAAGGTGTGTAACATCACAGAATGGAGGACTGTGAACTCACAATGGAGGTGTGTAAAGTCACAGAATGGAGGTGTGTGAAGTCATAGAATGGAAGTATGTGAAGTCATAGAATGGAGGTGTGGGAAGTCATATATTGGAGGTGTGTGAAGTCAAAATGGATGTGTGAAGTCATAGAATGGAGTTGTGTGAAATCATAGAATGAGGGTGTGTGAGGTCATAGAATGGAGGTGTGTGAAATCACAGAATGGAGGTGTGTGAAGTCATAAAATGGAGGTGGGTGAAGTCATAGAAAGGAGTTGTGGGAAGTCATAGAATGGAGGAGTGTGAAGTCATAGAGTGGAGGTGAGTGAAGTCATATATTCGAGGTCTGTGAAGTCATAGGATGGGGGTGTGTGAGGTCAGAATGGAGGTGTGTGAAGTCATAGAATGGAGGTTTGTGAACTCACAGAATGGAGGTGTGTGATGTCACAATGGAAGTGTGTGAAGTCATAGAATGGAGGTGTGTGAAGTCACAGAATGGAGGTGTGAGAAGTCAAAATTGAGGTATGTGACGTAATAAAATGGAGGTGTGTGAAGTCATAGAATGGAGGTGTGTGAAATCATAGAATGGAGGTTTGTGAAGTCACAGAATGGAGGTGTGTGAAGTCAGAATGGAGGCGTGAAGTCATAGAATGGAGGTGGGTGAAGTCATAGAATGGAATTGTGTGAAGTCACAGAATGGAGGTTTGTGAAGTCAGAGAATGGAGGTATGTGAAGTCAAATTGTAGGGGTGTGATGTCGGAGAATGGAGGTGCGTGAAGTCACAGAATGGTGGTGGGTGAAGTCACAGAATGGAGGTGTGTGAAGTCATAGAATGGAAGTGTGTGAAGTTATAGATTTGAGGTGTGTGAAGTCAGAATGGAGGTGTGTGAAGTCACCGAATGGAGGTGTGTGAACGCCGAATGGAGGTGTGTGAAGTCACCAAATGGATGTTTGCGAAGTCATAGAATGGAGGTGTGTGAAGACAAAATTGTGGTGTGTGAACTCATAGAATGGAAGTGTGTCAAATAATAGAATGGACGTGTGTGAAGTCGTGGAATGGAGGTGTGTGAAGTCAAAGAATGGAGGTGTGTGAAGTCAAACAATGGTGGTGTGTGAAGTCACAGAATGGAGGTGTGTGAAGTCACAGAATGGAAGTGTGTGAAGTCAAAACGGAGGTGTGTGAACTCAAAGAATGGAGGTGTGGGAAGTCACAGAATGGAGGTGTGTGAAATCAAAATGGTGATGTGTGAAGTCACAAATGGAGGTGTGTGAAGTCACAGAATGTAGGTGTGTGAAGTCAAAATGGAGGTGTGTGAAGTCAAAGAATGGAGGTTTGTGAACTCATAGAATGGAGGTGTGTGAAGTCATGGAATGGAGGTTTAAGAAGTCAAACATTGGAAGTGTGGGAAGTTACAGAAAGAAGATGCGTGAAGTCATAGAATCGAGGTGTGTGAAGTCAGAATGCAGGTGTGGGAAGTCATAGAATGGAGGTGTGTGAAGTCACAGAATGGAGATGTGTGACATCACAGAATGGAGGAGTGTTAACTCACAATGGAGGTGCGTAAAGTCACAGAATGGAGGTGTGTGAAGTCATAGAATGGAAGTATGTGAAGTCTTAGAATGGACGTGTGTGGAGTCACAGAATGGAGGGTATGAGGTCATAGAATGGAGGTGTGTGAACTGACAGATTTGAGGTGTTTGAAGTCATATATTGGAGGTGTGTGAAGTCAAAATGGATGTGTGAAGTCATAGAATGGTGGTGTGTGAAATCATAGAATGAGGGTGTGTGAGGTCATAGTATGGAGGTGTGTGAAGTCACAGAATGGAGGTGTGTGAAGTCATAAAATGGAGGTGGGTGAAGTCAAAGAAAGGAGGTGTGGGAAGTCATAGAATGGAGGAGTGTGAAGTCATAGAGTGGAGGTGAGTGAAGTCACATATTCGAGGTCTGTGAAGTCATAGAATGGAGGTGTGTGAAGTCATAGAATGGAGGTGTGTGAAATCATAGAATGGAGGTTTGTGAAGTCACAGAATGGAGGTGTGTGAACTCAGAATGGAGGTGTGTGAAGTCACAGAATGGAGGTGTGTGAAGTCATAGCATGGAGGTATGTGAAATCATAGAATGGAAGTGTGTGAAGTCATAGAATGGCGGTGTGTGAAATCACAGAATTGAGGTGTTTGAAGTCATATATTAGAGGTGTGTGAAGTCAAAATGGATGTTTGAAGTCATAAAATGGAGGTCTGTGAAATCATAGAATGAGGGTGTGTGAGGTCATAGAATGGAGGTGTGTGAAGTCACAGAATGGAGGTGTGTGAACTCATAGAATGGAGGTGTGTGATGTCACAATGGAAGTGTGTGAGGTCATAGAAGGGCGGTGCGTGAAGTCACAGAATGGAGGTTGGAGACGTCAAAATGGAGGTGTGTGACGTCCTAAAATGGAGGTGAGTGAAGTCATAGAATGGAGGTATGTGAAATCATAGAATGGAGGTTTGTGAAGTCACAGAATGGAGGTGTGTGAACTCAGAATGGAGGTGTGTGAAGTCACAGAATGGAGGTGTGTGAAGTCATAGCATGGAGGTATGTGAAATCATAGAATGGAAGTGTGTGAAGTCATAGAATGGAGGTGTGTGAAATCACAGAATTGAGGTGTTTGAAGTCATATATTAGAGGTGTGTGAAGTCAAAGTGGATGTTTGAAGTCATAGAATGGAGGTCTGTGAAATCATAGAATGAGGGTGTGTGAGGTCATAGAATGGAGGTGTGTGAAGTCACAGAATGGAGGTGTGTGAAATTATAAAATGGAGGTGTGTGAAGTCATAGAATGGAAGTGTGTGAAGTCACACAATGGAGGTGTGTGAAGTCACAGAATGGAGGTTTGTGAAGTCACAGAATGGAGGTGTGTGAACTCAGAATGGAGGTTTGTGAAGTCACAGAATGGAGGTGTGTGAAGTCATAGAATGGAAGTTTGTGAAGTCGTAGAATGGAGGTGTGTGAAGTCAGAATGGAGATGTGTCATGTCACCGAATGGAGTTGTGTCAACTCAGAATGGAGGTGTGTGAAGTCACAGAATGGAGGTTTGTGAAGTCATAGAATGGAGGTGCGTGAAGTCATAGAATGGATGTTTCTGAAGGAAAAATGAAGGTGTGTGAAGTCATAGAATGGAGGTGTAAGAAGTCAGAGAATGGAGGTGTGTGAAGTCAGAATGGAGGTTTGTAGTCATAGATTGGAGGTGGGTGACGTCATAGAAAGGAGGTGTGGTAAGTGATAGAATGGAGGAGTGTGAAGTCATAGAGTGCAGGTGAGTGAAGTCACAGATTCGAGGTCTGTGAAGTCATAGAATGGAGGTGTGTGATGTCAGAATGGAGGTGTGCGCAGTCATAGAATAGAGGTGTGTGAAGTCAGAATGGAGGTGTGTGAAGTCATAGATGGAGTTGTGTGAAGTCATAGTATGGAGGTGTGTGAAACCATAGAATGGAGTTTTGTGAAGTCACAGAATGAAGCTGTGTGAATTTAGAATGGAGGTGTGTGAAGTAATAGAATGGAGGTGTGTGAAGTCAAAATGGATGTGTGAAGTCATAGAATGGAGGTGTGTGAAATCATAGAATGAGGGTGTGTGAGGTCATAGAATGGAGGTGTGTGAAGTCACAGAATGGAGGTGTGTGAAGTCATAAAATGGGGGTGGGTGAAGTCATAGAAAGGAGGTGTGGGAAGTCATAGAATGGAGGAGTGTGAAGTCATAGACTGGAGGTGAGTGAAGTCACATATTCGAGGTCTGTGAAGTCATAGAATGGAGGTGTGTGAAGTCAGAATGGAGGTGTGTGAAGTCATAGAATAGAGGTGTGTGAACTCATAGAATGGAGGTGTGTGACGTCACAATGGAAGTGTGTGAAGTCATAGAATGGAGGTTTGTGAAGTCACAGAATGGAGGTGTGTGAAGTCATAGAATGGAGGTATGTGAAGTCACAGAATGGAGGTGTGTGAAGTCATAGAAAGGAGGTGTGTGAAGTTATACAATGGAGGTTTGTAAAGTAAGAATGGAGGTGTGTGAAGTCATAGAATGGAGCTGTGTGAAGTCAGAATGGAGGTGTGTGAAGTCACAGAATGGAGGTGTGTGAAGTCACAGAATGGAGGTATGTGAAGTCACAGAAAGGAAGTGTGTGAAGTCATAGAATTGAGGTGTGTGAAGTCAGAATGGAGGTGTGTGAAGTCACAGAATGGAGGTTTGCGAAGTCATAGAATGGAGGTGTGTGAAGACAAAATTGTGGTGTGTGAACTCATAGAATGGATGTGTGTGAACTAATAGAATGGAGGTGTGTGAAGTGGTGGAATGGAGGTGTGTGAAGTCAAAGAATGGAGGTGTGTGAAGTCAAAAAATGGTGGTGTGTAAAGTCACGGAATGGAGGTGTGTGAAGTCACAGAAGGGAAGTGTGTGAAGTCAAAACGGAGGTGTGTGAACTCAAAAAATGGAGGTGTGTGAAGTCACAGAATGGAGGTGTGTGAAATCAAAAGGGTGGTGTGTGAAGTCACAAATGGAGGTGTGTGAAGTCACAGAATATAGGTGTGTGAAGTCAAAATGGAGGTGTGTGAAGTCAAAGAATGGAGGTGTGTGAACTCATAGAATGGAGGTGTGTGAAGTCATGGAATGGAGGTTTGTGAAGTCAAACATTGGAAGTGTGGGAAGTTACAGAAAGAAGATGTGTGAAGTCATAGAGTGGAGGAGTGTGAAGTCAGAATGCAGGTGTGGGAAGTCATAGAATGGAGGTGTGTGAAGTCATAGAATGGAGGTGTGTGAAGTCATAGAATGGAAGCGTGTGAAGTCATAGAATGGAGGTGTGTGATGTCACAGAATGGAGGTGTGTGAAGTCAGAATGGAGGTGTGAAGTCATAGAATGGAGGTGGGTGAAGTTATAGAATGGAATTGTGTGAAGTCATAGAATGGAGGTGTGTGAAATCACAGAATGGAGATGTGTGACATCACAGAATGGAGGAGTGTGAACTCATAATGGAGGTGTGTAAAGTCACAGAATGGAGGTGTGTGAAGTCATAGAATGGAAGTGTGTGAAGTCATAGAATGGAGGTGTGTGGAGTCAGAGAATGGAGGGTATGAGGTCATAGAATGGAGGTGTGTGAATGACAGAATTGAGGTATTTGAAGTCATATATTGGAGGTGTGT